>CM053583.1:185568581-185681023 GCA_028627135.1 Pseudochirops cupreus
GACTTTTTCCCCTGAACTAGGTAAATGATATTTGATTGATTAAAGTAAGATTGTTAACCCATTTTGAGTTGCTTTCCTTTAGAAAAGCAGATCTAAGAACCTGTGCTAGTAGCCGCCTTGGGTGTGCTGGGGTGCTTGCTGTTACAACAAGTAACTTGACCTCTTCCTCATTTTCCTTATATATAAAACAGAGATAATAATAGAACCTACCTCCCAGGGATACTGTGAAATAATTGTAAAGTATCTAGTAAGAGTTATATTAACGTTTATTATTATTATTATTATTACTAGAAAAGTACATATTTTCATTCCCATGTTCTTGAACCCCTCTTCTCCAAATCATGAAAAGTCCTACAGAGAGTTCCACAAGATACATTCCAGAGAAAGGAAAAGAGAATGAGAATAGAAGTTGTTTCTCCATTCAAAACCTACTGTGTGGGAAGCACTTCTTCACTTGATGGCTATCTTCTTTTGATGGATACTTCTGGGGACTGTCACCACCAAAGGAACAAAAAAAAATTAGTTATTACAAAGTGCTAATACCTTACATAACTAAGCACCTGTGTCCCCATAAATAGTTGAAGGGGCTCAATCTAGGCTCCATTGGATGGTCTTCTCAGACCAGTCTCATACATGTTCCATGGCATGGACACCCATTCAGTCCTGGTAACATGCATAGTCAATTTGCTGTGCCATTCCTTGGAACAACATACTCCTTTTCTGATGTAGGGGAGTGTCCCATTTCTCCTTCCAGTTCTCCCTAGAATAGTTTTGAAACTTTATTTGCTATGTTTTTGACCCTAGATATTCGAGGTAAGTTCATATCCCATTAAGTAACCTGACATTGAGTCACTGGATTGGACAGGTTGGGAGACTTCATCTTGCATCTTGTTCATCTCCCAAACTCAAGGCTGGGTAGAATTTGAAGTAAACCATGACAGTAGAAGCAGCTATAACACCAGCATCCTCGTAGGTCAGGTCTGATGTTGCAATAAATTGAGGCATTCATTAGTCATTGAACAAAGGAGGTTTACTTCCTTCAAATACAGCAAGGAGGATATACGTCAAGGACACAGTGACAATCAGCCACCTCTCCTCATTTCTATGGGGAAATGCATCTGATTCAGTACATCATCCAGATATGGTGACTCACATGGTTTTAGGCAACCACCAAATCTAAGGGGTGCCAAATACACCAAACTGGGATCTTTTATGCCTTCAGGTCAGGAAATTGTATCTAGGAAGCTGGGGCCAACCGAGTTGTAAAGGGGCCTTTACATCAGGGAACTTAGGTTGTTGAGTCAAGAAAATGTTGATCGCAACACAATCACAATGCTATTCTTGATGGTTTATGAGATACTAACATGATCATAACAAAATAAAGTTCTATCAGATTCTATTTCAAGAATTGTTTTTATTGAGATCAGTTCATAAACAGAAAAACAGTGAGAAGTGGAAAGAATGATAGATATTGAGTCAGAGTCCCTCAGTTAAATTTTTTATGTGTTCTTGAGCAAGTAACTTTTCCTTTTTAAATCTCAGCTTATCCAAGTATAAAATGAGAAAGATGACCTCAAAGGGTTTCTTCTGTCTTTGCAACCTGTGAACATATCAGATTTCAAGTTGATCTAATAGAGTTGACTTTTGTGAAAATCATTGTTTGACCTATACATTAAGTTAATTTTCTTATGGAAATTACTGAAAGAGATATAACATGAAGGTACACAGTAATCCTTTCCCAGAATCACTTTCTAGACTGTAATGGCATTTTGAGTGTTTGGAGCATGAAGAGATGTATGATAGAAAAATAAGGTAGGCCAGTCATTCAACTAGAATGAGGAATGACAGATGAACAACCCAGGTCTTGCACTATTACCCATGAAACAACAAAAGATCTAGAGGAAGATCCTTCTCCCTCCCCCAACCCCACGATATGTTAAGCTTCCTGTTCAGGACCCAGACAAGAGTCTCACAAAATAAATTATAATCTACACCATTAATGTAGCAACCATATTAATAAGATCACAGATTCAATGAATCCTTAAATAAATAATGATGTTATGCAACATAGGAATAAAACACAAAATTCAAAAATTATGGAAAAATTAAAAGAGTATTTGATTTTGTTCTATAAAGAAATATCGCAGTTCCTGGGACTGGACAAATAACATACTATAAAGAAAGGTGTTGCAAAGTAATGACTTAATGTTCAAAATAAATGTATTTAAAGTAAGAAATTTTAGCTGATGTAATTAATTTTCTATCTAAATCATTATTTTGCAACATCTGTCCAGAGACTTTATGGCAACCAGCTTAAATAAACAAAAACTTGCCCAATTATTTTAATAACACTTCTGGGACTATAACATTTTCAAGTGATTATTTTCAGAAGCAATATCATTGTCATATTTATAGTAGCACTAGAGATTTACTACCCCCAATACTTCTCTTAATATTTAAGCTTTTTGATATTTAAGCTTTTTAAAAATATATTTATAAGAAAGACTCATTTAATTTTATTTAAATACTTTAAATCCAATCTTTTTTTATTAAATACAATTTGTTCAAGACTTTCAAAGATGTGGTTTCTGAATTTAAAAGTCAAGAAGAGGAGAGGTAAGAAGCAAGAAACTTAGAGTGATAATCAGACTAGAGAAAACAACATTGCATATTAGTCTCTAACCAGTGGAAGATGTAAGCACTGGTCCTGACCCACAATTTAATCTTAAAATGATTTGACCCTGAGTTTGGTACCCATTCATTCAGCACCAAAGGCATGAGCCCCCTTCTGGCAGTCTCAGGATCAGGATTCTAGGAATTGTTGGCATTATATCAGAAATTCAATATTTTGTTCTATGAGTAATCTCACCAGGGTGGAATTTCCTCTCTTAATGCAGGTCATAACCCATCTGTTTTAGAAAAGGTCTTAACTCCTTTTCCCCTGACCATTTCCCGTGAGGGTTTAAGTTTGATATTTGAATGCAAATAAACATTTGTTGGGGCTCTGACAATTAACAAAAGGGAGCACAACAAAAGATTGACTCATCCACAATAAGGTAAATACATTCAGCAAAGGCATAGCATTTATCTAGTTTAACATAAATCTCTCACTTCCATTTTGTCCATAAGTGATCCATTGGGCAAGCATCAGAGAGGACCTGGAATTTTAAAATCATTTTAATACTTTTTATGAAAAGTAGTAGCCTAGCTCATGTTGGAGGTGACTCTGGTAGTTATTCCTCCCACTAAACCATCACGTGTTTTCTCAACATATGTAATTTTTGACCAAATTCTTCTATAAATCCTCTGTGAAGGATATGCCCAGTGCACAGGAGCCCACCATTTCAGTTTCTTGATTTTTTCCATATATAACAGGTATTGTGAATCCTTCTCTTCCTGGTGTCTCTCTCCCCTCTGAGAAAACAGCCTCTGCCCACTCAGTCATACCTTATCTGGAGTATTGTGTTCAGTTTTGAGTACTACAGTTTAAGAAACAGGTCAATAAGCAGGAGAGTGTACAGAGAAGGGCACCCAAAATAGTAAAGGACTTCAGGTCCGTAGCATACAAGTATTGGTTGGAGAGGCTGGGGTTATTTAGTGAGCAAAGACTTGGGAGAGACAAGATAACTGTCTTCAAGTCTTTCAAAGGCTGTCATATGGAAGAAGGAATAAATTGTTCAGTTTGAGCCCAGATGTCACAATTAAGAGTATTGAGTAGAAGTCAGAAAAAAATATATATGACTGATGTTGAGAAAATCTTCCCCATAAACAGAATTCTCCAAAAGTGGATAGGGCTCTCCCTCCTTGGATGTCTTTAAACAGAAAATGGACTTGGAGGCTGTGTTCTACTTGGAATTCCTTTTGTGAATTTGTTGGGTGGACTAGATGGTCACTGAAGTCTCTTGCAACTCAGTTTTGAAGAAGATTTTAGCAGAGAGAGTAGCGCTGCTCACAAGTCCCAAAGCCTACTGGGAAATGCTAATAAGGAGCACTAGACAAAAGAAAATGCACACCATAATAAACCATCAAGAAAGAGATGGAGAGTTGTTCAGTTGTGTTTGACTCTTCATGTCCCTGTTTGGGGTTTTCTTGGCAAAGATACTGGAGTAGTTTGCTATTTCCTTCTCCAGTTCATTTTACAGATGAGGAAACTGAAGCGAACAGGATTAGATGCCTTCTCCAGAATCACACAGCTAGTAAGTGTCTGAGTCAGATTTCCTCAGGAAGAAGAGCCTTTCTACGTGTGCATCACCTACCTACCTGTAGAGAGAGAGAGACATAAAGACAGAGTAAGAGACACAACAACAGAGAGACAGAAAGATAAGGACAGAGACAAGGAAACTCAGAGACAAAGAAGGAAGGAAAGAATTAGTAATAACATACAAGAAAGTGTTCCTTTACATCAAGCACACTACCTGTGTATTAGGACTAGGACGCTGATACCAGGCAGAAAAATGACAGCTTCAGAAGACAGAATTACTCTATCTTAGAGGTGTGTTCTTGTATGGGTCAGAAAATCTCACTTACCAAATCAAAAGAATGTAGAAGAGAGCTTTGGGTGGACAGGAGTTTTTATTCTTTTAAAAATACCCTGGGGTGGGGAGAGACCCCTCCCCGCCACATGTCCGAAGAAAAAGAGAGAGAAAGCCCCTCCAGGAGCCCTCTTTTAAAAACCTGAGAGTCATAAAAAGTCATAAAAGTACATTCTTTCGGTCATACTTAACTTCTATTGGGTGGGAGCGAGGGTACAGATTCCACGCAGGTAAAGTCAAAGGGTCCCTGACTTCTCATTGGAGGAGGGGCGGAGTCTCGTTTTGGCGCGAATTTAAACAAAGAAAAGTTCATCCCCCTGTCCCACTCACCTTTTGCTTGAACAAAAGGTAGGGGCGCACAGTCTTACGTAGAAAAGCAACTCCCGTGGGATTTTGTCCTCACCCTGTTCCAGTCCGCCTCTCCTAGCCCACAACAAAAAGTCTCTGTCTTCATTCCGGCAATTAAATGAGACTGGTCTACTTCTAGCCCACTCTAAACAAAGGTTCCAATTTGCATTCTAATACTGCCCGTTTGGAGAATCTCAACTTTAAAGGCTTCTCATTCATTCTTAACTGCAAACACTCAATTTGTACTGAGATCTGTGAACTTTTCTCTATTCCATATCTGATGAAAAAAACATTGGGGGGAAAAACGCTTTGGTTTAGAAGGGGAAGGGGAAAGAGAACACGCATTTATCTATTAAATGCCTACTATGTACCAGGCACTATGCTAAGAGCTTTATAAATACTATATTATATACAAATATTGTCACCACAATCCTGAGAAATAAGTGCTATTATTATCTCCATTTTACGGTTGAGAAAACTAAGACAGCTAATAAGTATTTGAAGATTATGAAAAACAGGTTTTCTTGACTCCAAGCCCAGTGTTCTACCCACTGCTCCATCTAGGAGTCACAGGTCCTAGATCCAAATCTCTCTTCTTTTCCCTACCTTAACCCCTTGGTGAACCAATTCATCTCTATGGTGTCTTCTTTAGAATCCCTAAACTCCCTTATCAAATCACTGATTACACCCAGTCAAGCCTCAGCCTTGGATCACTCCCACCATTTATCACCTTCACTCCTACACAAATGTTATTGAATGAAAATGGAGAAAATAATGCAACCATTCTGTGTTCACTACAAATTTATATTATATAACATCAACTGGAAGGCAGCTAGGTAGCACAGAAGATAGACCACCAGCCTTGAAATCAGGAGGACCTAAACTCAAATCCAGTCTGAGACACTTAATACTTAGTAGCTATGTGGCCCTGGGCAAGTCACTTAACCCTGATTGCCTCACCAAAACAAAAAACCACATCAACAATCCTTCACTGCTGCTAGGTAATCCTTCTATACCTCCTTTATCTACCCACTACCCAAGTTTCCACAATGGTTTTTCCAAATATTTTCATCCCTCCTCAAACTTCCCACATTTCTGCTTTTAAAGGGAGAAAGATAGGCAAAATCAAGATAAAATTCCCTATTTGTTGATGACATGGTGATCATCTTGGACAATCCTAAAGAATCAGCAAAGATGCTAAGATAAATTGAGATCAGCAAAGTCACAAGCTACAAATTGAACCCTCAAAATATCAGTAGCATTTTTGTATAAGGATTAAAAAATCCAAGAGGCAATAATAGAAAAGAAAAATTCCTTTTCAAGTAATTATAAAATTTACAAAATATTTGGGGATCAAATACCAAAGTTCACAAAATACTTGTAGAATCTCAACTTTAAAAATGTTCTTAAGGAGAAATAGAGTTAAACAGCTGGAGCAATACTAAATGTTCATGGATGAGTCTTGCTGATACAATAAAAACAAAATACTACCAAAGTCAATTTGCCATTCTAATGCCTTACCAATCAAAATACCAAATGATTACTCTGAAGAATCCAAGAAAAATAATAATTACAGCAATATGGAAAGAACCACCAAAAAAAGTGAATGTTGCAAAATTGACAAAGAGTAAGTAACGCTTCAAAGAAGAGAAACAAGAAGACATTCCTAGCCCATCCCTTTACACAGGTGGGAGGTCCACAGGTGTGATTCATTGCACATATTTTCAGACTTTTACAACAAATTGATCAGTTTTTCAGATTATTTCTTTTCACTTTTTCTTTGTTTTGTATTTTTAAATAAGATTCTTCTTTGGATATGGGGAAGAAGAGAGAGATACTGGAAATCTTTAGTGATATACAAAAGGCATTAACAAAAATTCATTTTAAAAAATAAGACAATTATCTTTTATCAAAAATAATTGTGTCCCCTCTTTGCCTATTTGTTGTCTTTTTTAAAAAAATTTTCCATATCATTCTTTTTTGCATTTGTAGAATATCACATAACAATAGAAGAGAAATCAAATCTCTGAGCTGTTTTCCTTGTCTAAACCTGTCCTTACACTACTAGCAGGTCTCAACTTCCAAGACTGCTTCTATTGCTAAGGCTATGTGGCTAAGACTAAAATAATCTCAAGGCCCTAGGGGTAACCTTGGTGTGGGGAGGATACATACCTACTACTTGACACTATAGCTTCTGAGCCTCTACCATATGCTTCCCATATACACATAAGTCACAATGATACTATTAATTATTAAACACAAAACATTAGTTAATTAGAAGGTTAAAACAAAAATAATAAAATCAGCTACTCGATATAAGGCAAACACAAGAATAATAAACACATTACTGTTTCCTCCCCTTCTTTTACCTAAATCTAAGTGACACTTCCCCACCAATGCACAAAGTGTACTTGGAAAGAGTAGCCACACACTTAAATACCGATCAGGGAGGGACATGGGTGTAGAAACCAATGTGCTTGGGGCAACTCACACATTTCTACTGGAGGCATTGTTGCCCTCCGTCCCTTGAGGTGCAGTCTGTATCCCACAGAGTCACTTCTGGACCTCAATACTCTCTTTCTGAGGAAAGCTATTTCTCTTTTCCTCTTGGGCCAATGAAACAGATTTAACTTGGCCACCTTTAATGAAGTGCCAAGGTAGTGTTTGTTGCTATAATGACAACCAATTCCCATAAGCTTCAGAACTTCAAACCTCCTCATGGTAGCTCTGTAGACAATATAGACAAGACCAGCCAGCTCTTTACTCAAAAGGATTCTGCTTCATCCAGCAAGCTCTCATGTCTAGTGAAGACTCCTTACCTCTACATGTATTTTAAGGAGAATGTTGTTCTGGTATTGGGGAAAATGCTTTTTAACCTCTATTCTTGCTAGGCCATTTGAATAAATGCCTTTGCTGAAGAACTATGTCTACTACCTAATTAAGAGGAGAATGGAAGCTAGCATTTAGAAGATGAATCAAAGGCTTCCTCTTAGAATTCTAGGAATAATAACAGCCACCCCTCTCAGGACCCAACTGGTCAGTGGTCATAGGGGTTGGGCAAGTGAGCCTCAAGGACATGTTATACATGGGAAATCAGTCTATACATTAACCCACAAACTCAGATTCCAGATCCAGAGCTCTTTCCTAACTATAATACGGTCATGAGATTAGTAAATGAAAGAGATAGGAATAGACCATTGCTCTGCATCATGTTGTCTCACTGAAAAAGCTCCATACAGAAGAACTCTTATCTGACCACATGATACAGTGGAAATGACACCCAATATGGAGTCAGACAATCAGAACTTGAGTCCTTGCTCTGTCACTTACCATATTGTGATCCTTGGCAAGTTATCTAGCTTGTCAGTCTCGGTTCCTCATCAGTAAAATGAAGGAACTGACCTCCAATTTCCCTTCAACCTCTAAATCTATGATCTTATGAATAAATCCTTCAAATCTTTGTTAACTGAATAATTCTCTAAGATGAATCACTTGTTACCTAGAGCTAATTTATACAACCTCTTCCTAGTCAACATACATAGCACATGCTTGGACGGCAAGTAATGAATCACACCACATAACGTTGAAGCTCTCTATGTTAAATGCAATCCCTTCATCAGATTTCTTTTACACATCACAAACTCAATAATGCATTTGTCCAGTTGGCAGAGATATCTGATGGATAAAGGGAGGAGGTACATATTATGATATTGTCCATTGTAGGGATTCAATGTTACTTAGAAAACAATAAAGCATTTTCAGATGAAAAGAAATACGTTTTTCTTCTTAGAACTGTCTTAACTGATACTTTATGGAGAAACAATACACACAGAATTCTATGGAGAAACTATTTCTTGTGACAAAGAAAGAAAAAGGACTAAAATGACATTTCCTGAGAGACTGGATTTAACTTTTATCTTGAAGTAGGGCAAAGAGAAGGGGAAAAGTATTTATTAAGTACCTACAATGCAACAGAACTCCCATAAGTGAGTATATATAAGATACATATATCTCATTGGATCCTCACAACAACATTGAGAGGTGGGTGCTATTATTTTTCCCTTTTTACAGTTGAGGAAACTGAGGCAGACAAAGCTTAAGTGACTTGCCCAGTCTCAGCTGATAAATATCTGAGACCAAATTTGAAATCAACTTTATTTTCCCAACTCAGTCCAGCACTTTATCTCCTACATTACCTAACTGCCACTTTTTTCCCCCTTGGGGAAAAATATAAAGAGGATTCTTGAAAGACTATTCAGTATTTTGAATCAATTGAATGGTAGAATTGTGTTTTCTAAAGTTAAGAAAAGTCATCTGCTCATATAGTGAAGATTTAAGGTGAATCACAGCCAAAAAATTGAAAATAATTATCCATATCTTTAAGTATTATTTTAATTGTTAATAAATCATATATTCAATAACTATAACAATCATAAGAATATAAGTGGCTTAACATAGATTTATGAGTAACTGCAACTGAAGGAGAAAGTTACTCTGATTTATTTAATAAATTATACTTACTGTACTATGATGGGGGCTTGAGTCAACTTATCAATTGATGAGATATATCAAAACTGTTATTAATAAATAAGAAAATATTCAAACATACTGATGGATTACTCTAGATAGAGCTTAGAATGATAAGATGAAATATGAGAATATTTCGGAGGGTGGGACTAGAGGTGACCTACATTGCCATCAGTGTTTCATGACAATAAAATGAGCTCATGGGTATGAAAGTGTTTTAACAAGAACAATATGTTATATAATTGTGCTACACAAACCTGCAGGACAATGAAGCTAGAATGAGTTATTAAAACTGAATTGCAAAAAATTTTCATTCAAAAAAGGCTGAAGGAAAGGGGGAAGTAGCAGAGATTAGAGAGGGTAAAATGGCTATTTACCTTGGCATTCTGCTCTTTGAAAAGTTAGTGTCTGCCTGAACACGATTGTGTGGTCAGGCAGAAAGCACAACCAACCAGCAGGGGCCTGCCACCTCTCCATCACTGTCAATAAGCAAGATGGAGGGATCTGTACATCATTTCATTTACCATTTCAATGATTACATAGCTCATTGCCTTCCCATTGTTTCAGTGAGAAATTTAATTAACTTCCAATTAATCATTGAGGCTGATATTTAATGTTCAGTCCTGCACTGAGCTCAGTGTCACAGACCAAAGAATATATTTTAAAAGCTTCAGTAATCAAGAGGTCATGGAAGACAGATGTTTTTCACTGACAGAGAGGGAATGAAGATCCATTTTGTGTCCAGCTTGTGCTGGTTAACTGTTAGGATAATGGTTTTGTGCCCAAATTATAACTTTCCAAAAGACTCAACCATGCACAACTCTGGCAAGATGGATGGAGGGAAAGACAAATAAGGCTTACATTATAGAAACTCTCCTTGGTCCCAATGCTATTCTGTTCTAGGGGAGATTAACTCACTTAGGTTTTGATTTGCACTTACAGAGGTGAAATTCAGAGGAAAGGTAGACATGAGAATAAGGTCTGTTTTAGATTTAACAAAAAGTAGTAAAAAGGATTTTCATTTATAATTCTGGGTGTTTGGTCCAGTGCACCAGAATCAAAAGGACAACAAAGGTTTGGTGAACATACTGTCCACTGAATGAAAGAGTTTGTCTGCCTGAGGTTTCCCTTTATTGCATCCTTTAGGAACATAAGTGTGGTGGGTAGAATCCTGGAATATAAGAAACCCCAATGAGAGATGTGAAGTATTTTTAGAAGAAGGAGAGGATTCTGAAAAGGGATGAACTGTATCTGGTTTGAGGGATCAGAGAAGGCTTCATGAAGGGAGTGACTTTTGATGTGGACCTTGAAAGATGGTTAGGATTTCAATAGACAGAAGTGGCAGGAAAGAAAAACATAAGAAAAAAAGGCAAGAAACTTTTCAATTTAATGTAATCAAGATTATCCATTTTGCATTTTATAACGCTTTCCAACTCTTCTATTGTCATAAAGTCTTCCCTACTCCATAAATCTGACAGGTAAACTATTCCTTGCTTCCCCAGATTACTTACATTATCAGCCTTTATACCTAGATCACGCACACATTTAGACTTGACTTTGGTGTATGGCGTTAGATGATGGTCTATGCCCAGTTTCTGCCATACTATATTCCAATATTCCCAGCAGTTTTTGTCAGATAGTGAGTTCTTATCCCCAAAACTGGGGTCTTTGGCCTTATCAAACAGTATATTACTATAATCATTGACTACTGAGTCTTTTGTACCCAATCTATTCCATTGATCCACTACTCTATTCCTTAGCCAGTACCAAGCAGTTTTGATGACTGCTGCTTTATAATACAGATTAAAATCTGGTACAGCTAGGCCACCTTCCCTAGCATTTCTTTTCCTTAATTGCCTTGATAGTCTGTAACCAAGATTAAGGGGGAAGTAGGAAATTGGGAAAGAATTTTTACAACCAGCGTTTCTGATAAAGGCCTTATTTATAAAATATACAGGGAATTAAGTAAAATCTATAAGAATACAAATCATTCCTCAATTGATAAATGGTCAAAGGATATGAACAGGCAATTTTCAGAGGTAGAAATTAAAGATATCTATAAGCATATGAAAAAATGCTCTAAATCACTATTGATTAGAGAAATGCAAATCAAAACAACTTTGAGGTACCACATCTCACCAGTCAGATTGGCTAAGATGACAAAACAGGAAAATGACAAATGCTGGCGAGGATGTGGAAAAATTGGAACACTAATGAATTGTTGGTGGAGTTGTGAACTGATACAACCATTCTGCAGAGCAATCCGGAACTATGCCCAAAGGGCTATAAATAATTGCATACCCTTTGACCCAGTAATACCATTTCTGGGGTTGTATCCCAAAGAGATCATAGAAGTAGGAGGAAGACCCATATGTACAAAAATATTTATTGCAGCTCTCTTTGTGGTGGCAAAAAACTGGAAATTAAGGGGATGCCCATCAATTGGGGAATGGCTAAACAAGTTGTGGTATATGAATGTAATGAAATACTATTGTGCTATAATGGCTAAACAAGTTGTGGTATATGAATGTAATGAAATACTATTGTGCTATAGTATATAAATACTATTGTGAGAGGGTCTTCATATTCACCTGGAGAGGCTTATACAAACTGATGCTAAGTGAGAGGAGCAGAACCAGGAAAAATTTGTACACAATCACAGACATATCATATGTGTGACGACCAACTTTGATAAACTGGACTCTTCTTAGCAATACACAGTTATAAGACAACTCTACAAGTCTCAGGATGGAAGGAGATATCTACATTCAGAGAAAGATCTAGAAAGACCAGAGTTTAAATGGAGGCTGAAGCAATCGACATGTTATCATTCTTTTTAATGTTTGGTTTTCTTTCTTTTTTCCCATTGTTCACTCCGTTGGTTACATCCTTTCTATACAACCAGACTAAATGCCCAATGTGAAAGTATTTGCAGCTCCTATACTTGACTGCATGCCGCCATGGGGGAGGGGGGGAGAAGAGGGGAGAAAATTTGAAATACAAAGGATTGTGGAACTGAATCTTGTAAACTAAAAGTAAATAAACAAATCAATTTTTAAAAAGGCAAGGAAGTCAAG
This sequence comes from Pseudochirops cupreus, assembly GCA_028627135.1. Taxonomy (NCBI): domain Eukaryota; kingdom Metazoa; phylum Chordata; class Mammalia; order Diprotodontia; family Pseudocheiridae; genus Pseudochirops; species Pseudochirops cupreus. The sequence goes on from CM053583.1 coordinate 185,581,066, forward strand.
AAGCAGAAGGAGTGTTTGGGGACTACTGACTAGTCCAGTTTTGTTGAAGAGTAGGTTATGTATGACAGAGCAATGGAAAATAAGGCTAGAAAAAAATTAAGGATAGAGGATGAAGAGTCTTACAGTTCAAGTTAAAGATGTAGGAACTTCTGTTTGCCTCTCTTTCCTCAACTATAAAATGGGAATAATAATGTCACCTACCTCCCATGTTTGTTATGAGGATCAAATGGGATATTATTTGTAAAGAGTTTACTTCAATGCCTGGGACAGAAAGATGCTATATAAATGCTAGCTGTCATCATGATGATAATTAATTATTATTGTTGCTTTCTTAGTCAATGGAGATTCACTGAGTATTTGTAAGCAAGTCATTAATTCAACTGCCTGAGGTTTCCCTTTATTGCATCCTTTAGGAACAATAGCAATAATAATAAAGATGAAAAATAAATGAATGGTTCACTTGCTTCAAACAGTATGCAAATACAAAATTTCCAGGACACTAAAAAATTTGAGCATCCCACAGATTTGAAGACCTAAAGTGAGAAGGACCCTCAGCAGTCATCTCGTTGAACATCCCTATACCTAAGATTCAGAGAAGACCTGTCCAACATCTACGTGCAGTAAGCATGCAAGATAAGATTGGAAACCATATTCCCAGGTTATAGAACTGTCTTTCTTTCTACTGTCCCATGTTACTTGTCATTCCATAGGAATTTGTTGTAACAGGTATTTATGCTAAGCAATAGTGATGGTACCAATGGCATTCTTTTTTAGGTCATTCTATGTAACGGGGTACTGTAACATGGGGAACTTTTTATTTCCAAGAAAAATCTGAGTGATTCCTCTCGGAAAATACTTAGATGCTTCCTAAATAAGATAAAACAGAGTCCTAGAGGATGACTTTAAATATTGGTTTAAAAAAATCTTTCCCCAGAATTATATACATAAGACAAAAAGTCAGATGGGGGACCTGGGAAGGACTCTATAGGAGTAGTATTATTTCTGTCTAAAATGAAAATAGCACCCTGACAAATGACATAATGGCTAAATATAATGGTAGATATTGTGTTGTTGCTACTAATGTTGTTGTTTTGTGTGTGTGTGTGCATGTGTGTATATTACTTGTCTGTGCACACCTCAGAGCCAAGTGCTTGCAGAGAATCTTGAGAAAGGGATGAAGTAGTTATGAGCATCCTTCTGTCCACTTGCCCACATACATTGAACCAGTCTCATCCACAGCAATATACACATGCCTCCTTTTATGATGGAGTCATTGCCCCTCACTTTATAGTGAACAAATTGGATACAGAGCAATAATGAACCCTTATGTAATCCACCTGCCCTTCAAGTCAAGAGGTTGACATCTGAATGGGGCCATGAGATTGCTGTCATGACCCAATACAAAGATATGTGACTCATTTACCATTTTTGTTTCAATTCCAGTCATAAAAATGCATTAGTTTTGGCATTATATTCTGCTCTAGCTAGACCGGTCTTTTATGACAGCAGGGCCAGGAGGAATCCCATACGACAGACCCCAATATGTGCTTGCCTAATCCTCTTTACCCAATGACCTCGAAGTTTTTCCTCTTTGATCACAGGAGGCGAGAGGGACCTATCCTTCTGGGAGAATAAGAAAAGAGTACTCTCCCCCTCCCCTAAAACACTTAAAATTGTTTTTTTAGAGGTGATAACTGTCCAATAGCTACCTGTATAGTAACTGAGAGAAATATCTCTCTGTAGGAGTGATGCTTAATCTGGGATCAGTGAATTTTAAAAGATATTTTGAAAAATATATTCAATTGTAATTATATTATGTAATTCATTTTGTATGTTTAAAAACATTAATCTAAGAAGAGATCCATAGTCTTTACCAAACTGATATGTAACACATAAACTAAGTTAAGGAATCCAACCCTAGCTAAAGGCTAAATTACTCTTCAACCCCTTCAGATTCAGACCTTGACTCTGACACTAAATAAGTGAGTGACCAAGGGCCATTCAGTGACTCTGAGACCCAGCTTCCTAATTGTAAAATGAAAGTAATAGGACAAAATGATGTAAGAAGTAATCAGGACCTGAAATAAAATAAAGATGGTGTGAGTGATGGAACAGAAAAGGATTCAAGAGATAATATGAAGACATAATATGAACAAGACCTGGCAGCAGATTAGTTACAGGTATAGTCTATACCTCTAAGTATCTCTATCCCAGGACTCACTCTCACTGACAAATCAATCTCTCCCTCCCCCCTGCCAGTTACAGGGAAATGTGGGACCCTGGTCTTACTACAATTGCTCTTACAGAAGCAAGGATCTCTTGGATATAGAGAATCAGAGGAAATTTGCCTGCCTGGACTTCCAAAGGCATCTATGTATCTATGGTGCAGGGACCCCATTCTCCCAGAGAAATTTTGATGTGCCCTATGGATAAAAGGTTTGAAATTTTGTCCATACCCCAGTTAAGATGAACCTAAGCACCCAGAGATTCATGAAGGCATTTTCAACCAGAATAGTTTAGTTTCTCATACAAAGGTGAGTTCTTAAATCCCTGAGGGAAGAGTTCTCTTTGATATAGGATGCACTGTAAGGACAAGATTTCTCTTCTTTCTTTTATTGCCATGGGAATATTAAGAAAGGCTGTTGTTTCTAAAAAAGAAGAAATTGCTGATAAAAAAATTTTTTTTAATGTTCCTTATTTATTGAGTCTGCATAACTACATTTGGAGCAAATTATGATATTTTTCTCCCAAGTGGCGGCTAGCTGGCGCAGCATATAGAGTGCAGGGCCTAGAGTCAGGGAAGCTCATCTTTCTGAGTTCAAATCTGCTCTCAGACACTTACCAGCCATATGACCCTGGGCAAGTCACTTAACCAGAATTGTCTCAGTTTCCTCATCTGTAAAATGAGCTGGGAAAGAAAATGGCAAACCACTCTAGTTTCTTTTGCAAAGAAAACCCCAAATGGGGTCACAAAGAGTCAAACATGACTGAAATGATTGAACAATAACAAGTTTCATTCTATCTTCTGCTTCCACAATCCATTTTTATACAATCTCTCATTCTTCAATTTAGTCCCATAACAATATTTTTTCACCTATAGGTGGTGGTTGTGAAATTTACTTCTTGGCTTTTCAGACATGCTACTCCACCATCAGTTCTTTTACTGTTCACTTTAACCCTTATCCTCTTGTGTACCTTTTGAAAGAAGTCCTTTAATTATCTTTCTCTTGTTATTTTCTTATTGGCATGGTTATAGTTTTTAACTTCTTTCTAGTTGGTTTTCCCTGGGGCAATTTATAGCTCTATTTCTATGTTTGATGTATGCGTTTATCTTATTATTTTGTTAAATTTCAGTTGTCTGAGATATCTTCAAAGTACATCTAACCACTCAGTTCAGTTTTGTTTTGTTGGGGGTTTTTTTATAGGAAGGGCTCAAACATCTCTCTTTTATTGAATGTCCATCTTTTTTCATTGATGATTAGGTTCAAGCTTGCAGATAAAAGACACTTAAATAATTGTCTTTGCATCTAATTCATAAAGCAAAATAACTGAATTTTTAAAAAATACATATAGGAATGCAATAATGATAGGAAATTTTGAATTTTTTTCTCCCAGGTTGGATAAACCTAACAGAAAAGAAAAATGTAAAATTGAACAACTTGCTGGGGAAACTATAGACAAAGAAATTATGTTATCTTTTAAATGGAACTGCTAAAGATTATACATATTTCTCAGGACCACATACAACTTCTACAAAAATTGACCCTGTAAGAGTCCATAGAGATATTGCAAATAAATGCAAAAAGAAACAAGTAGTAAAAACATAATTTATAGACCATAAAGCAATAAAAAAAAACGGTCATCAATTTAGGTAGTACAAATGATACAGACCCAAATGCAGACTGAATGATAAAATATTAAAAAATGAATATGTCAAAGAATAAATCATAGCAGCAATTAATATTTAGGTGAAAGTCAATTATTATGATTAAATAACAGACAAATATCTGGGATATAATAGTTAACCTTTAGGGGAAATATATATTATAGCACATGGCAGATATTAAATACATATTAATATATCATAAATAGATCCCAAAACACACACTAAGTAGAAAGTACAAAGTACAAAGATTGAAGTACTGAATGTGCATTTTAAATTTAGAAAATCAACAAAAAATCCAAAATAGTAAGAGTGACTAATAGTAGGTTCCTCTTTAGAGTGACCAGGGAAAGTGACTTTCATTTTAAACCCCTCAGAACATCATATCCCTAGACTAAAACTATTTGATGCTCTAAGGGGTTTAAAATGAAAGTCACTTTCCCTGGTCACTCTAAAGAGGAAAGTATGATTAGCTCTCACTTACTAGCTTAGGTCCCTAACACACAACACAGGTTTTCAAAAGGGAAAACAAAAGGGAGGTGGCGGAGTTGTGGATCTCCAGTAGTGAACAAAGACATTTATCAAAGTAGAAATCAGGGAAATTGTTCCAATTAGAGTGTAAATGAACTCTTTCAATATAGAGCAAGATAAAATCTCAGCTCAAAGAGGCAACATTTTCACCAGAAAAGTCATTCTTAGGAGTTTGTAGAGGGGCAGGAAGGTGGCACAGTGAGTAGAGGACCAGCCCTAGAGTCAGGAGGACCTGAGTTCACACCCAACCTCAGACACTTCATCTAGGGCAAGTCACTTAACCTTGCCTTCCCCTTCAAAAGGAAAAAAAAAAAAAAAGAAGTTTGTAGAGTTGCAAGGGCCAATTTCCCCTAGTATCTGCAGTCTCATGAGATGCTTTTAAGTATTCCGAAGCTTGAAGCCTTCTCTCTCACTCTTTCACAATTTCCTCTTCCCTTTTAAAGCTATCTCTAAAGTTTCTACACACTTTTACATCATGTTGTAAATTGACCACCATGCTGTGTAATCAGAGGTCCCTCAACCAACATGTGTAACACACTACATCACAGCAATGAGCTTAAAGGAGCTATAATAAGTCACCTTTTGGCAGAGGCATAACATAAGGAGAAGAAACAAAATACGTTGCTTTTTGGTGGTAATATGGTGGTCTACTGAAAAAAATCCTAGAGAATGAGTTAAAAAGTAACAGAAATAATAATTTCATGAACGTAGCAGTATACAAACTAAACTCACACAAATCATCAACCACACAAGATATTATCAATATAACACAGCAAGAAGAGAAAGAAAATGCCACTCAAAAATATAAATAATATGCATAAATACTATATAAAATATGTATAAGAATATATAAAATATTTGGAGTTCACCCATCAAGGCACATACATGAACTACATAATGCAATTACAAAAGATTATTTACAGAAATAAAATCCAAAATAATTAGAGAAATTTTAATTGCTTGTGATTGGTCTGTGTCAATATAATTAAAATGACAAAGCTATCTAAATTAATTTACCTATTCAGGGTCATATCACACTGTCAAAGGAATATTTTAAAGAGCTTTAAAAAAATACAGAATTAATCTGAAGGAAAATAAGATCAAATATCCGAGGAAGTATTTTTTAAAAGTAGAGCAGAGAGATCTTATACCATCTGAGAAAGCAACAATTATCAAAAAATCTAGCACAGGCTAAAATATAATATAATGTAAAGTGTTTAGCACAGTGCCTGGCACAGAATAAGCCCTAAATAAATTTTAACTATCATTATCATTATTATTATTGTAGCAAAGAACTAGAAAATAAGGTCACATTAATCAGATGGGGAACAATTAAATGAATTGTCATATGAATGCAGTGGAATATTATTGTACCAGAAGAATTAACCAAATTATTTCACACAAACCTAAAAATACTTGCAGAGAAAAGTGATTATAATCAAGAGGATGATTTTTGAAAAAACAATAACAATACTGAAAGAAAATTAATGAACTCCAACTACTCATAAGAAATAATGATGGACTGAATTATCCACCTCCTGACAGAGAGTGATGGATCCAAGCTGCAAAATTAGACATATATTTTCTGATTTAGAAAAACAAGTAAAATAGTGGCAGTAGAGGAAAGGGTCCTACATAAATTTTATTATGTTGTTCATAAGGACTATGTAGATACATAGTTTATCTATCAGGAAGTCTACTTTCGGATGGGAGATTGACTTGGCAAATGTCACATATGATGGAGAGAGAAAGAGAGAAAGAGAGAGAGAGACATACCCCTTTAAAAATCGATTGTGATGAGATATATCTTTCTACACTAAATACTGTTAGTCTAAGGGAAATAATTTTAAGATTCAAGCTGAACCCTTTATTGCTATCCCTTTATACTGAAGGAGTAACTCAAGCTATTCATCCAAGACGACTCTCTTCCCACAAAAAGTCAATTGCACATAAAAAATAAACCCATTTATCCAAGCCAATAGCAAACAAAAATTAAAGAACTCGTAGAGATGAGAATATGCCAGACAATGCACAGAGTGAATGAACTCTGTCACTGAGAGTGAGATGTATCAGCTCTATGAAAAGAGTCCCAGATCTCATCCAAGAAGAAATTCCCCAAAGTCTCTAATATAATGAGTGTTAGGGACATGATTGAGGTACTGTCTCTTCTACATGTTGGCTTCTTCCCAGAGTCTTTCTCTCCCTTCAAGGACCTCTTCCTGCAGAGAATGTGGAACTGTGGAGTTTTTTTTTTCTCCCTGGAGGGAGTTTCCACATCTTAAATTCCCCATATTCATGAAATCACAGTCATAAATGAACTCTTGCTCATGCTTAACTGACTCAATATATAATCCTTACCAGTAGTGTACACTCAAAACCTGAACCAAAAGATATGACTAAGGATTCCCAGCAATGTAGGTGGAAAGAATTTTCTACAAGAAGGGAGGATTTTTAACTAAGTGGGAGAATTTAGCTCTTATAACATAGCTTGTAACCTATTCCACACAAGGAAAATCTCTGAACCTGTGGCCAAAGTTTTGCTCTTTTCATTCCAATGTTTTCTCTATCTCCTGTCACCCAATAAGTATATCTACAAATAAAAGAACACAATGATGTTAGGAACATATGTAGACATTCTGGCAGCAGGCTCCTCCTCAAAAAAAAAAGTCAAGCTTTCCAACCGTGTGCATGTACATATGTGTTTATGTATGTGTGAGTGTGTATGTGTGTATTTTGTCCAGAATTGTGATTTTTAAATTATTATTCTTTTTTGTCTTGGGGAGCTCCTATCGATGAAACTCCCTCCATGACTGCAGATCAGCCACTCATATACAACTTGAAGTCTTAAAAATCTGAATGGGACATGGAGAAGTAAAATGACTTACCCAGGGTCACACAAACAGCAGTCATCAAAGGTACAGTATGAATGTAGCTCTCACTGACACTGAGGCTGGCCCTCTATACAGAATGCTGCCTCTAACCAGATATTTTACTAGGACAAATTTGACACTCCCTTCTAATCACACATAACAGAAAATAGCTTAACTGTTGGAAATTCTTTGAATTTTCTAGAGGATTGGGTGAGTCTAGATAAATGATACAGAAAAATTCACATGCTAGTAGCAATAATTCAAAACCAGACACACTTTGGTCAGTTAACTGGGCCACTCAATGGTATATTCAATATTGAACATGATGGTTTCTCCTTGACCTTTATTGAAAAATATTTTGAGTCAGATATTGTCATTAGACTCACCCATCATTTTCTATCTTCAATAAACTTCCTTTTCTATTAGGTTTTTAAGAGAATTGAAGTACTTTTATCAAATACTTGATGTCCACAAGGAGGTCACCCACAAAGCAGTCTAGGTTTAGGTAAGAGACAGACAGGATGTCTAAAGACCCTTTCTCAGTCACTGGGTTTATTTTTTTACCTTCTCAAAGCAATTGTGCCACTGCCAGAGAATTTATCTAGCCCTTCATATGGAAATGGTACCCTCTTTGGACCTTCCTAGCTAATTCAATGACTCTTCACCTCATTTTTGGCAATCCTCCATCAGGCTCAAGGAAGAGGAAAAAATATCTTTTTAGTAATGACTTAAAGAGGAATCACTTATGGAATGACCTACCTGTTTAATACCATTTTAGAAAGAGGCTGCTCTGTGTCCACCAAAGACTTTGTCCTTATAACTGTGTAGCATTATTTAAAACCCCCTACCTTTCCATTATCTTGAGTCTTTTTCCTGACAAATCAGATTCATTCTCAAATCCCTACTTAGTCTCTACCTTCTTCATCACCTCTGCCAATCCTGTGAGACCATTCCTTTGATGCCTCCCTCACAAACGGACCACATAAGAACTTCAGACATAATTAGAGCTTCTAATTAAGTATAAAGAGAGGTAGTGTGGTGCAGTGGATAGAGTTGGCATTGGAGCCAAGAAGACCAAGGTTCATGGTCTGCCTCTGACAACTATCAATTATGTGATTTAAGGAAAGTCACTTAACCTCTCTTCCCATCAGATAACTCTTCAAGACTGTAAGTAGCAGAGGACTATGCATGTACTGGGAAAAGACTTCTTCCCTAGGAATTCCCTATGCTAATGAAATCACACATCTGGACCAAAAACTGAGTATAAATCCAAGCTTTATCTTTTTCTCTTATTAAGTGACATGAAAAACTAGAATTTTACTAAGGAAAATTATACACAGCTTTTCCTCCCAGGAAAAATTTAAACCAATTTCAAGCTACTGTAACTACCAAACTAAAAACAACAAATGTGCTCTTTTCCCCCAACATGAACCCAGGAAAATAGAGGGTAGGAAATAAGGAGAACCTGAGCAAGTTTCTAAAATAGAATGAGAGTTTGGAAGAATTAAAAAAGAAAAAAAAATCCAGACTTCAATGTGAGTTATTAACGGTTTCCATAAGCCCTTAGTCTCTCTAATTTCTGCATTCTTAAGAATGATGCATTTTTATGCTCAACTATGGAGGATTTAGGAAATGAGATGCACGATGTGAATTTAAAACAGTCTACTTCAGGTAAAATCTCTGCCATTATTCTTTGAATGTCAGACATTTTCCATTGCCTAAAATACAGCAGATGTCTATGACTTGTATGATATCTTTCCATAGGTAGCTGTGATTTTTCCCTTGCTGTGAATTCTTCCTGCCCAAAGGTGTTGTGATGAGAAAGGACAATTCAGTAAGGAAGAGGCCTCAGGCCTTCCCCATCCAATTCAGATGAAAATTATAACATTCACATGAAAATGCACATTTGTTCTTTGCTTCTACATTCTTTCATTTGGGGCAAAGGGGATTGGAACTGATTGGGACTTTATGATGTCCAAGAGCTCTGGGAGTCAAGTCTATGTGGAGTGAGGAGTGCTGAGACAGGAACTCTTCAGTAGTAATGCCAAATTTGGACATAATCCTGGCAGAACTGGTACCATGTCAAGATTCTATTTAAGTTAATTATATTCTTATATAGAACCAAGGAGGTATTGTGGAGAATGTGGTAACCCCAAGGTATTGAGGCAAAATTTTGTACTTCTGTTTTTGCCTTCAGGGGTATGCTTGGAGCACAAAGAAAAAGATGTAGCCAGCATTGCTCTTGAGAGAATATAGACATAGCTACTCATTGTATGAGAAGAATTCTAGTCTTAACTCTAACCAAAAAAAGAAAAAGTGATTGGAAAACTGAAAATGAGGAGAATCTTGGGGAAATTACTCCATCATCATAGAATTTGAAAGAGCCAAGAAAGATAATAGACATAGTTTAAGTGTCCCCTAGACTTTAGGAAAAACAGATTTCAAAAAGCACAGCATAGTGATAGATACAGTCCCATACCCTAAGGTTCTTTGAAGCAAGAAATCTCAAGAGGGGTAAGAGATCTTTAGAGATGGAAATCTGATAAGGTAATCATAAATGATCTTGCTGAAATAAAAAGAAAGCTCTTTAAAGAATTATGTGTTTCCCTAAGAAGTTGTCCAGATTTTAAAAAGAAATTTTCCAAAAATGCGGAGCTGAACCTAAACAAAGATGAATACAAGGACTGTACAGACCTGCAAGGAGAGAAACCTAGAATAAGCTGAATCATGAGAAAAGTGCTAAAGGCAAAAAAAGGAATTTTAAAGATATATTCATGAAAAAGAAGAAAGACAAGGAAAGGATATGCCTCCAACTTAGGGTAGATGATATAATATTAGCAGATGACAAGGTGAGGATTATTTGGATGATGTCATCTATATAGATGTTACCTGTTGCCTCCTATGGTATAAATCACAACTAATCCATACTTTCTCTTTCTCTATGATTTTTTTTTTTATCTTTCAATAAATTCCCCATAGAAGATCAGAAATCCACTGGAGGCCCTCCTGGTTTTCTTGAAGGCTCTCTATCTTTTATCCTTCATTCTCATAGAATGATATTGTAGGTCCAGAGCTACTCCATTTTGAGAATGCTGTATTTCATTCATGCATATATGTCCACACTCTCCCATTAGTGCTTGCCATGCAAGTACCCCAAAGTAGGTTGTACCATAGTATACCATTATACAACCTGTTCTGAGAAACAGCCTACCCCCTCCCCCTTTCCTGTTATGAAGAAACCCCTAACCATTAAACTGGGTAAACATGTTCTTGCACCAAATAAGCCTCAAGTAGCAGCAATAGGGACTTTGATTAATTAATTTTTATCCCCTCCACACTTCTCTCTTGCCCTATAAAACTTATTGCTCCCTCCCTGAATTGTAGCCAAGCAGAGAACCACCTTCACTGGAGAATGAAATAAACTTTGCTTTGGTTCACAAACTTCTGACCTAGTTACTTGGTTATTTCCATCTCCCCATAATATAAGATTCTTATTTTCTGATCAAACATGTCTTTGATGATGTTTTTTATATACCACTTCTCACAAGCCATTTATAACAATACAACTTTTTACCACTCTTTGGGTGAGGATAAGGTGAATGCTTATCTCCTCACTATCAAGCTCTAGACCATACACATACAGTGGGTTAAATTTAGGGGGACCCCTCCAAGGAGAAGGATCAGATTTTTTTTTCTTACACTGTTTTGCTCTTTCTACATCCACCGTGGAGCTCCAGGGAAAGTCACGTAAAGCTGAGTTTTGGCTCAAGTCAGCAATTTCTCCAAGAAGAAGTAGAAAGATATTCTGGGTACCTGTTCAGGTCTAGACATCCCCTTTATTCTTCACAAAAGACATGCTTAATATGCAAAAGACTCACAGGTGCATACTGACAAAGATAAAGAAGAAGCTTTAATTTATAATTCCAATCATACTCTTGGGCAGTTAGATTCTTAAAACATTTTAAAATGAAGCAGTTTGTAGGTTTGTGTTGAGTTAATGCTTTGTTCTTATAATATGCCTTTAAAGTCTCTGTTTTTTGGTAAGCTAAGGCAAGGCTTGGACTCTTCCCTTTGTGGCCACCATAGCCTCCAAGAACTGAAGGAGTGTAGCTGCCACTGACTGTTGGACCTAGGAGCTCCCAGCCTCTCAAACTTACAAGACTAGAAATGCTCACCTCCGAATTGTTCTTTGGTCACTTATGCTCAGAAGAAAAATTGTTAAGCCCAAGGTTCAAATTCACCTATCCAAACCTTTATTCTAGCTAATTCAGTAGTCATCAGCTCTACTGTGGTGTCCCACCCTTATCATCTCAAGGAATATCCCAGAAAAAGAGTTACATGTCACATATTCAGGAGATAGGAAGAGAACATGAGAGGGTGGAGTCACTTCATTTAAGGTCTAATGAATGGTCACCTCTTCCTCTATTCCTGGATGAATGGCCAATTTTCTTTGATTCAGCCAGGGATAAACCGGGGTCAGCTCATAATGTCTCTTAACCAGTTGTTAAGTGCTCAGTATGATCATTTATATTCTTGGAAATTGGCAAACACTACAAATCAGGACACAATTTATTAATTTTGTTTATCTAGACTTGAGAAAGTGATGGGTAAAATGTTAATAATTCAGGTTAAACTTAAAAGTGTGTTGAATATTCATGTTTTCTCCTAGAAAGCAGGTTGTTAAAAACTCTGTCATTATGACAAGGTGGATGCCTATTGTTTGGTGTATCGTCCCTGAACCTTTCAGCATTAAACTAGAACACCTATGACCTATCAGAAATGATCCAAGGTTCCTCAGATTAGAGCCAAGGGTGGAGAGAGGGACTGATCTAATTGCCCCCATTGCAAAGTTCTCATGAGTACTGCAATATATTATACTCACAATCTCTCAGTCATTTGTGATTGTGATTCTTCAAAGATCATGGCCCCTGTTTTATAGCTATATAGCATGACTAGGAGAATACATGCATTAAAAGATATTTGTGATACATAAAATGGAGAACTATTCAACTCAGATTTTTATTTTTTTTTACTATGAAGCATAACTATTTTCAGACTGGAAATGTTAGAACAAAGGTGTAATTTATGACCAAGGTTGATCACAAGATAGTCAAAGATTACCTAAGTTCTTTAAAAGAATTCAAGTTTGGAACTGATGAAATGTATTTCAGAATATTGAAAGAAAATCCAGGTAATGTAGTTTGTAGAATTCACTTTCTTTTCCTCTTTGAAAACTGGACTATTTGTCTGTAGCAATCCCATAGTAATTCCCCTATCTTTTATGATCCCTCAAGAAGAGTGGTCCATTAATCATATTTGAAAATTCTTTTAGTTGTTCTAACTATTTTTGTTATTGATTGTGAAAGGATTTGTCTATGATAGGTGACTATTCATAGTGCTTTTGTGGAAGTGGGCAATGTATTGAAAACACCATTCCAATCAAGGGGATGTTCATCAATTGAGGAATGGCTAAACAAGTTGTGGTATATGAATATAATGGAATACTATTGTGCTATAAGAAATGAGGAGCAGATGGACTTCATGATCTCCTGGAGAGACTTATATAAACTGATGCTGAGTGAGGAGAGCAGAACCAGAACTTTGTAGACAATTACAGACTCATCATATCTATGATGATTAACTTTGATAGACTGGGCTTCTCTCAGCAATGCAACACTGTAAGACAACTCCAATAGACTCATGATGGAAAGAGATATCCACATCCAGAGAAAGAACCGCAGAGTCTGAATGCAGATTGAGGCAAACTACTTGTTCTCTCTCTTTTCTGTTTTGTTTTGTTCCTTCTTTCTCACTGTTCATCCCATTGGTTATAATTCTTCTTTACAACCTGACTAATGTTTAATGTGAAGGTATTTGTAAAATCTATATCAAATCGCATTTTACCATGGGGGAGGAGGGAGGAGAAGGAGAGGAAGAAAATTTGGAACTCAAGGGAATGTGGAACTGAATGTTGTAAACGAAAAGTAAATAAATGCATTTTATTTTTTTAAAGTTCAAAGAAAACACCTTTCCTGAATAGGCATTTTAACTACAGGAGTATTTGTTGCCAAGGCCTGCTGATTTCACTTTTGTAACTTCTCAACTTCTTGTCTGACACTGCTACCACCCTAGTGCAGGCCCTATCACCTCTGGACCCTGCTGATGGACCTGCCCCAAGTCTTTCCTGACTCCAATCCATCCACCATTTAGTTGTCAGAGTTGTCTTCTTAAAGTATAAATCTGACCATATTTCCTACCAATTCAACAAACTTAAGTGGTTCCCTATCACCTCCAGAGTTTCATATAAAATCCTCTATTTGGCCTAGAAGTTCCTACCTTTCCAGTCTTTTTCCACTTCCACCCTCTTCCCCTTCCCCAACCACCTACTCTTTGATCCTGTCACTCTGGTCTCATTCTGTTCCTGACACAAGAAATCCCATTTTTTTGACCTTGTATCTTCAGTACCTGATGTTTGGGATACTTTCTCCTCATCTCTGCTTCTTGCCTTTCCTGGCTTCCTTCAAGTCCCAGATAAAATCCCACCTTCTATGGAAAGCCTTTCCTGATTCCCCTTAATTCTACTGCCTTGCCCTCATTTTCTCTGCTTTATCCTATATGTACCTGGTTTGCACATACTTGCTTCAATATTTCTTTGCCCCATTAAACTGTGAGCTCCATGAGTGGAGAAGCTGTCTCTTATCTTTCTTTATATCCCTAGCGCTTAGTACACTGACTGACACACAGTAGGCTTATTATAAATGTTTACTGAGTGACTATTTTATAAAGAGTTTCAGCAATCTGTTGTTCTCCCCAAGAAGGAGACATATTAGAGGAGGGAAGGGTCTAAGCTACCTTAGACTTAAGGGTCACCCTTCATCTGAAAAGAAAAATCTATGTGTGCAGAAAAATGATTTTGGGATCAATTATCAGGCTCCTTCAGGGACTGAGATTCTAGGAAACTACCTGAAATACCCTATGATAAATATGGCCTTGTGCCCACACTCACTTTGTCCTTTCTCGATAAGACTCTATAAATTCTGTGGGAAATTGTTTAAATAGAATGCTTTTCAAAAGCTTTCATTGGCCATCACTGAGCCTTTTGCCATCTGAGGATCTGTAATAAAAAGAGAACAAAAGAGAAAAAAAATTAGCAAAGGGCCAGGGGTTTATGAGGTCAGACAACAACATTTTCATCACAGCTGAAAGTGGTGAGCACAGCAGGATATATAGTATAAAAATGGAGTGGAAGAGTTATTATAGGTTAGTGGGTCTCTCCTTCCCTCTTTGTCTTTTTCTTATCATCACGATTCGTCTAACTGCAGGTAGGCAGACTGAACCTTTCAAACTCATCATCGGCATCATTCCTGGGAGGGAAAACAGAATCTTTTCCCTCTGTCATATTAATAGGTATTTTTCCCTTTATGGAATAATTTGTTGTAATACTGGTACTTCTTTTTCACAGTAGATTCATTTTTATATTTAATTTGAAATCGGGTTTTTAGAGTGTATAAATACAACATGTATAGGAAGGATAGAAGTCAAATTGTTATAATAAGTCAAGGAAAACAAGGAAAATACATCGGGGACATTGAATAAGTTTCATGGTTACAAATATGAATTTTGGTTCATTTCTTGAAGACAAAAATTATGCTGCTCAGTGCATCTTCATGGGACTTGATTTCTGCTCTTTTTGGCTCAGATAGTAAAAAAAAAATAGCCTCTAAACCATGAAGTATGGAATCTAAAAAATTCTGAATTATTATACAATTAACTATTTTTTGAAGCAACAAAAGGCAATTATTTCAAAATCAGGAGGGCTTTGGAGTTGTTGAAACACAGGTCTAGATGAAATATAATCACCATGCTACCTATAATATTCTTTACATACCACATGGGAGAAGAGGTTAGGTAAGGCTTATGTGCTAGGAAGAAAAATTAGAAATGCCATTTGTTGGTGTCTCCATATTGAGAAGCAGGACATTATATTGGAAAGGTTTGGAGTCAAAGAGAGGTTTCAATCCCACATCTCTCACTTATTACCTGGCTGTGATTTCAGAGAAGTTATCTGACCTCAGTGAACCTCAGTATCCTCACATGTTTTGTGGGGCCTTTTTTTTGCCCAAAAAACCCCAAATGGGGTCATGAAGAGTCTGACACAACTGATAAATGATTGAACAACATATGTATATACATATATATGTATATTACTTATACACACTCTGTGTGTGTGTGTGCGTGTGTGTGTGTGTATGAAATTAAGCTAGATTAGGTGACTTCAACAGTGCGTTCCAGCTCAAAAACCATCACCACATAGTTCTTGCTCTACCCCAAATCTACAAGGATAGGTATTATGAATGGCTGAATATTCCGAATCTCTAATGATGTACAGAAGTACTAAGGAAATGCATTCATCCAACAAGCATTGATTAAGTCCCTACTATGTGTAAGGTACTGTTCTACATACTCAGAAAGATACAAGTATAAATAAGCTATTGTCCTTGCCCTCAAGGAGCTTGCCATCATGGAAGATTGGTTAGATGCATTCTTCCTTCAATGTTTCCAACTTTTTTCCATGAAGGCGGATGCTCCAGTGATGCAGATTACAACCAATCCATACCTCAGCAGAATATTTTTATAAGGTATTAATAATAAAAATAATTATCTAAAATTTATTAAGTATTTTGTTAAGTGTTTGTGTTCTACTATGAAAACCTCTTCAAACCAAGACAGACCAATATGTATAGATAGTCTGTTGCCACACCCATACTTGAAACTTAACTTGAACCTTTGAAAACTTAAGATCCTCAAAGTTTGTGTCCTAATGAGATTCTAGAACAAGACTTGTTAGGTACACATTAATGTATACACACATACGTATTACATGTGTGGAAATATACATATATGTATAGCAATGTAAATTGTGTGCCTCTATATAATAATGTGATATATTGGCATACATGTCTATCCTAAATATAATGCTGAATATATAATATATTTAATATGTAATATGATAGTTACATGATAATATATATGTTAAAATTAGACTTTTCTGAAATAAGACTTTTGATGTGTTCATATATGAATGCATAAATGTGGATATATTATATGTGTATACACTGTATATGTGTAAATACAGGCATACATATGTGTATGGGCAGCTAGGTGGCACAGTGGATAAAATGCTCACCTGGAGTCAGGAAGACTAATCTTCCTGAGTTCAAATCTGGCCTTTAGAAACTCATTGTGTGACTCTAGGCAAATCACTTAACCCTGCTTGCCTCAGTTTCCTCATCTGTAAAATGATTTGGAGAAGGATATGGGAAATTATTCCAGTATCTTTGCCAAGAAAACCCCAAATGGGGTCAAAGTCAGACACAACTGGAAAAAAAAACTGAACACATACATGTCTGTGTGTGTGTATATATATGTGTGTGTGTGTGTATGCGTGTGTATGTGTAATATATGTGTATATATGTAACATATGAATATACATATATAATGATGTAAATTGCCAGTAAACTATGTAAAATAAGTATAAAGTTCTCAATCAAATGAGAACATTGAGGTGAGGTTACATTAAACAATGGTAAAGTTAGATATGTCAGAGCAAAGCCTTGGTATATGAAAAATGGATATGGATGAGATCTTAAGAAGTTAGTGAATTTTCTTTTAGCAACAGTGAAGCTCTATATGGAACTTAAGAGAAAACATGCTTATTACTTAGAAAATGTTTATTTCTTTTATAAAAACCCTTGCAAAGACTCCTAGAATGGTGTTTCTTTATAGTTTAGGAAGATAAGAGACTAACATGAGATTAGGACTGGAGGGCAAGATTTCTTCTAAAACAGTGGGAGTTTTGAGGATCCTGGGAGAGAGAAAGACAGAAGACAGAGAGAAAGAGAGAGAGAGAGAGACAGACAGACAGACAGAGACAGAGACATAGACAGAGACATAGAGACAGAGACAGAGACAGAGAGAGACAGAGAAAGAGACAGAGACAGAGAGAGAGAGAGGCAGAGAGAGAGAGACAGAGAGACAGAGAGAGAGACAGAGAGAGAGAGAAAGAGAGAGAGAGAGAGGGGTGACCGGTACCTCTAACACATGGAGCAGCAGCCTGACTCCCAGGATTCTTCATCATCCTGGTCTTTTGCTTCTGTCATCTCCAAAGTTTCTGTGATCCTGGGGGGATCTTCCAACAGCCTTGCAAGCAAGGGCTACATTTGTCTAGAATGTCAAGGCTTGTTCTTAATGGGTCTGTCTGTTTGATGGACTTAAGAAAAGGGAGAGTGGATAGGAGTGTGTCTGGAATAGGAATAACCCGTCATGAAAAAAAATAACCCCATCCCTTTATCCCCCCAAAAGAAAATTGGATTAAATATTTTTTCATATTACAATTACAAGAGCCTATAGCCTTGAACTTAATTTTTCTACACATTTTTCTTCTCAAATTTAACTTCTATTGTGGGCCTTAATTTCCTCAATAATATTTGTGTTATCCTTCCTAGTTTGAAGTTTAAAATATAGAAGTCAAATATAAAATAGTTATTCACTAGATAAACGAATGAATATAATTGAAGAGTTCTTATTTGTCTTTGCTATCTATAAATATTATACCCCTACTTCCGGAAATCTCTCTACTTATCTATTTCCTTGTTTGCCACATAACTGAAAGCACATTTTCTTTTCCTTACCACAGGATTTATTCTTTTTTACATTTTTTTTTACAAGTTCATGCCAGTCATTTCTATTTGACCTTGATTAATTCCAGTTTTTCAATTCATTGACCATGTCCTTTAAAATCTGAGCTCATCAGACAGCTATATTAGCAGCTTTATAATCTTCCCCTTTTGTTCTCCATCAGGATTATTCATGATTATGTATGTTCTAGGGTGACCAGCCAATAAGGGCCCAGTTCTGTGAGTGTGTGCAGTCTGCCCTGCTTTGTACCATGGGGAGCCTGCTTCTGGACTTATGGATAAGTGAGCCCTGCCTAGACTTCAGAGCATGAGCAGATATTCTGTGACTGTTTCCTGTCTGTTTACTTTGAGTGAAGACATACATTTTAATTGGCTGCTGAGCTGAATCTGAGTGTTCCTGCTGAAGGACATGATGTTTCCTAATGTCAATTGAAGGGAGACATACTATAAGGTTCTAGGTTAGGAGAGGAGCTACAGAACCTTATCGCCCTACCCAGAGGCCTTGAACACAAGGTGGTGTGGGTTTTCTGTCTCTATTGTGTTTCATTCTTCCATTCTCTTTTGGGAATGAATGTAGGAGAGATAATGGACTAGATTATGATATTGTGAACTTTGAAAGGTCACAAAAGCAGCCAAAAGAGCTAGGTACTGGAGTCTACAGCAGAGTTTGACAGCAGTTAAGTCCAATGCAC
Source organism: Pseudochirops cupreus (assembly GCA_028627135.1). NCBI lineage: Eukaryota > Metazoa > Chordata > Mammalia > Diprotodontia > Pseudocheiridae > Pseudochirops > Pseudochirops cupreus. The sequence continues at coordinate 185,599,739 of CM053583.1, forward strand.
CAATGCAGCTCTGAGGAGAATGTTTGACCCAGAAAAGCTGTGGGTTACCAGGTCTGAGGCATGAGTCCAGAAAGCAAAAGAGGAGCCACATCTGTCATCTGCACCACATTAATAAGTGAATTTGATGGAATGAATGCTTTGTGGCAACCTCCTTGTTTGGTCCACTCTTTCCAGGGACTGGGGTATCAGAGAGGGAAATGCTCCTCAGCTTAAGGAAATCCTTCTGTACTTTTGGTTCTTGCTGTATCTTTTCAGTGAACATCCCTTTGTAAAAGCTAATCAATGTTAATTAGTTACCAATGACATTTCAGAGATATCAACTGGCTAAATTGATGGTTGGATGCTAATCACAGGAATTGATTTTGGGGAGATATTAACTGGCACTGTTTGATTGATATTGGAAAGAACACAACAGAATAGGGCACTCAAGAAGATAGCACTGGAAGAACTCTACTGCCATTAGCAATACACCTAGAGCCTTGAGGGGGAGGTGTGGCCCACCACACTAGGGGTGCCCAACAGATCAGTGTAAGGAAGAGCTGGAATAATAATCCCAGTGTCCAAATGAGCTACATGTATGTGTGTGTGTGTGTACATATATGTACTTCCCCCCATTTGGTACTTCTATTGTCTCAGTGGTGAAATTGTTAGCAGAAATTTAAGTTATGGAAGTGTTGCCCAGATGGCCAAGTAGCGGGCAAAAGTAAAATGAGGTCTCTTACCCCCATCCTCACAAAGAAAAAATCCTACAAACAGATCTAAAAATGTATGAGGCTGAATCCTAATGGGAAAATCCAAGGAAATGTAACAAGAGTCATTTTTCTAGCCAAGGTCAGCATGGAGAAACACCCAAAGAGAGCTGTGGACAGTGGGTAGAGGGTCTATAAAGGACCATGCTACATAGAGAAGTCCAGAACTGGAAGAAGCTGTGAACCAGGGAAAGAGGAGATTTCAGCACCTACAAACTCATGCAAGCTGTGGGAAGTTACCAACTGGCAGCACTGTCTACTATTCAGTTCTGGGTCACAGATTAAGGGTGTGTTGAGGAAAGGACCTAAATCCAAAGGTGACATTCTGGATTATAGAATGATAACGAGTGCTACATGGTATACTGAGAGAGAAACAAGTTTAGAAGCATGCAGCAACAATGTGGCTCAGATAAAAGGAACAGAGCTGGCTCTCAGTTCTAAATTCTAATCTAGTCCAAATCCTGTAGAGAAATAAGCAGCATAGGATGATTCCTAAACCAAAAAGAAGTCTGATGTTCTGAACTAGCAGAGCTTCCAAGCTGCCTGACAGTAGCTGAACCCAGCACCAGACTACAGTCACTCAGGCCAAAACAAGTCAGGAACTTGTAGGGCTTAGAGTAGGGAGGAAATGACTTTTCCTTGGATGAGATAAATTTGGGAGTTATGGCTTGTGTGTTGCCAACCTGAGCTATCCCTAAGATCCTGAAATAATACGATACTTCATATTTCCAAGAAAACAGTAAGAAGATCAACCTAGTCCTTTCCCCTAGAAACGAAAAGGACTCGATCCTAACATTAAGCCCAAAATTAGCATGCAAGCCAGAAAAATGAACAAAATCAACAAAAAAAAGAATTCCAACATTAGAAGTTATTGTGGTGACAGAAATAACCACAACATAAGCCCAGAATAGAATGATTCCAAAATATCTACAGTCAAAGCCTCAAAGAAAAACATAGTTTAAGCACAAAATCAGCTAAATTCCTAGAAAAGAGGAAGCAAGAGTTCAAAAGAAGATTTTTAAATGTTTTAGTAAAATAAATGAGAGCACTAGAGGAAAAAACTGGAAAAGAAATGAGAATTACAGAAGAGTTGGAAAGTAAGTTCAAAGTTTAGTACAAGACATATAAAACCTTGGTCAAATAGCAAACTCCCTGAACATTAGATTGAATTAAAAGAATAGCAAAAGACTCCATGAGATGATGAGAAATATTAACATAAAGTCAAAATATAGGAAAATAGAAGAAAATGGAAGATACCTAAGAGCAACAACAACTGACCTGGAAAAATGGATCCTAGAGAAAAACCCCAAAATGAAAATTCCCATTAAAATTGCAATCAGAATCCAGACCTTTCAAGTCAAAGAAAAAATGCTGACAGCAGACAGAAAGAAAGAATTCACATACTAAGAAGTCATGGTCAGAATCACATGCAGTTCAACACATATCTCTGTCATGGAGGAGAGAGCCTGGAATACAAACAAGGGATATAGACTTACAGCTAAACAGAAATATTGTTTTAAAAATGATTTCGAGTGAATAAGTTATTTTGTTTATTATAAAAACCCAAAATAACTACAAAGGACATATAAAGAAAGATACTGTCTGCATCCAGAGAAAGAATTGATAAATAGAAACATGCATAGAATAATTTTACATATATATATACACCCATTTGTGTCTAGTGGGAGCTATCTCTAGGGTGGGAGAGAAGAGAAGAAAAAAAGAAATTTACATAATATTTTTGCTATATATTTGAAAGGAATAGCAAGTTGTGCATTGTAGATTTGCAGTTTAATATACAATCAGATTTTTTATTGTACTATGTTATGGAAATGCTTGTTTTATTCCATAAATTAAAAATAAAATTTAAAAAGAAATAAAATAAAATGAGTGGTTGGACTACATGGGGCAAGGGGGAGGGGGGGAAGAAAAATTTACCTGGCAAACTGACTATAATTATACCATGGATAAAAATAGATCTTTAATGACATAGAAGACTTCTAAGCATTCCCAATAACAAGACCAAAGCTGCATAGAAATGATGAGGTTCAAATACAGGATTTAGAAGAAACATAAAGAGGTAAAAATGAATGAAGAATCATATGGAACTAAACAAGAATAAACTTCTTATAACATGGAAACATGCGTTCCCTCTGAACTTTATCATCAATATCAGGGTAATACAAGGAATCTAATTAGAAAGATGACCTGGGAATAGTTTGCCTATGTTTTGACGATCTTAAAAAAAGAATGAAAAAAAAAAAGGAATATGAATACACTGGGAAAGGAGGCTGGGTGAAAGAGAAAGGAAGGCAACATGTAATTGGGGTGTGCAAGTCAAAGTCTATACAAACAAGGAGAAAGGGGGGAGCAATTGACAAACGAACCTCCATCTCATCTGAACAGGTTAAAGAAGAGAATACACACACAGTTGGATCCAAGAATATATTTCTCAACAAGGAAATGGAGGGAAAGGGGAGAAGGGCTGGATTTGTCCTAAGCAAAATAAACTGTAACCTGTGATGAGATAGGTGCAAACTAGCTACTCTGTCACTCATCCACCCAGGTCTGGGTCACAGATTAAGGGCTAAGTGACAAGGGAATCTACGCAGGGGAATGGCATTCTTGATAAGAAGTCTCTCAGCCATGAATGGAGAAAGAAGGGAGTTTAGAAACCAGCAGCAGCAGTGTAGCTCAAAAACCAGCTCAGAACAGGTCCCACCAAAGAAAGAATCTCAGACCAAAAGGGTTCCTACAATTCTCCCACTTTTCATCCATAGAGCTTTCCAGCTGCTTGATAGAAACTGAGTCCAACAGCAACATACTCTTACACAAACACAAACCCAGGTCAAAAACTTTCATAGCTCAGATCAGAGGGGCATCAGTCAGACTCTACCCTGAACCAAGTCACTTCAGGAGTACTGGAAAATTGGCAGGTCCTCAGCCTGTCCCTAAGACACCAGAATAACACAACACTCAAAAATCCTAAGAAAGCAGAGACAGGACCTGCCTAGATCTTCCCTCCAAAAGTGTGGCAGAGACCCACCATAACATCAAGTCCAAAGTCAGGAAGTAAGGAAGCCAGGAATGGGCAAACAAAAAAAAAATAGAAAAAAAACTTAATGTAATGAGTTATTGTAGTGGCTGGGATGCTCAGACACATATCCAAAAGAAGATAATGACTCCAAAATATTTACAGGGATTTCCACAGAGAAAAACAGCTTAGGCATAAATGCAATCAGAGTTCCTGGAAGAAATGAAGCAAGAGTTATTTTTTTTCTAAATGGAATGAGAATGAAGAGGGAAAATTGGAAAAGAAATGAGAACTAAGTAAAAAAGAATTGGAAAAGGGAATTAACAGTTTGGCACAAGAGGTACAAAACCTTGACTAAGCAATTAACTCGCTAAAAATTAGAATGAACTAAATAGAAGCTAATGACTCCATAAGGCAATAAGAAATCTTCATACAAAGTCAAAAAGCTAAAAAAGAAGAAGAAAATTTAAGGATCTAGAAAAAAGAACAAGAGAAAGAAACTTAAGAATCATTGCACTATCTGAAACTTTAAACAACAACAAAAAAAAAGATCCTAGATAACATATTTCAAGAAATCTGCCCTTATCTCTTAGAAGGGCAGCTGGGAGAGGCACAGTGGGTAAAGTGTTGGCTCTGTAGTCAGGAAGATTCATCTTCCTGAGTTCAAATCTGACCTCAAACACTTCCCAGTTGTGTGACCCTGGGCTAGTAATGAAACCCTGTTTGCCTCAGTTCCTCATCTGTAAAATGAACTGGAAAAGGAAATGGGAAACCATTCCAGTATCTTTGCCTAGAAAACCACAAATGTGATTACAAAGCATCAGACACAACTGAAATGACTAAACAACAACAACAAAAAAAAAAAATCTTTTAGAACAAAAAGGCAAAGTTAAAAAAAAATAACAAAAATAAATCAAAGAAAAATAAAAAGAATCCACCAGTCACTTCCCGAAAGACACACCAAAATGAATATTCCAAGGAATATCTTAGTCAAAATCCAGAGCTTCCTGATCAAAAAAAGAAACACTGCCAGCAGAATGAAAGAATTCAAGAGCTAAGGAACTACGATAAGGACCGTATATGATTTAGCAGTCATCACTATAAAAGAGTAGAGAATTTGGAATACAATATTCCAGAAGGCAAAAGATGTGGGCTTACTACCAAGAATAACTTTATCCAGCAAAACTAAGTATAATGCTACAGGGGAATAAATGGATCATTAATGAAATAAAGGACTTTCACATATTTTTGAGGAAAGACCAGAGCTTCAGAGAAACTATGACATTCAAACACCAGAATAAAGAGAAACATAAAAAGATGAATATGAATGATGTTAAAGAGACAAACAAGGATAAAATGCTTACTTTCAAATATAAGGAAATGATTTATGTGTCTCAAACCTTTCATCACCAGGGTTCATAAAGGGCATACAATTAGACAAAGTCAAAATCATTCTGTTATATCCTGATGATCTGAAGAATGGAAAAATAGGAGAATATACCAGAGATGCGGGTATAAGGAGGGGAAAATAATGTTAAGGAAAATTCTCTGAGATAATAAGGGTACAACAAGTAGTATCCCATTTTACCAGTGTGGGGAGAGTAAAGCTGGTGCACTTTAACTTCATTCTTTTACAAAGTCATCAAATAAAGGAAGAATACACACCCACCCAGGTACAGAAATACATTTTGGTCATCAGGAAAATAGGGAAAAGGAAGAAGGGGAAATGGAAAGGGAGGGCACATTAAAAGAGGAATTAGTCCTAAGCAAAACAAACTCTAAGGATGCACTTAGGAACTCTGATGAGCACAAAGATCAGCTACAGTTCTAGAGGACTAATGATGAAACATACTATCCACTGAAACTAGCCTACTTGCTGTTTCCTTGAATTCCATCTCAAACCCCTGTGCTTTTTCCCCTCATGCCTGGAATGCATTCAATTCTCATCTCTATCTCTTAGCTTCCTTCATATTTTAGCTCATTTACAACTGGTATCCTGCATTTCTACCATCATGTTTGTAGATTCTCATTTGCATTTACATTCTTTCAAAAAAAAAATAGGTTTTATTCCCCTTGTACCAAAATATTATGGTCACCATAAAAAGCCTATTTTTCCAAGTCAAAAAAAAAATGCATGTCCCATTTTGCATCAAGAATTCATCACCTCACTATCAATAGGTGAATAGCATGATTCATTATTCCTCTGACATTGTACTTTGATTGACCAGAGTTCTTAAGGTTTTCAAAATTGATTTACACTCTAAATGATGTTATTGTATAAATTGTTTTGTTTCTGCTAGCTTTGCTCTGCATCAGTTCATACAAGACTTGCCAGTTTTCTCAGAATCCACCAGAAAGTAAACAATAAGGGACAATTTAAAAAGGTTGAACTTATCAAAGATCCTAAGGCAAAGAAAATTCAATTATAGACCTTGAGAATAAGCTCATAGACCAGCAGAAAATATATAAGTAGCACTATAAGCCAATTGCTTCCTGGTCTGGGACAGACCAAAGTTGCCTGCACACCCCTGTTCTGTAGCTTCTTCCCAGATCACTTGCCTATGGGCTCATTTTAGGCTGGGATTTCCTGATCACTCTTAAATCTTTAACAGAGTAGTTATTACAGAGAGGGAGTCTATATTGCTTTCTCCTACTCTGCCATCTTTGCTGCTTCCTCATAGATATATTCTTTCTTACAATATTGTTCTGCTTTAGATCTATTGCATTGGAGAAAAGTTTAATTTTCATTTGCATATTTTAATCATGTCTCCTTGTTAACTTCCATTATATATCTTAAATTATAGTGATCTAGTGGTAGACAAGAAGTAACTTAAATGAAATCACTCTTGGCATGTTTAATCAGGAAAGAAAGTGGGAAGTCATATAGTAAGAGCACTTCAAAGGTTATCTATCATCTAATCTGTGTTTTCTATTCCAATTTGAACTTTCACATTGGGTTCACAATAAAACTTGTAACCAAGTTCAAGATACTCTGTGTCCTACACTCCTATCACTTTAATTCCTAAGTTTCTCTTCAGTCATTTTCAGTCACATCTAATTCTTTCTGACCTCATTTGAGGTTTTCTTGACAAAGACACTGGGGTAGTTTACCATTTCCTTCTCCAGTTCATTTTACAGATAAGGAAACTGAGGCAAAAACCTTAAGTAACTTGTGCAGGGTCACACAGCTAGTAGGCATCAAAGACTGGATTTGAACCCATGAAGACAAATCTTACTAGCTCCAGGTCACCACTCTATCCACTGTGTCACTAGCTTTCCCTCATAAGTTTCTACCAATGTATTTACCTTTTCTAGACAGCTAAAGCAGAAGTGTCAAACATACAGCCACAGCCAGAATCAGATTAAAACATAATTGGGAAATGTTTAACAAAATAAGCAAAAATAAAATAAACATGAGCAATATTAATTTGTGGGGTTTTTTAGTCAATATGCAGCCCTCATGCATCCATTTCTATTTGTATTTGACACAAATGAGTTGGAAGATACAAGTAGTTCAAAACAAAAGTATTTGCTGCAATGAATTATTTTTTAAAAATGTAAAATAATAAATATGGCCTAGATTATATTCATTATTACAATTTATACATGTAAAAATAAATATGGAAAAATTATATTTAAAATTGTAAAAATAGTAAAAACAAAACAAAAACACTGCCTCTTTGAACCTGATGTTCATTTCTGGACAAGGCGATAAATAAATATTGAATACTCATAGATTGAAACTATATGGCCCAGGCAACTCAATCCTCTGGCACTGCAGGATCCCAATGCCCTTTCTAACGATACCCTCACCAGCTGCTGCTCACCTGAATATTAAATCTTTTCTGGGCAGCTCATTCAGCTTTGATCCATGGGACTATACATCTCTCCAACTTACCTCCTGATAGCCAGGACTAGCTTTCTTCTCAGTTTACTGCTCATAATTTTCTTCTCCCTTGACTATAAATCACTTGCTTTTTGAAGGGCCACCAAGGATACTGTTAATTCACCCAGCAGGCAATAGCTAGCCCCTTTTACATTCTATTAAATTTAACTATCATACTTCACAAAGAGGTAACAAAGCATTTTTTTTAATTTTGCACTTAGTTCGAGAACCTAACACTTTATTATCTTTGCCATATATTTATTCTCTTTGGTGATTTCATCATGTACATTGAGGGGAGAGAAATTCCTTAAAATTGTCCTAATCAATGACTCCCCATTCTGTATGTATATGTTATCCTCTCATTAGACTGTAAGCTTCTTGAGGGAAGAGGTTATTTTGCCTTTGTCTTTGTGTCTGTGGCATTTTACCCAGAACCTGGCAAATAGTAGTTGCTTAATCTTTGTTAATGACTGATTGGTTTACTAATTTGTTGGTTGAGTGGATAAAAGAAGGATTCCTATAGAAGATGGCATTTGAACCAAGACTTGAAGAGAGCCAGAGATTCTGGGAGATGAGGGTAAGGAGGGGGAGAGCACTCCAGACATGGCAGCAGAGGGACAGAAGTGAAAGATAGTGTGTAGAAAATAGAAAGCGGACCACTTTGGCTGAGTATGTAAGGGAAAGTAATTGTCCACCAGGATCCCTCAATGGGAAATTTTTCCCAAAAAAAAGTAAGGTTGGAACTATATTGTGAAGGGCTTTAAATGCCTAACAAATGAGTTTGCATGTTACCTTAGAGAAATAGGGAACCACCAAGGCTTCTTGAGCAATGTAGTGGCATGGTCAGACCTGAGAAAAATGGAAAGGCAGCATTTCCCCAGTTCAGGCTTTCTGCTCAGATTAATAAAAATTTTTAATGAAATCATTTGACTGATGCAATATTTAAAATGTGCCACCCCCATCCCCAAACAAAGCCTTTCCCAACACACTCCCCTGTTATAGACACCTTCAGGAACAATACCAACAAGTAACAGGAACACAATAAATATTTGTGTAATTAAATTTTTTAACACATGTCCTATTTGTGAGATTGTTGAATATTATCACAATGTTCTATTGGATGTAGGTATATTATTGTTGAAGATGACAAATTAGATCCTAGTGAAAAATCACACCAAATGAGGTCTTGCAGACATCAGATTTAACATTTAGTAAATGGAGAAACAACCTTATTTTTTCCCCTTTGATTGTGATAGAAAATCTTGTGTGTGTCACTTCTTTATCATATATCATTTGAAGCACAAACAGAGATGAAATTTGAAGGGATCAGTTTCATCTAGGGGAATCTAAGGTCATTTTTTTTGTCCAGGTTGAATCATATTTACTCGAAAGTTGAATGCCATATGTGGTGCAGGAACCATGAAAATGTCACTGACAGATGAGCTTAGCAGTGATAAGTACTACAAGAAATCTTCCCAACTCTCCTGAAACCCTCTTATTAATGCATAGTCATGTTGGGACTTTGATGACAGGGTAAGCTGAACAGGATCTCAGTAATAGTTTGGATTTGGTACCCCAATTCTTTCAATTTTGTTCTATTTTTAACCCAAATTCATTTTGACTAGGTAGCCATTAAAAAAGCATTAAGAAAAGAATTACCAAACTATTGATTTGCTATTAAGGGATAATTAAAAAGCAGATATTTACTACCTTCTATAGTAATGTCATGCAGTCTTTTATGTGTATAATTGTCACAAGATCTGCCGTGACCAACATCTCTATCTCACAGGGGTCAGAGACCAACATATTTTACCAAAGAGTCTATCAGTTTATAGTTCACAATATGTCTTCCCATGCCTTTCTTTTCTAATGCCTCTTTTAATTTTGAAAACATAATCGGGAATATACATAACAGGAGTTAAATAAATCCTTGTTTAATCAATAAACAAATTCATTTTTGTGGATCATGTGGAATATATCTAGTGTCACCAGGAAAGAATTTTGAAAAAGAAATATTGTCCAAAATTATTGCCCACCAGCATCCCTCAAAAACATCTGCAACAACCATCCATGATTCCCAGGTTTATTTGGCAAATCTCCCCCTACCCCAAGAAAAATTAACCTTCAGGTTCAGAAAATAATCAAGCAACAAACAGTTAAGTACAAGCACTATTTTAGCAATTGGGTATCCAAAGAAAAAAATGAAATAATCCCGGTCATCAAGATTATACTTTATAAGAAAGAGAGATATGGTGTTTAAATGAGTGCACACATAGATACATGTACATATGTTTATTTTATGTGTACCTGCATGTATGTATATGTATGTGTGTATATGTACCCAAAAAAATAAATAACAGGGAAATCTTGCAGAAGAGGTACCAGTAGCTAAGGGTATTAGGAAAGGTTTCCATAGGAAATGATACGAACTGAATTTTCCTTTCCTTTAATGTTGTTTATTTTATTTTTAATTTGTGAAATAAAACAAGCATTTCCCTAACTTAGTAAATTGTTTTTTAAAATGTTTGCACATGAAACTGTAACTCTATGTGTGTACAATGTGCTATTCCTTTTAAATATATTATAAGAGCTGAACTTTCAATGAGGCTAGAGATTCCAGAGGCAATAGTAAAGTACAATCACATTTAGTCACTGGGGACAAACTATGGAAAGACAGGAAAATAGGAGGTGGGATGTCTTACGTGAGGAACAGCAAGAAGATGAGTTTAGTTGAACTATAGCATGCATAAAGGTGAGCAACCTATAATAAATCTGTAAAAGTAATTTGGAGAGAGAGGTGGCTAGGTGGTGCAGTGAATAGAGCACCAGCCCTGAATCAGGAGGACCTGAGTTCAAATTCGACCTCAGACACTTAACACTTACTAGTCATATGACCTTCGGCAAGTCACTTAACCCCAATTGCCCTGCCTTCCCCCCTCCAAAAAGCAAAAAAAAAAAAAAAAAAGTAGTTTGAAGAGAGGTTTTATTAAGAACTTTATGCAAAATAGGCATTTTCATTCGATCTCAAACATAATAATGGAACCATTGGGTCAGCAGGAAAAGACATTACTATCAGGGGTACCCTTTCCTGCTGTCTTCTCCCTTGCTTCCTTTTTTTTTCTGTTCACAAAGTCTGAAACAATTCCATCCCTTCTAATGAATAATGGACCACCAGATATTATCTTTCTTGCCATAACTTCATAAGATACTCCAGGACTTGCTATATGCCCCAACTTCTGGAAGCATCATCATTTTTTGCCTAGTTGTTTATTTTTAACACTTTTCTTTTTTTACATTTTAAGTTCTAAATCACTTCCCTCCTTCTAGTCCCTCCCCATCAATTTAGAAGGTAAGCAATATGTTATCAATTATGCCCATGGAGTTATATAAAACATATTTCTATATTAACCATGTTTCAGAAAAAAAAGTGAGAAAAATTTTTTAAAATATGTTTTAATCTGCTGGCAGTGATCACTGGGTCAGTTGAACCTTGGCATCTTGGGGACTGGGTTATATCCATCAAACTAGTTTTCACTAGCTCCTACTGTGCATACCCAGCACTTGGCACAGTATTTGCCCCCCATAGATGTTTAATCAGTGCTTATTCAATTGGATTGTATCATAAGCTATCAGATGTTCCCCACGAGTAGCCTCTCAACCCTTCCTCCAACTTATATCCACAGTTCTCTGATTACTAAATGAAGGTGTATTTCTCATCTCTTCCTCCAGATGGAGAAATTCTTGGTTATGGCTTTGATCCCAAAAATGTACACTTTCCTGTGCCCAATAAATATTTCTAGGGTAGCAGTACTATACAATACTTGCAAAAGTTCCTATATACTCTCCCAAAATAAAGCCATTCTTATCTAGTATTGTTCCACACCACCACCATCATCATCACCATCCTCTCCAAACACTTGCCTCTTGTGGCACTGTTAGAATTGTTTCCTGGTCCCTTAGGTAACTTAGAAAATGCCCTCATTTTAATGGTCTAGACCAGTGATGTCAAGCTGAAATACACACAGGGGCCACTAACCTTAAGTAAGAATCCATAAGGGCTGCATATTGACTGAGAAAACTATACATATATAGACATAGATAGATGCATATATACGTATATATACACACACATATGTATCGTGTATGTATATACACATCAACGCATTAAAACAAGATAAGAACTACATGTTTGACACTAGGGAGTATTATGGTTCACCATGTGTCTGACAACCCTGACTCCAGACTACAACAAAGCCTTGCCTCACAGACAACAGTATGACTAGTTAGGACCACATCAGCTCTTTATCTAAACCTCTATAGAGGTGTGAGCCCTAAGTAGCTTGGGGTCTTGGATTAGACTGAGCCATTTGTTGGATGTCTGAGCCAAAGAACGTAATGGGGACCACCCACCCACCCCGTGCTGTTTCTTGTGGATAGCTGCCTCTCCTCCCATAGCTTACATATTCCTCTTCAGGAGCAGTTCCCTTCCCCTTTGCCTTACACAAAAGAGGCATCCCCCTCCCCAAAAAAAGCATCATTGCTCTCAAAGAGCCTACTGTCTACTGGCAGAATACAATGTGTAAATAGATGAGTGTATACATAATAGAGTGAGGAGGGGGTGAAGCCCTCCTGACTAGAACATCAGGCTTCCCTGAGGAGGTGGTGCCTAAGCTAAGTGATGAAGGATGTTGGGTATTCTGTGAGGTGAAGTTGCCCGTGGACATGAGGGACAATCAAAGCAAAGGAACAAAGGTGGGAAGTCAAGTCTCAAGTTCCAGAAACAGGTGAAATTAGACAAAATTTAGCATACATGAAATCAAGGAATATAAAACAAACATGAAAAGGTAAGCCAGATTTGTATTATTAATTGTTTTAAGTGCCTATTTCAAGAATTTTGTATTTTTTCTTAAGAGAAATAGGAAGCCACTGAACATCCTCGAGAAGATGTGTGGCATGGCCAGACTTGCGCTTGAGGAAATTTCTTTTGGCTGATTTGTAAAAGCTGGACTGTGGAGAGGAGAGACTTGGAGCCCAGACTCTAATTGTTAGGTTTTGACAATAAGCGAGGTAAGTGATGGTGATGGTCTGAATAAGGGTGGGAGCCACGAGAGTGGAGAAAATGGGACAGAAGTAAGAAAAGTTTAAAGATAAACTCTGACATTTGGAAGCTGATTACAGCAGGTGAAGGAAGATGTCAAAGAGGGCTTCAACAGTGGATAACTAGAAGACTGGTAATAACCTGGACAGAAACAGAGAATTTTGAATGAAGGTGGGCAGGTTTAAGAGAATACTGTGTCCTATTTTGTACTTATTGGGTCTGAAATGCCTATGGCACGTCCAGTTAGGAATTTCCAATAGACAATTATAGTAATGTTGGGCCAGAGCTTAGTAGAACATTAGAACTCAATTTATAGATCTAGGAGTCATCCTCAAAGGTATCTTTAAATCCAACAAGACAAAGAAAACAGGGATAATGGATGAGGGCTAGAGAGACAAAGTTTCAGGGGAGGCCTACATGTAGGGGGCAGAACACAGCTGATGATTCAGCAGAATAGAGTAAGGAGAAATGGCCAGAGAGGTAGAAGGAAAACTGAAGTGAATCATGGTCACAAAAACAAAGGAAGAAGAGACTGTCTGGGAGGAGGAAATAGTCAGCAGTGAAAAAAGTACAGAAAAGTGAAGATGAGGGCTGACAAAAGTCCAGTAGTGTAGCAATAAAGACATGGCCTCCTTGGGGACAACAGATTCAGTGGAGTGGTATAGTTGGAAGCTAAGTTGCAAGGAATTCAGAAATGAGTGGCAAGACAAGTAAAGGATGTAAACCATTTTTTAAAATAGATTTTTAGCCATGAAAGAAAGGAGAAAAATAGGACAACTCATTATGGTTGCTAATTAAGTGCCAGTTATACTCTATTGCTAAAATGGAAGGAAAGAAAATCTGACAATCTTCTCCACCCTTCTGGCTCTCTTCTGTTTTATCTCATTCTTCTCATTTCCTTGAAGTTACAGTTGTAACTGTTCTTGCTTATATTTAATTGATACAAAAAGTTTCATCAGTAGGAGTTCCCTATACAAATATAATCATAGGTCTACACCAAACAATTCTATATAGAAACAAAACAGCTAATTAGAAATTTGTTGTCCTATATTTAGAGAATTATTTCATAAGCCAATAGAATTAGAGATTTAAAGCTAGTAGAATATTTGATGTCTTAGATAGTTTTATATGAGCATAACATTATTCTTCATTACTATTATGGAGGAGACTTATCCTTTATCTTCAATTAGTTCTTTCTTTTCAATTTCAGGAAATTTTTCCATTTTAGTTTTTTTCTTCTTTTCAGTGGAAATGTTCAGACACGAATGGCATGTCATGTTCCCTTCATGCCTCACATTAAGCCTAGCCTATTAGAGACCTACTCTATCGAGAGCCTAGTGGCTTAAGTAATAAACCTTAGACTTTAGGCAATGGTGTCTCAGCCTTGATTATGAAGAGATATTCTGCATGATTATGCCAATAGAAAGTTAGAAATGAGATTTTGTAAATGAAGGAGTCTTAGAGGCCATCTAATATAGTCTGATGCTCTTATTTTACAAATGAGGACACTGAAGCCCAGAGAGGTTGTCATTTACCCAAGTCACATAGGGAAGAAATGCCAGCTCTGGGATTTGAACCCAGGTCCTTTGGCTCTAGAACCAGTGCTCTTTCCAATGAAATACATCAAAAAAGTGCCACACCAGACCTCCCCAGAGAAGTCGAATGGCATGGTGTCCCTTCCAATTAAATACATCAAAAAAGTGCCATACCAGACCTCCCCAGAGAAGCTGAATGGCATGGTGCCCCTTGAGCACAACTCAGACTGATCTCTCCAGTCCAAGGCAAAATCAAGAACTTTGTTTTTCTTTCTTTCATTCCCAGGAACACATGAGGGGATCCTTTGAGCTCCTGCTCTAGCCCTAGCTGCTTCATGTCAAGGTTCCTTTGCCATTTTATACAGACAGATGTGCCAAAAGATTAACCTCTAAACCTACACTGGCTCAGATGAGCTACTTCTGAAGAAGGAATCCGGGCTGCTTCCACTCCTCCTTTCTAGGGAAGAGGTCAATCACCATATCTCAATTACTGAAAGATCAGCGTGAAAGCAAGCTGGAAAGGAGACATGTTGACTATTTATTTTAGTAGGCATGGACACAATACCGCTTCAGTTTACTATGGAACTCAAACCAGTTCTTATGACTGTGATCTAGCCAATCCTCAAGCACTAGTGAAGCCCCCAAAACCTGGGGCAGAGCCTCAGTTGCATTTTTCTTGAATCTGATTCATGATCAAACCCTCCCTCCTTTAGTCCACACTCCTTTTCAGCCATGGATATTTAATAATCTAGGTTGATTTTGCTCAAGGTAAAACAAAACTACTTGATGGGATACATATTCATTTAAAAGAATATATATATGAATATATATGAGAATATATATAAAATTGGTTTAAAAATTAAAGAGGGAACATTTTTCAATCTTTGAATTTCTTCTACTTGAAGAACTTACCGACAAACTGTCTGAAACCTACTTAGCAATGGGAATTAACTTAGCATGGGGACTAAAATAACAAAGCTGACATTTCAGGAGGTAAAAATCAGCTCTCCTCTATTTTCTTTCTTCCCTCTGTCTCTCCTCTCTTGCTTTCTCTTCCTTCTCTCTCTTTTGTCTTTTTTCTTTTCTTTCTTCACCTCTGTATATCTCCCCTCTGTCTCTCTATTCCTTTTTCTCTCAACTCTCTCTCTCCCTTACTCTCTTCCTTACTTCCTTCATCTCTCCCTCTCTTTCTCTCTCCCCCACTCCCTTCCTCCCTCCCTCTATCCCTTTCCTTCTCTCCCTCCCTCTCTCTCTCTCTCTTTCTCTCTTTCTCTCTCTCTTTTCCCTCCTTCTTCTTTTCTTCCTTCCTTCCTTTTGAATTCACAAATCACTTCAACAAGACCAGTCCTCACCAATAAAACCAGTCACCTCTGACATACAGACCGGTCAGTATTAAGCTGCCGCTGAAACACTTAACCTGCTGGATTGCCTTTCTACAGACACCTGCCCCAGCAGCAGACTAAACAAACAGGGATCCTCAACTGTGCAAAAGTTGGCCTCTTTCACTAGGTCTCCCATCTGTTAAAAAGCCATTGTCTGAGAAAGTGTTCAGCGAGCTGGGGAGGGAGAACGATTGCCCACTGAACTGCCCCCTTTTCCCCATAAAAGTCCTCTTTAGCATTTTCTTTTCTCCCCTGTTTTCATTGCCTGATTTATTCATTGGTTTCACCTCTTTTCCCCTCCCCCTTTGGTTCATGAGGAGAGCCTCCTTGTCTTCTGTACCTCCAGGGTCATGTCTTTTCAGTCACTGGGACAATACCCGCTGCTGGCATCTGCTTCCAGATCCAATCAGCCATATTGTGAACACATCCTGCCAGAGAATTGTTCCTTCTTTTGCTTGGCTTTGTTGCCAATTTCATGCCATGTATTGCGCCATGTTTTGTGCTTCATGAAGCTGTCACCGGCATAAAAGTGGCCTGACCAGGGTCCTAGTAAAAGGGGTGGGAATGAAACATTGACCAAAATGTTGAGCAGGCCACCCACAGCACACACACACACACACACATACTCACCCCACCACTACCACCAGCATCATCACCATTACTCTCTTTTCCTGTGAAAGATTTCATTAGCACCCCAGTGAGACACTTTATGTTTCCCCAAAGGGCTAAATACTTTTACAAGGAAACATGGAGTTTGATTCCCTTAATAAAGATAAGGAGCCTATCAAATAGGAGTGGGGCTGGGGATAAGACAAATGCTCCTTTTTTTTTTTACTCCCTGTTTCTGATCACACAATACAGATGCACTTTAGGAATGATTCTTAACTCTGCCCTGGAAAGAGTCCATTATGAATTAGAAAATCTTCATATTCTAGTTTATAAGGGCACCATTACAAAAAGGATATTCCCCAATTTGTTAAGGGAACCATACTTGGTGTTATTTGAGGGGTACTGAAAGCCCCACCTGTCTGAAAATTTCTCCTCCCAAACAATGACTAAAATGAACAACGTTAGAGTTATTCCTCTGGCTTACATATCTTTAGAGGGACATTCTAATGTAAATACATGATCAGTAAAGGGTAAAATGTTAAATTCTTAACATCTCCAGTTCCCGATTATGGAATAAATTTCATATAGGCTCTGTGATAAGTTGTGGGTGTATATATACACAATATAGATATATATATATGTATATTCCAAAACTAGCCTTGCTAGACCCAAAGGAATTCATTATCACCAGTTTAGCTGCAAGATGGTGAGTTTTTCAGCCATGTTGATTCACAAATAATTGCCACTAAGTGATAGAGTTGAGATCTGCGTCAATGAAGGGAGTCCCTCCTATTATGATGAAAGTATAGATCCTTTAAACATAGATCAGAGCCTTAAGGGAATGAACCAGAGAACAAATGACTCACTTATGAGTGGGTGCAATGTAGAGAGAGGCAGACAGAGGTAAGATTAAATACTTTGTTGGAATTTACACAGCCACCAACAACTTTCTTTGCTTTCTTCTCCCACACCAGATTGTCTCCCATAGTGGAGAACAGTCACCCAGGCCTTTCTGATGAAAGGATTTAGAGCTACCAACTAGCAATGCAGATATTATTAAAGTAAAACTACAGACTACCCTAGAATACAGAGAGTTTACAGGCAGCAACCCCTTGAAAACTTTTGAGTTTACTGATATCCAACCAGGTCATTCCTTCCCGTGGCCTACAGATGGACCCCAAGAGAAGAACCATAGGGTGACCCTTTGTGGAATAGCAATGCAGCAGAAAGGGAGATGACCCCAAACACTCACATTTCCATCCTGACTTCCAAACAATTTATTTTTCTAATGACTATTATTACTAACTTTTTCAAGATTCTTTGGAAATCCCAGCAGAAGCTCACATCATCAGTCAGTATGCATGTCATTTTGCTATCTCATGATGGGTTTTGTTCTCTTTCTTTCTTCCTTCCTTCTTTTCTTTCTTTCTCTTTTTCTTTCTATCATCATTACTATACCTTCAGTTTATACTTAATAAGGCCCCTGAGCCAGTGAGAGATGCCAGAGGAGTAGTACTAGGGTCAGAGGCAGCTTTGTCCTCTGCGTGAGTAAGAGCGTGAGTGTGTGTTAAACAATTTCATGGACATCTGTCATGCACAGTTAACTTTGCATTGCTGCATTTTAAGTTGCAGGCCCAGCCTTGGCCAGCAGTGATAAAGTAGCTGGCAGTTTTCAAAAAGCCACTGGATAACAGAGCATGGCCCATAAAACACACTCCTGGGTAGCAATACCCAAGTTCATTCAATGCAATGAAACCATGCAGAGGACCTTTATTCCCAGCTAATTATGTGGAAACAGCTAAGACAATAAAGCATCTGGTGGTCTTTCTTCCCCATTTCAATTTTTCTCAATATTGTGACAGGGGAAAGCATTGTGCCTTTCCCAGGGTAGTTGCCGTGAAGAGGAGTAAAAGCAAGGGTCAGAGAAGAGCAAATAGATGAATTTATAACTTTCTTTTTATTTATTCCTTCCCCATTGTTTTTCTGGAAACTCTTCCTTCAGGGCTGTTTTGGGGACTACTATTCTCACTGCACCCTGCTTGAATCCTTTTTTTTTTCCTAAAAAAAAAAATACCACCCAAACTGCCAGCCCTTCGATGACACACTGCTATTTTTCCCCTTGTTCATAAGCAAATTTCAAACCTGCCTGACCAATTGTGATATCTGTTTGGCCTCAGGTGGAAGAGTTCAGATTTCTAGGGATGAAAAAGTAAAAGGTGATTTTTCTTAGAAGATTGGAGAAAATTCGTGAGATGTTATTTAATTTTACCCAGCAAAAGTGTTCAATAACTTCCTTGAAAATAAAACCCTTTTTATTTTCCTAAAATTCACATACATACACATAGACGTAGGTATTGAATCCCCTGGGTATTTTAATGGTCCTTCAATAAGCTGGCACTGGGGAAGAGACCCAAACCTAGAGTGTGATGAAGTGACTAATTGGAGCCATTACCTAACAGAGCTAATGAATTAATTGGATTAACTTTGCTTAAGTTTGCACAAGGCTTTGGAGGGGGAGACATTATTGAAGCAGTAAGCATCCCTGATGGAGTTCACAGAAGCTCCCGCCACCCCCGGATAGGATCTCTCCCTGGCATTTGCCTGAGTTTATTGCTTTTATTTCTAAGACCATGGCTCATTTTCTCTAGAGTTACTTTCCAGTTGGCAGATTGTATGTGCTATAGAGGAGCAGGCCCAGCAGCTGAGAGATACACAAGCCTCTCATTTATGGAGACTTTATAGGGCTTAAGCCCTTCCCTCAAAACAACTATGTGAAATGCTTACTGTATGTGCTATCATCACTTAGTAATAAGTGAACTATAGTAAAGAGAATATTGAACTTAGAAAACAGAGCAGTTTTGACATGGACTTAATATTTCCTAAGTCTCATTTTACTCCTTAAGATTGATACAATTCCTCTGACACATACAGTCTGGGTGGCTCTGGACAAGTCCCTTAACTTCTCAATGCCTGCAAAACAGTCACTTATCTGCATTAGTTAGAGGGTCTTAGGACCTTAAATGGATATATAAAGCTGAAAGAGGTTTCAGAGGCCACCTAGTCTATGAGCAAACTGGGGTCCAAGGAGGTTAAGTACTTTCTTCAAAGTCATGACAGAGAGACAGAGAGACAGAGAGACAGAGAGAGAGAGAGAGAGAGAGAGAGAGAGAGAGAGAGAGAGAGAGAGAGAGAGAGGATAGATAGATGATAGATAGATAGATAGATAGATAGAAGATAGATAGATAACAGACCAACAGATAGACAGATATGATAGATAGACAGATGAGATAGGTAGATAGATAGATAGATAGATAGATAGATAGATAGATAGATAGATAGATGGATGGAGATGGATAGATGGATGGATAGATGGATGGATGGATGGATGGATGGATGAATGGATAGATAGATAGATGTATAGATACACATATATACACACAGAGATATATGTATATATACATATATATGTATACACACACCCACATACATACCCTCAGTGGATTTGAACCCAGAATTACCATTCCTTCCACTGGTTCAAAGAGTTCCCTACACTGATGATATCACAGGTTTGGACTGATAATAATGAAGATAAAAATAATGGTGGTAGTGATAATGAAGAGAATGGTGATACTGCACTACAACCTGACAGTGAGGACAGCCTTTGTGATGAAGCATTCCAGAAGAGTTTCCAAAGCTGTAAAAATGTGCCTGCCATTTTACAAGTGGAGAAAGTGAAACCTGAGGAGACAATGAGGCTAGCTCATAAGACACTTGGATATTAAGTGTCAGAGACTGAACTAAAATAAATCCAGATTATATTATTCAAGTCTAGTGCTATTTTTGCTACAAGAATAAAAGGAAAAAAAGATAATTTTCTACTGAATAGCTGTGTTTTTAAGTATGATAGATGATGCTAAAACCATTAGGCTATATGGGGATTTGAGACTATCTTTAAGTTTCAACTATTCATGCAAACCCTATGATCAGGAATTGCCTGTACTCTGATTGTGGAGAACACACAAGTGACTCTGGATTCCTCACAGAATGAAAGAGGGAAATGGTTATACTTCTGGTATTGTGTCAGTTAAGGAGAGAGTTACTAAAGGTAAGAGAGGACATTAGAAATGGAAGGACAGTTGGATACCATAGAGAAACTTACAATCTAGTTAGAACACATCTACATGAAAGGAAACAGCAGGACACTAAAAAAGCAAAGCTAAAGTCACATGATACATATGAAGGGCAAATTACTATGGAGATGCAGTGGAAATTAGTATTTCCTAATGCTGCATTCATATACATGTATATATGTGTGTATGTGTGTGTGTGCATGTATGTCTATGGAGTGGAACAGCAGAAAACAAAATCAGTGGCCACTTTTGTCCTGCCCTGGATTTCATTAGTGAAAAGAACTTAGTAAGGGGTAATTCTGCCAGTGAAGAATAGCTATTGCTCTGCAGACTTAACAACTTGTCCCTGGTAAGGAAAAGTTATATGATTTGCTTAGGGACTACAGAAGCACCAATATATAAGAATCAGAAACTGGACCGAGGACTTCCTGATGCTAGCTCTCTATCCACTTTGCCAAATTGCCTTCCTGATGACGTATAGTTTTCTTAGTTATTCATGTGGAAAATGTTCTACTCTCCAGGCTATTTCTACCCACCCACTCACCATTGAAATTTAACTTTATTTTTTTTAGCAAGGAGTCAGCCATTTTCTTAGGGTAACATGCTGTAAGGTACAACATTGTAATAGAAGATCTCTGAGGCACAATATTTCTTAAGAAGGATTTTAACAAGATAATAGAGCAAGGGGGGGACAGTGGTGTGCAACTATAAAGGGAATGTGTGGTTTGCATACATCAAAGCATAAATGGATGGAGTACAGAAGTTCTTTCCTATCAAAGAACCCCAGTTCTGGGTCCATGCACAACCAGATGGGATTCGCAAGTGTGATGAATGATTGATACCCCCTTCTCTGTTTTGATTGACTTTTGCCTCAAAGGTTTGTCTCAAAGAGGGTGTGTGTGTGTGTGTGTGTGTGTGTGTGTGTGTGTGTGTGTGTGTATAAATACTCCTCTCCCTACTTATAGACTTTGATGCTATCATTGCATTTGGGACTTCCCAATGGTGTCGCTGTCTGCTCTTCCTCTCCTTAGACCTTACTCATGCTGAATTCTCATTACTTTACAGAGATCCAAACTCTTTTTAATGATCTTTCTCCCAGTTTCCTCTGAAATTGTCCATTTTGTTATTTCTCATAGCACAATAATATCCCATTTCATTCAATCAAGTTTGTCAGTCAACAAACTATATTTCTTGTACTTCAGCAAGAACTGGCAGGGGAGGAGGAAGTGTACAAAGGAAGGCAAAAAAAAAAAAACCTAGTCCTTGTTCTAGAGAAACTCAACGTGTAAAGATAAAGACAATGTGCCAACCACTATGGTCAAAGAAGATACAGACAGGATAAATTGGACAATCAACAGAAAGAAGGCACTAGCACTAAGGGGACCAAGAGGGGTTCTTATAAAAGGTAGCATTTTAACTGGGATTTGAAGGGGACCAGGAAGCAGATGGGGGTGGGAGAGAGAATTCTAGTCATGGGTGATAACCAGCAAAAAAAGCAATCAGGAGGTATCATGTGTGTTCTTGCTGTTTGTCCTTCACCTTTGAAGAGGCTCAATGGCATCATGGGCAACATCTTGACATCTGTGTGACTTGGATTAAAGTGAGGCAGTGTTGCACAAAGTCATTAGCCTCTCTCTTCCTGCGTCATTGAAGTCCAGTAGCAGGACAAAAGTCAAGATGATTGGCAATGAATGCAGTGAATGACCTTGGCATCTTCCCACCTGACCACACTCTAAGTGCTCCCCCATACCTGTTTCAGCCACCTTCTTTGCTGTTGGAATGAATTATTCTCATCCGTCCATTCCTCCAGGGAAAGTCTTCACGTGCTTGGGGTAGATATCCATCTAACTCCCTAACAGGTTTAAAGGCTGTCCACAGTGACATAAAATAATTTGTGCCAATCTGAATTTTGAGGGGGAGTTGTTGTTTTGTTTTTTTTAAGTCACATTGAATTGAGTCATTTCCCTGTCTCCAGGGCAGCTTAGGAATACAGAAAGGGAGGTCTGAGAATACTCAGATGTGGATTTAACAGGAGTGCAACACCAGAAGTGGCACTGAATTATGATTATCCTCAAATTGGTTTAGCCCATTTGCCAAAACAGTTTTACCAGGTGTGGCTGCTGCACATGCTATAGCTTCTTTGAGTAACAGGTGAGAGTTGGGTGAAGGTGGGTGCCGAAAGTGAATGAGCAGCCCTAAAAGGGGCTTAGCAAGCCTTCACACTAGAGGTGCTAGTCCTATTGAACACCCCATACATGTGCAAGGAACAAGAAGGCCAGTCAGTGTCACTAAATCACAATATACATAAGAAGGGGAGGAACAAAAGGCATAAGAAGACTAAAAAGGTAAAAGAAGGGACAGGTTATGAAAGGCTATAATAACAAACAGATAACTCTATATTTGATCTTCGAGGAAATAGGGATCCATTGGAATTCATTAAATAGGGTATCACTCTATTGAATAGAGGTGACATGGCCAAACCTGTGTTTTAAAAGGAAGATCAATTTAATAGTGAGTGGAAAGATGGACTGGACTAGGAAGAGACTTGAGGCAAAGAGACAGTCAGAAGAAATAACTGGCTATGACATGTTGAGGTCTTAGACTATGGTGGTGGCAATGCCAGAGAAATGAATTTATACAATAGATATTATGAAGGTAAAACTGGCAACAGATTGGATATGAGGAAGTGACAGTGAAGATGTGAAGATGACATCTAGGTTGTAAGGCTGGTTAAGTGGGAGGATGATAGTATCCTCAATAGAAATGAGAAGTAATAGGAAGATTGGAGGACTTGAAGGGAAAGACAACCAGTTCGATTTTGGACATGTTGAGTTTAAGATGTCTATAGGACATTGAATTGGAGCTGTCTAATTCACAGCTAGAAATGTAACATCAGAAATCAAAAGAAGGGTTAGATCTTAGAGCTGGACATCGTCAGTGTCATCAACATCACCATCATCAACAAGATAAGTCAATTTATGGGGGCTTATGAGATCACCAAGGGAAATATTATCTAATAGTTTTCATAAACTATAATTTATTTAGCCAATTGCAGCCCCTTAATCTTCAATTCTTGGCTACCACTAAAAGAGCTACCATAAATAGTTTTGAACATACAGATCCTTTTACTTTTTGTTTGATTTCATTATGGGTATAGGTGTAGCAACTGCATTGCTTGGTCAAAAAGAATGCACTATTTGATAACTTTCTGGGCATAGTTCCAAACTGCTTTCCAGAATGGCTGAACCAATTCACAGCATGTGGTATCATACTGTCATTTTTTTAAAATAAATTTTCTTGTTCTTGCAATTTGTTCTCTGATCTGCCAATTCTTTAAAATTAAGTTATTTACTCCCAGTTATATTTAAGGGCCTTTTACTTAATATTATTTTTATTGTATTATGATCAGTAAACTTGTTTTTAGCATTTCTGCTTTTCTACATTTTTTTGGTTAGGTCTTTATGCCCTAATACGTGGTCAGATTTTGTAAAAGTGTTGTTGTTCATCCTTCATTTTTCAAACAGCTAAAATTAGGTATGTAAGTTCTTTTTCTATTCTCATTTAGTAGTTACCTGGGGATTTATTATATCTTTTTTTTCTAAAGTTCTACTTCTATTCAAGTACTTGATTTCTTTCTTATTTATCTTTTGGTTAGATTTTTCTAGGTCAGAAATGAATATATTATGATATTATATTATATTATGATAGTTTTACTATCTATTTCTCCCTCCAATTCATTAAATTTTCCCTTAAATATTTAGATGCTATGTTGTTAGGTACATATATTATTGATATTAATTTATTATCTGTGATACTTTTTAACATGATATTATTGCTCTATTTCTCTAATTTTGTTTTCTATATTTACTTCAGCCTTAACTGAAATCATGATTGTCACTGATTGCTCCAATCTCTCATTTTAACTTCATGTAAATCTTTGTGCTTCAAGTGTGTGATTCTCTCCACCCTACTAAACAAAGAAGTCCTCACGAAGCTCAAAAACTGCTGAGAGAGAACTTTGTCACCCTGTCAGAGTAAAAACAGCAATAATGGCCCAAAGCCCCTTTCCAACCAGTGAGAGAGTTTCCATATTAATTAACTTCCAATTCCTCAGGAGTCCTTCCTTTCCCCACTTGCATGAATTAGCACCAGTCTCCAGGTTCAGGGTGTTCACTCTCTTTCCTTAATACCTTGTCCTGGTAAATCCAAACAAGATCCCATAATATTCTAACCCATCAGTTGTTTTTGTTTTTGTTTTTTTTGCTCTTCTTTGGAGGGCAATTGGGGTTAAATGACCTGCCCGAGGTCACATAGCTAGTTTTGTGTTAAGTATCTGAGATCACATTTGAACTCAGGTCCTCCTGACTCCAGGGCCAGTTCTCTATTCACTGTGCCACCTAGCCACCCTCATCAGTTTTTTAATTGAGTTTAAGAGGCCTCCCATTATCTCCAGGGCCCCAGCAGGGTGTGTCCAGGTCTAATGGGGCCTGGAGTAAAACTGGACACATTCTTTCACCCTCCTTGACTGTCTTTCTTCACTCTCCATATATCTGATTTGCTTTACTGTCTTGCTTTATATTCCATTTTTCATTGCATTGGATTTGTGATATTCTGCTTCTAACCCATTCTGTTAATCTCTTCCATATATTTTCTCATGGTATTCAGAGTTTTCTCGTCACATCAGTTTCAATATCTAGGTTAGAGAGCTTGTCATTGAGCCAGGTACCACAACCACCTGATAGAAACAAGGCCTGGTCCTAATAGCCAAGGTCCTAAGTATAGTGGACTAGATTAGGCCCCTCCTTCAAAGGACTCTGGTATTCTTCCTAAGTGTTCTCTCTCATTACAGAGGTCTAGGACTTTACTGTAGGTTCCATCTGGGATCTCTCCCCCTTAGTATTAGACTCAGGATATTCATAGGAGTATCGGTGCTGGATTCCAATCACAGGCTTAAAGGCCTGCTTGAGAAGTATTTTGCTAAAGGCAAAATTTCTCCCATAGCTTGGTTGGAGCCACTGGAGCCTTGTTGGATCCTACCTGGAAAACCAGGGCTTGATTTCACCATTTTGGGATTAGACCAACCTCATGTTCAGTTTCCTGGGGTACTTCATTGAATTCTGCCCCAAATACTCCAAAATTTCTCTCCAACAATGAGGACCAGAAGGATTTACTGGTGGGGGAGTTCTGAAACTGCTCCAAGAGCTCCAACTGCAGAAACCTGCACACCTTTGTCTGATTCTTGTCCTGCCCATGCTTTTCTGTCTCAGTATCTCAGTATCTGTCCATGCTTTTCTGTCTCAGTATTACTCTGGGAGTCACTCTGTGGATTCTTGGGTTGAATGGGAGAATTCATTCTATGGCTTAGTAAAGAGGTGCATCTCTAAGCTCAGATAAAGCAGAAGATATAAGATCCTCCATACCCTAGCATAGGCTTCCATCTTTCTAATAATTCCAAAATAAAACTGGGAAACTGAGCATAATTCTGCAGCAAAAATAAAATGGATCTTTAATGAAATTGAAAACTTTTAAGTACTGCTGATTTAAACAAAAATGGGATTAAATACAGTCTTTGAAATTCAAGAAATCAAGAGAAATCTATAAAAGTAAAAATACGTTGGATCACTTGGAAGAGACAATATGATAAGGAAGTGTATATATTCTAATAAGGGAACACTAATGTCTTCAAGGATCATAGGAGACATTAAGTATGATAATCAGAGTTCTTGGGATGTTTTTCTTTGGCTTTGATACTTTCAAGTAAAGAAAGAAAAAGAAAGTCAACAGAAGTACACTAAGAAAGAAAGGAGGAGGAAAGGGATGTAACTTACTGTTTCAAAACATTAAACTCAGTAGAGAACAAGTTGGAACAGGGAGGAGGGAAGTGTGATCTAAGAGAGGAGATAGAATGAGGGAAGAATTAGCCATAAGCAAAACAACTCAAAATTTGGAAGGTAGATTGTGAAGAAGGAATTAAAAAAAAAAAAAAAGAAAGGATAAAAACCCATGATCTACCTCTGTGAAGAGGAGCCATGGAACAAAAAGAGATCACTTACTAGAGTTCAGCATAGCCCCCAAACTTTTTAATTTTTCTCTGCTCATATACAATCATATAGTTGAAATGATAAGAATAGCTTATTTGCACCTGAATGTAATCTGGAAGAGGGGATGATGGGAAAGACCATTGCTAACTGAAGACTTTGGGAGCAGCTGGGTGGTGCAGTAGATAGAGCAACAAGCCTGGAGTCAAGAAGACCTGAGTTCAGATCTGACCTCAGACACATATTAGCTGTGTCAGCCTGGGCAAGTCACTTAACCTCTATTTGCCTCGGTTTCTCATCTATAAAATTGAGACACACTGGGGAAGGAAATGACAAACCACTCCAGCATCTTTGCCAAGAAGACCCCATAGACAAGTTCATGGAGTCACAAAGAGTCCATCATAACTGAACAACAACTGAAATCTATCTAGACTTTATTTCAAATAGAAATAGATCCCTGCGGGCAGCATATTGACTTAGAAAACCACAAATTAACATTATCAATTAGCAATGTTGTCTTGTATTTTTAATTTGTTTTGTTAAACATTTCCCTATTGCATTTTAATCTGGTTAGGCTCACACAAGGGAGTTTTTCTGCTTGGTGGCCCACCAAGTATGACCCCTCTGATCTACAGGGTAAGAATCAGCAGGACATTCAGCTTCTTCTGTAGTCTGAAGATTCTGATCTTATTTTCATAAACAGCATTAATAAGTTCTCAAAATAGCAAGAGGAAAGAAATGAATCCCTGGGAGCACGATCTCTAGACTTTACAGGGGGAAAAAAGAACAGCAAGCTTATATGGAGATGTCTAGGGCCCCTTAAGGTTTTCATGTGAGAGCTTCATCCTGAAAAAAATAAAAGTGAGGGTTTATTTTTCTCTTCTTGGGAGGGTAAATAAACATTTTTTAACATTTAAAAATTACATGCAACTTAGCTTTCATTGTGTTGACCCACCCCACTCACTTCTTATCAGTTTTAATGGCTATGAATCATGAATAGTGAGGGGGAAACTGACTGTCATATAAATATTATGGTACTAGAGCTATGGATCTGTATGTGCCTGGTTGAACTCAATGGAAAGAGAAGGGAAAAAACTCTTTGATTTGTGGAAAACAAGTCTCTTCGATTTGTGATTTTGGAAAACACTAACCACATCCAGAAAAAGAACTATGAAATCTGAATACAGATTGAAGCATACTATTTTCACTTTTTAATTTTTGTTTTTTCTTTCTCATGGTTTTTCTTTTCTATCCTAATTCTTTCACAACATGACTAACGTGGAAATACATTTAACATGATTGTACATGCATGACCTATACCCGATTGCTTGTTGTCTTGGGGAAGGGAAAAGGAAGGAAGGAAGGGAGGGAGAAAAAATTAGAACTCAAAATTTCACAAAAATGAATGTTGAAAATTATCATTACATATAATTGGAAAAATAAAATTATGTTAAGGGAGGAAAAAGAGGAAAAAAAGAAAAACCATTGGAACTAAGGTGATCCTGACTCCAAGTCAAGCAGTCTATATATTACACCAGACTGTACCTTTAAATGAGTCCAGATCTCCAGACCCAGATGAATTCCATTACAGAATACTGAGTACAAGGTGTGATCATGGAATCACTGGACTTTCACTTCTATCGGACACTCCTAGAAGAGGAAACTCACTCCACTAATGTAGGTTAGCACCTTCTCTGCAATTTGGAATCCTGACAGTCTTAAAGAATTACCTAGAAGCACTTCAAAGTAAAATAATGTGCCCAGAGTCACACAGTCAGTTTTTATCAAGGGCAGGAATGGAACCATAATCTTCCTGCCTCCAAAGCTGACTTTCTATCCCCTATGTGATATTACTTTTTTAGAAGAATTACAGAGAATGAGAATGGTACCAGAAGAATGGATTAAGGCAGATGTTGCAATTTTCTAAGGGAATAATCTTATGGAATAGATGGATGCCAAAAACTAGAGACTGACAACTTTAAATATCACTTACATGAGGAATAAGTGAGGAAACTGGGAGTGTTTGAAATGGAAAAGAGATGAATTAGGGGTTCATTGTAGCTAGTGAAGGGCTGTCACTGGAGTGATTCGATTTATATAGTGTATTGCTCCAAAAGGCAGATCTGAGATGAGTGGATATAAGCTAGAGAAGGATGGATTTACATGAAGAAAAACTCTAACAATTATAGCTGTCTAACCATGCAATGAGCTGCTTCATTCAAAGTGATTCAATTCAACAAGCAATTATTGATCTCTCAGGTCTCTTCCAGCTCTAAAATTTATTTGAGTCTCTTTGTACACTGTTTCTATTGCACACTACACATATAGAGGGCCCCAGAGGGTACCATGCCACACTGGAAAGGTTCCTTCATCACGTTCCCCTTTTTCTTTTCCATATCCTCCTGCTGAAACACACAGAATGATATTGGAAACATGAAGCATCTTGACACTTCATAAAACTTACACAAATCCTTGTCTGACTAATAATATATTCAACAGCTCTCTAGTCAGCAATGCAAAATGGTCCTGGGGTTCAAGGCTATGATACATTGGAATATAATTTGACTGAAAATTCTCACTATATTATGGAGAACAAATGCTTTTTGAATGACTTGAAGAGGAGGTCATGCTATTACTTATGATGGATAAACCTAAAGAGGGACAGCAAGGCAAAACAGTTCAGATGAACCCCAGGAAAATGCATGCGTTCATTGAAGACTAATCCTCTATTTAGTTCTCTTCATGTATAGGGGATGGAAATTGGCATGCGGTCTGAGTTCCAGTAACAACTTGTTCTATGACCTCAGGCTACTACTCTCTTAAATGCCATCTGAGGCCCCCAGAGGAATGTAGGGTGTCCAATATATACCAACCTCTCAGGCCATGTGTTTTTCTACAAGGCTAGGAGCTGACCAATTAACAGATGCTTAAAATCCTCGGATGAAAGGTGCTATCTGAATGCGACACATTGAAAAAGAGTCTGTGTGCCTTTGAGCTTGGCTGTGTTTATTATACTTCAGCATGTCTATTTTAAACTCTGGTTCATGTCAATAGTAGAAGTAAGAGCTTCACCAAATAGACCAAGCTCCTTCTCCTCACTTCTAATTAAACAGTATAATTAGAGAAAAGGTAAATATGTCTAGCTATCCTTACCCAAACTGAATTGGAAAAAGAAAAAGAATTATCCTTTTATCTTTGCAGCCCACTGCTTACTCATTAAAGCCAGTGGGGAGAAATTTGCTAAGAGAGCATAATTATTTTGGGTCATGTGACCAACAACATGGCAAACTAGACACTTTCCCTGGTTCCTACTAACTCAGAAACATCCCAAAAGAGGAATTATATGCCAGATGTAGAAAAGTTATGGCTAAATTTATGAACGCAAAAAAAAAAGACAAAGGCTGATGATAAAATTCTAATGAGTTAATACCAGAGAAAACTAGTCTTTAAACTGCTCACTCAGCATTCTCTGTGAAAAACTTCCCACTCTCATAAGCATAAATGTTCACAGCCTGACCCACAGCCTTGTGCCTGTAGGCCACATTGGGAATCCTCTCATGATGAAGAGTCTTTTGCTGTCACATCTCACCCCCTGCCTATGTTCCCTCTTTGACTCTGCCCAAGCAGAGTGGAGGGAGTAAATAAATAGTACACCCCTTCCCCTCGGGTTAAGCCTTGGATTATTGACATCTGAGACTTTGGAGACTTCCTGAAACATCCTCTTCCAACACTACCCAAAATGACTTAGTCTAATGCAGACCAAACAGGTAAGG
This sequence comes from Pseudochirops cupreus, assembly GCA_028627135.1. NCBI lineage: Eukaryota > Metazoa > Chordata > Mammalia > Diprotodontia > Pseudocheiridae > Pseudochirops > Pseudochirops cupreus. Next base: position 185,629,973 of record CM053583.1, read on the forward strand.
AAAGATGTGGTGCAAAAAAGGAACTGGGGCAGGAATTCAACATAAGTTGTTGCACTGGGCCTGAAAGGAAAAGGGACTGAAACCCAGCTCAGCTCTGTCCTGTTCTTAGGAGTAAAACTCAGATCAGTTCCATCCTGTCTTTAGGACTGATATCCAGGTTTGTCCTGTCCTTAGAAATGAAATCCAGCTCCACTCTATCTTGTCCTTAGGACTGAAACTCAGATCAGGCTCTGTCTTGTCCTTAGGAGTGATACACAGCTCAGGTCCTGTCCTGTCCCCAGTCCTGGGAACCAAGACTGGTGAAAGCTAAATTCCCCAGTGTGGGAGGAGGCTGAGGCAATTTTTTTTTTAATTCTGCCTCATGGATACAGTAACCAGCAAAGGAGGAGAAATCAGAAAATAAATGACAGGATATGACAAGAGGCAAATACTGAAACATCAATGATTTCAAAGGGAAAAAATTCAATAAAAACCCAGAACACAAACAGACAAATCAACAGAAAAATGCTGAAACCAGATGGAATGGTGAGTATTAGATGGTTAAAGAAGTTATTATGATGATAGGGATAATCAAGACACAAACCAAGGAGAAAAAGACTTCAAACAAAGTTTGGGCATAAATTTAACTTGAATTCCAGAAGAGATGAAGCATAAACCCTATTTAGATCTCAGAGAATGCTGGGGGAGGGTGGAGAGAGAGAGAAAGAAAAGTTAGACATGTGCAATAAAGAAGGATCAGGGAATAAAAAAGGAAAACATTTAAGAGAATAGCATTGATGGAAATACACAATTAATGATCAGAAATCTGAATGTGAATAGGATGACCTTTGTCCATAAAACAGAAGAGGATAGTGGAATGTAATAGAAAGGAGAACACAATAATATGTTATTTACAAGAAACACTCCTGAAACCTAAAAATTGAAAGTGTTAAAATAAGATACTAGAGCAAAATCTATTGTACTTAAGCTAAGTCCAGAAAAGTCAAGGGTAGCAATAATGATTTCAGACAAAGCAAGAGCAAAAACAGATAAAAAAAAGATAAGATAAAGTACATTTTGTGTACTACTGACAATGAATCCATTTCAATACTATCTGTCTATCTATCTATCTATATACATATATACACATATACAAAACACATATGTATACGTATGTGTACACACACACACACATAAGTAATTGTGAAGCATCTAAATTCTTAAAGGAAAAGGTAAGCAAGTTAGAAGGAGAACTGAACAATAGAGCTATAATGGGAGGAGGGAGATCCTCAGTGTACCCTCTTTCAACTCTGTGAAAAATAAACAAGAGAAAAGTTAGGAATATGAAAAGAATTTTAGGGAACTTACATACAATTGACCTCTGGTGATTACTGAGTAGGAATAGAAAGGTGTATTCATATTTCTCAGCTGTGCATGGTACATTTACAACAATGAACCATCAAGGCATAATAACCTTATAAACCAATGGAGAAAAGCTGACACATTCTTTACTGCTCACCATTGCAATAAAAATATATTAGTCATTGAAAAAATATTAAAATTAACTAGGGAATAAATAACTCAATCCTAAAGATTAAAAACCAAATCAAAGAGCAAAGTTCAGCAATGACTGGTTCTTTCATGAAAGATAATATCAACTATGAGACAACACACTAAATTTTGGAGGAATCAGTCAAAACTATCTTGAAGGGGAAATTATGCTTCTAAACACTTATTAACATAAAAGAGAAATAATAGATCAATGCATTGGTGGTACAACAACAACAAGAACTTTAAAAACCCGCACTTTTTAAAAAAATCAATTAAATATCTAAATAGAAATCTGAACATCAAGATATATTAATGAAAATAGAAGAAAACAACATTGAATTAATAAATAAAATTAGGGTTTTTAACAATAGATTAATGATTAGCTAATTTGATTAAAAGAAAAGAAAACAAAATTAACAGTATCAAAAATGAAATTTCATATAATGAAGAAATAGTTACTAGAAATAAATACTAGAAAATATTTTGCTCAACTGTATTCCAATAAAAAAGACAACTCAAATGAAATAAGCCAATGTTTACAAAAATATAAAATACCAGATTAACAGAAGAGGAAGTAAGGGATTTGATCAATCCAACCTTAGAAAAAAAAATGAACAAGCCTGAAATGAACTCGTAAAGGAAAAAAAAAAAAGAAAAGGGATCAGGGGGATTCAAAATTAGTTCCAATATTCAAAGAACAATTAGTTCCAATGTTTATGCAAACTGCAGAAAGTGCAAAAGAAAAGCTCTTACATATAAATCCAGGAGAGTCAAGACAGAAAAACAAAATGATAGTCAAATACCCTTAATGACCATTTATGCAAAAAATTTCAATAATATATGAACAGAAAGGTTACAACCTATCACAGATTATGCAGTATGACCAAACTGGATTTATGCCAAGAATACAGGGTTGCATTAACATTAGGAAAACTATAAACTAACGTTAATAACAAAAACAACAAAAATTATATTATTACATCAAGAGATCCAGAAAATGCTTTTGACAGAACACAACATCCAAATGTTTAAAAATAAACAACAACTAGAAACTATAGGAATAAATGGACCTTTCCCTAACATGGTAAATAATAGTATATATCTAAAACCTAGAGTCAGCATTATATGCAATAGAGATAAACTAGAATCCTTTCCATTAAAATGAAGAGTGAAACAAAGAGGTCCATTGTCACTACTTCTACTTGACATAGTGCTAGAAATGCCAACTATTGCTACAAAACAAAATAATCATGTGCAAAGAGGAAATAAAATCAGTACTTTTTGCCAATGATATTATCATGTAATCAGTGAACCCCAGAAAGTCAACAAAAAATCAATTGAAACAATTAATAACACTGACAAAGTTATAAGATATAAAATATATCTGCACAAATTGACAGGAAGAAATAGGAAGATAAAGTTCATTTAAAATGATTATAGAATGTATGAAATACTTGGGAATCTATCTGCCTGGGATTCTATAAGATCTATACATGTGAATACATCTATACTCTTTACACAAAGACAAATCTAATTGTGTCCAACTCTTTGTGACCTTATTTGGGGTTTTCTTGGCAAAGATACTGAGGCAGTTTGCTATTTCCTTCTCAAGTTCATTTTTACAAATGAGGAAACTGAGATGAACGAGGTTACATGAATTGCCTAGGGTCACACAGCTAGTAAGTGTCTGAGGCCAAATTTGAACTCAGGAAGATGAGTCTTCCTGACTCCAGAAAAAAATATCCACTATGCCACCTAGCTGCCCTATAGATTCAATCACCTATAATTTAATTATCTCTATCAGAAGATTCATATATATGTGTATATATGTACATAAATAAAAATCTATAGGTAGATTATTTACCATTTAATTATCATCTCTATAGGTAGATCTTCAAATCTACCTTTCCTGCCCCAAATGTTTTGCTGACCTCCAATCTCACATCTCGAACTGCCTTTCAGGCATCTCAAACTGGATGTCCACTAGACTCAATTAAATCAAACTCACTAACTTTTCCCCTAAACCCTCCCTCTCCCCATCCTACCTTCCCTATTACTGTGGAGGGAAACACTGTCCTCCAAGTGCCTCAGGTTTGCAGCCTAGGCATCAACCTCAACTTCTCACTATCTCTCACCCACCCCCAACCCCATGACTACTCTGTTGTCAAAGTCTTCTGATTTCACCTTGCAACATCTCTCCAATACTCATTCCTCTCTCCTCAGTCACTGCCATCACTCTAATGTAGACCCTCATTACCTTACTCTTGGATTATTATAATATCCTACTGGGAGTGTCTGCCTGTTTTACACCTCTCCCAGTTCCAATCCATTCTCCAGTCACAAAAGTGATTGTCCTAAAGCCCAGGTTGGATTATGTCATCCCCATATTCAATAAACTCCAGTAATTGGAGTTATTGGCTGTAGGGTCAAATACAAAATACCGTTCATAACCTTGTTCCTTCCTGCCTTTCCAAATTTCTTATACCGGCTCTCCAGCAATTACTCTTCAATCCAGTGACACTGTTCTCAAGGCTTTCCTATGCACAAAACACTCTGCCTTTTGGCTATGGGTATTTTCTCTGGCTATCCCTCATGCCTGGAATACTCTCCTTATTCTGCTTCAACTACTGGCCTCACTGGCTTCCTGTAAGTCCCAACTAAAATCCCTTCTTTTACTGGAAGTCTTCCCCAACACCTCTTTATTCTAATGCCTTCCCTCTGTTTTTTGTTTGTTTTTGGTTTTTTTGTTTTTTGTTTTTTTGCTTTTTGGAGGAGGGAAGGTAGGACAATTGGGGTTAAGTGACTTGCCCAAGGTCCCACGGCTAGTTTTGTGTTAAGTGTCTGAGGCCAGATTTGAACTCAGGTCCTCCTGACTCCTGGGCCTGTGCTCTATTCACTGCGCCACCTAGCCGCCCTTTTCCCTCTCTTAATTATTTCCTATTTATCCTGTATACAGCTCACAGATAGATAGATAGATATAAGCTTATTTCCTATTTATCCTGTGCATATTTGTTTGCATGGGGTCCCCCATTAAATTGTAAGCTCCTTGAGGACAGAGCTTTGTCTGTTACCACTTTTTGTATCTCCAACTAGGACAGAACTTAGCACAGAGTAGGGGTCTACTGAATGTTGATAGATTAGAAAATATTCCCTCCTCACCCCTGCTACTTCAAATCCCTAGTTTTTTCCAGACAGCCCCAGTGGCACCCTCTACATGAAACCTTTCCTAGACACCAGTTCCTATAGCATCTTTTTCAAAATTATTTTGTGCCTATTTTACATATATTTTGTACATAGTTTATATGCAGAACTAGGCATTAACTGAAACCCGGGGTATTTTTCATTGAGTAATGCTCTTTATTTTCCCCTCTTGATCTAAGATTAATGCCTATTTTGCCTTGAGGGATGCAGCTTATTTTCTGTAAATTGATACTAAGAAGGGATTTCATCATGAATGGCCCCAGGCTTTGCCCTTTGGTGGTCCTGGTTGAATGGGGTATTCAGGGAAAATGAGCACCTCTGGTGTGAGGGCTTGCTGAGCCCCTTTCATGGTTGCCCATCCACTTTGATGTCCTCCTGGCACTCATCTCTCACCTGCAACTGCAAGAAGCTATAGCATGCACAGAGCCACACCCCATAAAACAGGTTTAGCAGATGGACCAAACCAACAAGCCTCATACCTGCAGGTAAGTTAGGGGAATGTCTATTCCAAGTGTATGAAGACTACTCCCAGTGGAAGGAGGAGATGAGAACCATTTGTTCCCAAGGCCGTAAAGGTGGCTAAAGCGCTTAGAGCTTGGTCAGACATCAAAGATGCCAAGGTCATCCATTGCATCCCAGGCTACCAGTCATCCTGACTTTGGTTTTACCAGTGGTCTTGGATGACTAGAGATAATGAGGCTGATGACTTTAGGGAACTCTTCATCATTTAAATCCAATTCACCAGATGAGTCAAGCATTCACGTTGGAGAGGAAGCATCATCCCATGACATCACTGACAACAGCTTGAGGCATTCAATTATAAAAGGGTCCTTGTTTAGGGAACTAAATTTGTTTACATTTTTCCTTGTCTTGAATTTTTAATTCAATTTTTAAGAAAAGAAATTGCTGGATTCACAACATAAATTTATGCTTGCTGCTTTTCTGGTGGTGTTAGGTGCACTTTAAAGAAAGAAGCTTTGAAGGAAGGGGGTTTTTTTCTTAGACTTTTTCTTAAGAGAAGAACTGGAGCCTACCTTGCCAGCAGAATTGTTGCGAATATTTTGCTTTGTTATTTTTGCCTGAAAAAGGGATCTTTACCTTGTCTCATCCTGGAAATCATACTTTTGCCATTTTTTTTTCCTGTAGTAAGTGCATTTTCTTTTGGAAAATGTTATTTTGTTTATCAAGGAATTGTTTCTTTTACACTTCTTTATTTTGTGGAAGGCTAAAGTGCTTAATCATAATAGTTTAGTTTCCTTTCTCTCTGATGCTAGCATGAAGATGTTGTTACATAATTTATGTGTTGCTGAATTTATTTGTGTGTTGTATCTCTAAGAAAGCTTTTAATGCTGCTATGTGCATAATTAATTTCTATATGTTGATACATGACAAGGCATTGGTCCTATTTTCATTATTTGAATTTACATCTATGGCTGTAAAATTGTATTTTAAGCATGTTCACTCAATAGAACATTGTTATACACATTTATTGTTCTCAGTAATATTTGTGTGTTGATATATACTCAAGTAGAACAATCTCTAAAATAGATGGAAAATATATAATTGAATAGTGTTGTAATACATTTGCATTGAGCATAAAAGTCTCCTAATACCAGGAGTAGACCAAACCTTAAGAATGAGGGTATTTTATGGATATTGGATAGGAAAGTAAAGGAATTAGAAGTGTGGATAATTAAGGCTACTAATGTTAAGATGGGTAGACAACTCCAAGAGGATTCTCTAGTCCCACCTGAGAATTTAGAGCATGAAGAATTGACAATAGAAACTTATTTCTGGGGATGATATACTAGTTCACTCTTTGAGGAAGAAAAATTACATTTTCATACAATATGGGAGCAAGGGAAAGAGTCATCATAGTGAATGGAATAAAAGTGAAAAATTCTCAGATGACATTCCAGAAATCTGAACAGAATTGTAGTAAAGTACCAAAGACTCAGTAACCTGGGCTGGGAGCCTGGGACCCTTGTCTTACTTCCCTGGTCATAAGTTGAAGTTTTTGCTAAGCTTAGCTAATGCATAGAAGGGGAAAGCACAGACCCTGTAAAATTTAACCGCAGGCTTGGATGTCCCAGACGTGTTTCCACTGACCACCATCTGACCTGTACAAATATAAAATTGGAAATTCTGTTGCGGAACTCTGGGCAGGTCACAATATCCCAAAATCCCCATGATTCATAAAATATTGTCTGCTTTCATATCTCTATTTGATATTGTTAGAACATTCATCTTCTTCTTTCATATCTAAGTTAATACTGATGACATATTTTGTCTGTTTTTATGTCCACTAGACATGTACCTTCTGCTTTTTGATATTACTGACATTTTACCTGCAACACCAGCAGATTTTTGCAGTTAAAGATTGTGCACCTCAGTTCTTAATTAATGGGAACAGGACAGAACAAAGAAGGGGGAGAAGGGGTGGTCTTTTGGGTATACAACCAAGCTTTGCATTTTGTATTTTGCCTCTCCTACTAGACCGCCTCTACTAGTGAGACTGCCCTTCTTGCAAGAAGAAATAATTAAATAAACCCTTCCTGTCTCTACTTGGAGATATCTCAGCTTATTTTATTTGGGCAAGGGTCATCTTATCCCACTACAATAGGAGACATTCCTGTAGAGAAACTGAATATCAAAATTCTGAAAATATTAGTTCATCTGTCAATAGACCTAGAGAATGCTACCTGTGGTAGGCAGATACCTTGACCCAAAATGGGTGTTTTCCCAGAACTGGACTGTGTCCCCCAGAAGAACAACACTGACATGCTTGAGTTGGGTGAAAGAATGGAAGGTCTCTGAGTTAGCTAAATTGATGAGATTGACAGGATCTAAGAGGCCTATATTCAATGGCAGTGAATGACCCTTGGTGCATAGCCAACTATGGTATGAATGTATACCAACTTTACCTGAGACGTTTGAGGAGGGAAAATATACAGGAGTCTATACTAATTTTGTATAAAGGAGAAAAGGTCTTGAGCTCCTCCTCAGGATGGAGTAGTTTGCAGAGAATAATGTGGGTATATTCTGCAGCCCTTTAGAATGTGGATAAAATTGGACTGTAATGATTCAGGTAGAGATTTGTGACCATCATATATTTAATGTCATTACAGGTATGCAAAGGAAAAAAACACCAACTGAGGTAAAACAAATCCTCTGGAACTGAAGGAGTCAATGCACTATGAAAGACTTGACTTCAATGGTCTTGAGATTCTCTTCTGAAATGCAACTCACAGGAGGTAAAGAGAATAGCATTCCCAGTGCAAAATTGCAAAGACAAGCACAAAGATGATTTGAGGAAGACAAAAAGGAGTACAAGAGAGGGAATAGTTTACAAATTAGTGTCCTTGGAGAGGTAGACAATGAAAGAAAGAGGGCATAAAAGCCTGCTGTACTAATACCTCCAACAGGTAATCACCAGAACAACAGATCTAGTATCTATTTTAACTGTGAAGTCATATACATATTTACTGGGCTGGTGTCAGAAATGCAGAGTTGGTTGGACAAAAGATGATCTTCTTTTCCAGCATGAAGAAACTAAGGAGGGACCAGAGAAGGACACTCCAGAACCCAGAAGGTGATAGTCACACTGATCTCATAATAAGTTCTCCATGGATCAATTCCACCTGAACTCATAGGATCTTATGAAAAAGTGATGGTAAAAACTGAAAATATGGACTGAAATGTTGCCCTGGACAATGAATCTCAAGTTCTCATTTTCTAATTTTTGACAGATTTTGAGAAAAATACTTTTAAAGTCTATGACAAGGGATAAATTGGATAGATTGAGTGATTCAGATTATCTCTACATAGGATACATCAAAATGAGCTTGAAATTGACAAGAAGTTGTTGGTGTTGATATGGAATGGGACAGCTGTGGAACTGGTATCTCAGACTTTCACTGGTATGTCAGCATTGTTTGGAATTAATTCTAATCTTTCCAAAACTCTAATAAGATACTGCTAGAATATGCTTCTATTAATGCAACAAGCTGGGATCCAAATACCTGCACACTTTGATCATCCTTGCAGACTGTGTAAAGACTTACAAAGGAGGAGAAACTAGAGTTGCCAGTTAGTATGACAGTTCAACCTATGAACTGGATCCTAAGGCATTTTACTTTGGAAACTTTCTGGGTTCATGTGTTACTATTGCAAATTTGTTAAGAAATATGTTACTATTACTAAACCATCAAGTGACTCCACTGATACACATGTGACAGAAGAGATTCAGAACCAGAATGGAAAGAAAGACGAAATTGTCTTAAAACCTAAAAAACCTCATGAAGATACTTGACAGAAAAATGTGAAAAAACCTTCAAGGGCTTAATCAACTGCCTTGCACACACTGGTATTGGCTTATGTAGACTCAAGCAAGGCTTTACTCTCCACACATATTCCTGAAAGGATTGGTAGCTATTCTGTGCCAAGAGTGCTAGCAAGTCACCAGAAACCAATTGAATTAGCCAGCGATTTATTTGTTTTTAGTTTGACAGTGTCTCCTTACAAGCTAGAGTTCTTGGCTGTGGAGGAATCATTGAGAAGTTCAAAGGCTATTTATGTGGAACAAAACTCCAAATATGGACCAATAACACTCCAGTAACATATTTTGGCTAGTGCATAGATGAATGTTGCTTGCCAGATACAGCAATACTGGTCAATTATGATTTCATCATATTCTATAGACTTGGTAAGACTAATGTCGACAAGGATGCTAATATAAACTCTCATGTCCACTGCTGTCCCACTCTCCCACTCAGATTTTACCAGTTGATCTATTCGTGCCTGTAGGGTTACATGGCAAAGACATATAGCCAAAGCCTAGAACCACTCAGTTGGAGCGCCAGCCAAAAAGTTGGATTTATTACCTTCAAGGTAGACTATAACAGGTCACAATGATGAAACTACATAGATCTATTCCATCAAATTCATTCTCTCTAACATCTTCCACCTATATCCACCCCCAGCAGATCCCCATCATAGAGGCCACTGTAACAATAATTCATCTTTGTATAGCCAAGGATAAGAAACTTTCCATCTAAAAGGGGACAAAAATCCTCAGGGGGACTAAGTGATTTTCCTGACTCTACCATTAAGTCCTGAGAGAACTCCCCGAAGTCTAGGAAATTCTGCAGTAGAAAATTCTCAGTATTATCTCTGTAAGAGACTACCAGAGGAATATTATGCCTCCTCTATGTTTGGGGAGTAACTTTGTATATTTGTGATTATGCCTTATGAAGTAAATATTTCTGGGTAAAAGTTAATGTAGTTCTTAGTGGCTAATGGAACTGGAATGCAGATTACCCTTTACACTTAGAGAAGCACTATCAGTAAAGTTGGAACTACTTGCAGAGGACCTAGGGACACTCCCAACCCCCTTATGGGCACCAAAAACTCTGGGAGTAAGGTGAAATCTCACTTACCTTACCTTATAGGTGATGAGGGCCACAGTAGTCAGTGTTGCATATGGAACCTTGCCTGGGATAAATTGGACCCTTTACTTTTGTGGAAACTCCTGAAAGATTGTCCAACTAGGATTTTTGACATGATGCGCATTGTAAACAGCAGAGGTGAGATTCAAACGTATGTTTTCTGTTTACTGATCCTTGAGTAAGTCTCTCGATTTCTCTAGGCTTCATGACCCTCAACTATAATATGAAGCCATCATATCTGGCTTCTAAGGTTCCTTCCAACTCTAGATCTAAAGCACTTAACATTCTCTGAGACTCAGCTTTCTCCTCTGCAAGAGAGGGATAATAAGTAATACCTGGACTTCCAGGTTTGTGGTAGGATTTTAATGAGGTAATGTTCAAGGAAAGGACTCTATAAATATATATTATTTCCTGCTTATTAACAATTACTGTACTAAGCTAAATGCAGTATTTAGCCTATTCCTGCACAATGCTTGAAAATGCTGATTTCCCCTTTAGCTTTGAGAATCAGTTTCCATCATTTTAATAGGATAATGGGAAAGAAGGACTCTATCTGCCTCTCAGTATTCATAGTTCATGTTGGGAAATTTTTAGTACAACACAGATTTTTATTTCTTCTTCTTTTTCCCATTCCTTTTCTTTCTTCTTCCTCCCTTCCTCCTTTCTTTCTTTTTCTTTCTTTCCTTCCCTCCTTCCTTTCTTCCCTCTCTCTCTTTTCTTCTTCCTTCCCTTCCTTCCTCTCTCCTTACCTTCCTCCCTTCTTACTTCCTTTCTTCCCTCCCTTCCTACTTTCTTCTCTCCTTCTATTCCTTCCTCCCTTACTTCCTGCCTGCTTTCCTCCCTGCCACAACAATTTAGAACAGCAGTTCTCAACCTGTGGGTTATGTTCAATTTGTAACAATGAAAATACATCCCGCATATCAGATTCATAACAGTAGCAAAATTACAGTTATGAAGTAGCAACAAAAATAATTTTATGGTTGGGGGTCACCACAACATGAAGAACTGTATTAAAGGGTCATGGCATTAGGAAGGTTGAGAACCACTGATTTAGAATATCCCTAATTCTAAAATGATGCCCCTTGTATTTAAGGTGAAATTCACAAGCATATACAAAATCCTACACCTTATGGGGAAAAAAAATCAGTTTTCATTATTCAAAACTTCGAAAGCAAAACTTCAGAGTGTTAAGAATTTTTAATGAGTATTCACATGTAACAAATTATATATATAATCTTAATTGACAAGAGGAGGGAAGTGTAAGAAGAAAACTTCACTAATCTCTCCTCTTCTGAAAGAGGGAGGGAAAGGTTGGGGGGAGAGGAAAGGGAAAAAAACATCAATGAGAGGAGCAGACTTCAACAATAGAAGCTCAGGGACATTCACCACAGGCCGGGGAAAGAGCTCTTTTCTAGTAACACCACAAGGAGCATTGATTAAGAATAAAACAGGTTGAATTGTAGATTAAGTACAGAACTTACGCAGTCAGGTTGATTTAGTTCAATAAACATTAAAGTTCCTATTGTGTGCAAAGTACCAAACTAATTGCCAAGAAAGACATAAAGTAGATAAAGCCTCTAGTCTAGAAAAGGAGATACATCAATAGCCACATTACAAATTGAAGTACCTAAAGGAAAGGGAAAGTACTGCTAAGAGTTCAAAGGAAGGAATGACAATGGGTAGAAGAATCAGACAAGTTTTTCTGGAGGAGCTGACTTCTGACCTTGATCTTGAAGGATAGCTAGAATCTCAACAGGCAGAATTTGGTGGTGTATATGCCAGGGAGAGAGCAAGTGTTTCCCAGCATATAGGATGGTATGAACAAACACAAAACAGGGACTGGAAATGACAAGTGAAGGCATTGGTGAGTAGTACAATTGCACTGGAGTCTACACAGGAAAGGTAAATTGTCATTAGATTTTGGAAAGTCTTGAATGTTGGACTAGGGAGTTGGAGCTTTATTTGACAGAAAATGAGGGTGGTTTTGTGATCACAAGTTAACATTTAAAACACTGTTTTGACAGTGTACAGTAGATGGTGCAAGGAAACAGGTAATGAGAGTGAAGAGAAACATTCAAAAGATCATCTATTCTAAACTAAAGAATTAAGTGCTTTTTTATATTTTTGTATTGCTAGTTTTTGTTTTTACATTATTTCCAAATGTTTTCCTCAAGGGTTTTTGTTTGTTTTTAAAGAGGAAAAAAATTCATTAAATCCAGCCAACACATCATATTGACAGTATGAGTAATAGTAGTCTCTCATACTTCTGCAAAGGGGGGAGGGAGATATATTTTCCTAAATCTTCCCCATGGTTAAGCTTGATCATCATAATTACATAGTGTCCAGTTACTTTCTTTTTGTATTCCTTTTACATTGTTATAGTATATACTGTTTTGTTGATTCTTAAGTCTTTCCATGCTTTTCTGAATGCTTTATATTTGTCATTTCTTAGGATGTGGAAATATTCCACTTAGGAAAAGCATTTTGATACAGATAAATCCCTAAGTATAGGCACACACATACCCTTTATCTGCATCAGTACACTTGGCTCACGGGACTTTCTGACAGGAACTCCATTGTGTGACACCATAAGCACTAAAGTATTTACTCAGCCAAGATCTATGACAATAAATCCATGTGTCATCCTTCCTTCCACAGCACCAACCGATATCTTGTGACTCAGTTTATGTGCTTCATGCATTCATTAAACCAGAGGCCAGGAAATGGTTTTCCATGATTTCAAGGAACAAGATAACCTGCCCTTTGGGGGGACGAAGGGGAAACTGAATACCATGTGATCCTTTTATTTTAAATAGCTCTTTGCCAAGGTTCCCTTGGCCTCCCCTGTTGACAGACTTGCTCCTGTAATTTTATTTATGTTGCTTTGGGCATATCTTAAAGAGGTGGTGGGAATGTGGAAGAGGAAGATCAAGTGAGGGAAATAACCAGGGAGTGAGGGAAAAGAAATCCAGATATCTGATGTATGGAGAGTCTTTTATCAGGTACGTCTTCTTAGTTTTTCAAGTGCCTATCATATCACAAAAACTGCTCTTGAAGAGCCCTCCATTTACCCTCTCCCCTAATTAAATGTGCACTTCATTAATGTAAATTGGGGGTTTAATGCTCTTGTTGAAATTCTGAAGAAAGTGCTATGGCCTTGCGAAATGCTTAAGCATCATTGCAAATTAGATTAGGGACCAAGAAAGGCAGTAAAATTAGAATGATAATGGTTGATATGGCTTCCTGACAGGCATGACTATTCAGGGATCAATGGGAGGGAGAACAGTTTCCCGAGCCTAAAGTGAAAGGCAGGGACAAACGTCAGCCTACAGATGTGGCTTTTGGAAGCAATTTCAATTAGTTTAATTTGGTAAATGGTGGGGATTTAGAGGCTCTCAGCCAGTCATACAAGACAAGAATACATTGAAATGTTTTTCACTTTTTAACATAAAATAGGATTGGCTTTAGATTTGCATTTCTCGAACAAGAACTAGGAGGTGGGGGTGGGAAGAGAGAAAGTCTTAAAAGTGTTTTTACCAACTCTATTTTTTGACAATAGAAATGATTGTTTTTTTAATGGGCTCAGACTAGAAACTTCCAAATGGTGGAGAAGAAGGAACATTTTCCCTACTAGTGTTCTTTAGTGCCCCATATAACAAAAAGGAGAAATGTCTAAAAATATGTGAAATTTTGGTGTCTGGAGGAGGAGATGTTTCTTAAATTCCCCAATGTCCACTAATGATATGCTGTCTTCTGTTTCTCAGAATGATTTTATTTATTAACCTTTTACAGAGGCTCTTAACCCAAGGTCTGTAAACTTGTTTCTTTAATACTTGGACATAACACTTTCAATTTAATTGTTTTTCATTCTAATCGTATGTATTTTATTCTTGCATATATTATCCGATGTATTTTATGTGTTTAAATAACATTATTTGGAAAAGACGTCCATAATTTGCATTAGACTGTCAAAGACATCCATCTCACAGACACACACGTTAAGCTCTCCTCCTTTAGGCAGGCTGCTATAAGGTATAATGGATTGAGCACTGGGCATAGTTAAGAAGACCTGAGTTCAAATCTAACCTCAGACACTTACTAGCTGTGTGACCCCAGACAGGTCATGTAATCTCTGTTTGTCTTAATCCACTGGAGAAGGAAATGGCAAACCATTCCAGTATCTTTGCCGAGAATAACCCATGGATAGTACAGTCCGCAGCATCATGAAGAGTCAGATACTACAGAATCCACTGAAAATAACAACAGTGGACAGAGTATTAGGCCTGGAATCAGGGATCCCTGAGTTCAAATCCCATCTCAAACACATACTAATTGTATGACCCAGGACGAGTCACTTAACTTCTGTCTCACACAGTTTCCTCAATAGTAATAATAATAACATTAATAATATTGCTAATAATATAATTAATAATATAATTATTAATTATTGATAATATATTTTATAATATATAATTATTATTAATAATATAATTAATAATAATAATAAAAGTTCTTAGCTCCCAAAGTTGTGTGAGAATGAAATGAGATAATATTTGGAAAGCATTTAGCATAGTACACGTAACAGGCACTTAATAATTGCTGATTTCCTTCCCTTTTTTTTTAGTATCACCAACACCCAGTACTGCCCTAACCACACATCTCAAAATAGAAACCAGAGGTTAAATATTTACCTGGTAAATATCATGTCACAAGATATCAGGAATCACTCCCAAACTGACATCTAAACGTATGTATACGAAATTATAGTCAAAACCCAAACAGCAATAGTTTAGACCTGACATTTCATAGGATCATAGGATGATAGTTTGGAGCTAGAAAAACCTGAGGTTATCAAGCCAGCCCATTAATATTACAGATGTGGAAACTAAGGCCCTGAGGTGTGAAATGACCTTCAGAAGGTCATTTGACCAGTAAGAAGCAATCGGACCCCCAATCCTAAACCAATATGTGACTGTAAGTGGAAAAGTATTTCTCACAAGTCAGTTGTTTACAAGACAGGTCCTGGTGCTTGTCAACAATTCTAACTCTGGCTTCCTTCTTGTTTACCCAATATGATACCAAGTCTGCTACTTAGCCCTCATTCATGAGGGCTCCTTTACTTTGGTATAATGGAATGAACGCAGGTCTTGGAATCCAAAGATTCTAGTTCTCTCCCCAAGTCTCTAGGTTTATTCGCCATGTGATTACATAATTTTCCCTTGAAAAGTTTCATTAAGCATGATTTAGAAGTAAGTGATCTTATTGATCACTTGTTCAATAATATGGAACCATGGTAGGATTTTGAGAAGGGACTTGATACGCATTTTTTTAATAGCTTAGAAGCAGTGTGAAGGATGGATTGAACAAGAGAGTAAGTGAAGAAAGGAAATCTTGTTGGTAGCAAAGGCCAATGGCACAGATGAGTAGTACTGAGAATGATTGGTAATGAGGTTAAAGAGGGTTGTGTGTGTGGGTGTGTGTTATGTTTTGTTTACATAGAACATTAGCTTTAAAGGGGGGAGGGGAGCAGCTAGGTGGTATAGTGGATAGAGATAGAGATAGAGATAGAGTCAGGAGGACTTGAATTCAAATCCTGCCTTAGACACTTACTAGCTGTGTGATCCTGGGCAAGTCATTTAACCCTGATTGCCTCCCAAAAGGGGTGTGTGGAGGGGCGAGGGGAGACTTGGAATCAAACTACCTTTTTATGAGTGTCAATCTTCCACTTACTAGTGATGTGACCTCTAACAGAGAACTATACACTCAGGTGCATACGAAATGTGCCCAATGGGGGGATGAAGTTTCCCCTTGATCTGCCTCCACCAAGGTTTAGAGACCAAACCTGTGATTTCGTTGATACAGGGATATCCCAGTTAAGGAAACCAACTACCTCTGCCAATGCAAGCTGGTACCTTCACTACCATTTGTAACACTGAAGAGTTTGGGAATTTGCTAAGTGTCACACAATCAGTGTGTGTCAGAGAAAGAACTTGAAATCCTAGACTTCTGGCTACTGAATCAACTCTATCTGTTACACCATAACTGTCTCTCATTCTCCAACAACCACCCAATAAACAACAGTAAAAAAAGACCTAGAGAAGGGCAGAGGTTATATGAGATGACTCTACATTAGCAGTAATGTGCTTTATAGTGATTGGAGCCACTTTTTTTTAGGCACTGAATTTATCTGATGTTGATGGGCACTCACTCCTCTAGGAGAAATACATGGAACAAAAGCTTGGCCCAGTTCTCCGTGCAGGACGGTTTGTCTTGCCAAGCCAATACTCTCCCCATTGCCAGCTAAGAGTATTCAATTCCATTAATCTTTCATTTGTAGTAAATATGCCTGATCTTATTTTTAATTCTCTCAAATAGATTGATTTGGCAATGTCACTTCACCAACTCAAAGGTTCCTGACTGAAAATGCTCACTGTAAATTCATTTTGTTAGGCACTGGTTCTCTGATTTTATGTAATTACTTTTGAGATCCGAGTCAGACTTTTAGATTTGGAAGCAACCTAAGAAATGATCTTGTCCAATCCCTTCATTTTGCCAGTGAAGAAGCTAAAAGCCACAGGAGGGAAGGGGCTTCTCTGGACACACAGCTTGTTAGTTGTAGCATTCTAGCAGATGAGAACTCTGATTGTGTGTGCTATTTACATTCCCTTAAGAGTGGCTCCTCGTGGTCCTGGAGAATCTTCTGTGATGCTCAAAGCATTTTATAGCTTTCATTTTATGACTCCTCGCAGCATCCTGGAGAGGGCAACAAGAGAACAAATTCCATTTCTTATGCTTCCTTCACTAATGGGGAAACTTAGTCATTGAGTTGTACAATTTGCTCACAGTCACAGAAGAATGAAGGACAAATAAGAGTCATGAATCGACCAATAAACATCTTTTCCTCCAAGAATTTACATTTTATTGGAGCAAGAAAAAAATCTAAGAGTAGAAAACAAAATATATGCAAAGCAAATCAAAAGTAATTATTTGGGAGAAGGAAGCACTAACATTTGGGGAACCAAGAAAGGTCTCTTGCACTGGTTTGAGCTGAGTTTCAGTGGAAGGTAGGGAGTCCAAGAAACAGGATTCTGAGGAGTATGATCCAGTAAACATTATATCTAAATATCTAATCAATTATTTCTAGGATTTTCTCAAAAGTGATTAACATTATATTATATTATATTATATTATATTATATTATTTTATTTTATTTTATTTTATATCATATTATATTATTTTATATTATATTATGTATATTATAATATATTATATTGACATTTTATTATTATATCTTATAATAATACCTTATATTTTATATAACCTTATATTTTATTATATTACATAACTATGTTTTTATCAGATTTCTTAGTTTTTAAAATCATCTTCAAATAATTTTATTTTATCCTCGCAATTCTGGCAGGCGGGAAAGGTATTGTTACCCCAACTTTACACATAAGGAAAATGAGTATCAGAAGGGTTAAATGATTTGTCCAACATACTCTGGTTAGAAAGCAGAAAAGTAGGAACTATAACTTAAGTGATTCTAGTCCAAGTTTCTTTCAAAAAATCAGCAAACATTCTTAAGTGCCTAATATTTTGTACAAGTAATTATGTATGTGCAAAATGTGCAAAATGCATACAAGACTTTGCTTTTTTTGTTGTTGTTGTTAATGAGGAAGACACAAGAAGCTGATGGGTTCAGGAATGGCCACACATGGGTGGTCACTCAAGCCGAGCTTTGTAAGATACTAAGCAATCCAGGAGGGTGGTGTGAGGAAGCCTTGCATTCCAAGCATGAGGGAGAACCTTTGCAAAAGTCAGAAGTGGCAGATGAACCACCATCAATGAGAAGCCCAGTTTATACAGCAGAGTACATGATGAAAAAGAGTGAATAAGACTAGAAAAGGAGATTTGAACCAGGTTGTAAAGAGCTCCATTTAAAATACCATACTTTCTATTATATCACATTGCCTCTGTCCATATGAAACATTTTAAAAGCTTATAGTATCTAGGTATCTTATTTGAATATACTTCATAGATACAGCTGCAACATGGTGGATTCTAGCTTTACTGTCTCAAGTCAGATCTGTTACATCCACCTGGCCCAGGGTTCTCCAGTACCCTGAAAGAGTCAGGAGATCTCTTTCCTCTGCCATTGACTTGAGCCGACACTGATTGCAGCCCCCCATTTAAGTGACCCAGTGATGAGCACTTCAATTCATTTTAACCACTTAATGTCAGATTAGTTCTTACGAAGAAATATTTACTTCACAGATATAGCAAGAACAAGCATGTCCCTCTAACACCTTCAAGGCATAATTCTTGGCTACCACCTGGATCTCTTGAGAGAGAGGAAAGGATTTGGTTTAGAGTTTAGCTCAGTTTCTACCAAGTTCAGGTCCAAAATTGGCAATGCCAGTTTCTGCTGAGTTGGACTGAGTCTTCAGGGCCATGCTGCTGGGCTAGCTACATCTGGTCTGAATTCCTGGACCCCTGGTTCCCCACATCTTAAGCTTGCAGGCCAGATTTGAAACTCACATGTGCCTTACATGGAAAGGAGGGGAAGAGGTGGCCTCTCGGGCCCTCCTCTTTCACAGCATAGTAAGAATGCAGAAGTCTTTCTCTCTAAGATGTAAATGCAGGGGATAAAGAAAACCAACAGGGCTCAGTCAAGCAGTTTTAAAGACACAGCAAGTTCTGGCTACAAAACCATTGGGAAAAAGGTCACTCAGGGTAGCTAGGTGGCACTGTGGATAGAGCACCAGCCCTGGAAACAGGAGGACCTGATTTTAAATCTGACCTTAGACACTCCCTAGCTGTGTGACCTTGGGCAAATCACTTAACCCATATTGGAAGGAAGGAAGCAAGGAAGGAAGGAAGGAAGGAAGGAAAAAGAAAGAAACATAGAAAAAAGAGAAGACAAGGAAGAGAGAAGGAAGGAAGGAAAGAAGGAAGGAAGAAGAAAGAAAGAAACAGAAAACAAGGAAGGGAAGAAGAAAGAGAGGGAGGAAAAAGAAAGAAACAGAAAAAGAGAAAAGAAGGAAGGGAGGAAAAAGGAAGGAAGGAAGCAAAAGAAAGAGAAACAAAAAAGTAGGGAAGAAAGGAAGGAGAAAGGAGGAAGAAGAAAGAAAGAAATAGAAAAGAAGGAAGGAAAGAAGGAAGAAGAAAGAAGAAAGAAAGAAAGAAAAGAAGGAAGAGAAGAAGAAAGAGAGGGAAGAAAAAGAAAGAAACAGAAAAATAGAAAAGGGAGGAAAAAGGAAGGAAGGAAGCAAAAGAAAGAGAAACAAAAAAGGAGGGAAGAAAGGAAGGAGAAAGGAGGAAGAAGAAAGAAAGAAATAGAAAAGAAGGGAAGAAGGAAGGGGAGAAGGAAGGAAGGGAGAGAGGGAAGGAGGGAAGGAGGGAAGGAGGGAGGGAGGGAGAAAAAAACAGCTATTCCCAACCACATAGTAGACCCAAGTGGAATATCATGCATGTTCTCTCATCTCCCAAGAAGGTGATCTTCCATTATTTTCCACAAGTGATGCCATCTTAGGTGGTCTAGGGTTGCACCAAACCCTGAATATATATATCCATGACTATCTTGGCCCATTTTCAGGAATTCTACAAGTGAAATGTTTGTTGTTGCTAACTTTAGCACTCATATTCACTGATTTATTTTTCTTCTTTTTGTATATTCATTATCATTTACCTATATCTACTGTATCAGAAGTTGGGGAAAGTCACATTTGAAAGGAAGAGGAACAGTGAAAACCATAAATAAATTTGTCAAGGTTAAAGCTGAATTCTAACAGTATTTTCAGAACACTGCTATAGGACAGAAAGCTTTTTCATTCACAACAAAACATTTAAATTAGAATATAAATAAGACATACATGACATATACATCAACTTTGCAGATGATGCCAAGTTGAAAGGGATAGCTAACTAATGGAACAAGAGAGTCAGGATCCAAAAAGATCCTGACAGGCTAAAACATTAGGCAGAACATAAGAAGAAATTCAGTAGTGATAAAGATAAAGTCCTATACTTGAACATATAAAATCAACTTCACCAGTACAAAGCAAAGGAAGCATAATTATACAGCATTTGCTCTGAAAAGGATCTGAAGGTGTTAGTGGACCACATGATCCATGTGAATCAACAGTGTAGTGTGACAACAAAAAAAGCTAGTGAAATCATGGGCTCCACTGAGAGATGTGGACTAGGGCTTACAAGAAGGAAGTGATAGTCCCCCTGCACTCTGACCTTATCAGACAGTATTTAGTTTGGGGTTCCATGGTTTAAGAAAGACCTTAATAAGCTAGAGTGTGCCCAGAAGTAAAGGGACTTAAGTTCATATTATTTAAAATCATTGGAAGGAATAGGGATATTTAGCATGGAAGAGAAAAAATGGAGGTGGGTGTTGGGGGGCCATGATAGCTATCTTCATGTATTTGGAATATTATCGTGTGAAGAGAATACACTTATTCTATTTGGCCCCAAAGGACAGAACCAGGAATTAGTAAAGAGGTAGATTTTGACTAGATGTTAAGGAAAATATTCTAATAATGAGAGCTGTCCAAAAATGGAATGGGTCGCCTCAAGAGGTGGTTGATTCCTTCTCTTTGAAGGTCTTCCGGCAGAATCTGGATGCCCACTTGTCAGAGATGCTGTTGTGGAAGAATTCTTTTTATGTATTGATGTGAGTAGATAGTCACTAAGGCCACTTCCAATTCCCAAATTCTGTCATTCTATGACTAAGTATACTATTAGTACAACATAAGAAAAGATGAATATTAAGAATTCAGCATGGGAAGACATATAAACGGATGCAGAGTAAACAGAACCAGGAAAATAATAGAGACAAAGACAAAAATATACATATGAAGAATAATGACAAAATTAAATTAATTTTGAGAAGTAAGCTTGGTCTAAGAGCCAAGAGAATGGCCTCTCTGAAAAGACAGGAGATGACAGGGTTCTGGTAGTGATTGTGTTGGCTAATTTTTTTTCCTTTTCTTTCCTTTTAAAATATCTGCTACAAGGTATGGCTCCTTGAGTAAGGAAGGGAGCAGAGAACAATTTAGAAATTTAGGTGACATAAAAACTAAAGAGATCAGTAAAAGTAATTTTTTTTAAAATAACAACTTAGTATAACTCCCTCACACTTACATAAATTTCCTCCTTACTCATGCAAATGTGTCTGTCTTTCCTTCAATGGCCTATTCCAAAAGGTGATGGGTTTTCCTTCCTTCAGGGTCCAGATGATGAGGTGTGGCCTTCTGGATGACTCTCACTTATTCAGCTATTAAAGTGGTTTAAACCCTCATCAGAACGTTAACATTTGGATGCCAGTAACAGATTAACCTTTATTCATAAAGTGCAAATAGTTGGAAGTAGAACAGATTGGTTGGCTTTTATGTGCAGTTTCGGTCTTTGATTCCTCTTCCCTTTCTTCCTTTAATCTGACCAGGCTGCCTTGAATACGGTTTGTACTCTAAGTAAACAGGACCAGGGGAGGCCTCTGCTTTTGAAGGATAATTTGCCTGTGTGTAGGGAAGGACCTGGGTGGGTTACTTAAAAAGATTTGCCTTTGGAATTAAACAATCTTAAGAATGGACTGGAAACACCAAGCCTGAATGGAGCTGTTCAGGGGGCCTTCCAGCAGAACTCCAGGCTATTAATTCAAAATCAGCCTAGTACATGCAGAATGAGAATATACGGATTTATATTAAATTAACTCCCTTGAAGGTTTTACTTCATACCATGCACAAAGGAGACACTCAAAAGGCACAACAAAATTCCACGTGTTGGAAATAACATCAGATTGTTTTGCTTTGTTCATTTAAAGCACTCCAACAATCAACTGTGCTAATTTACCAATATTATCCTTTGTTAGTTAATCAAATCTAATGCTTACCAAGAGGCAAAAGACTACTTCATGACAGTTTTTAGTTCTGGAACAGCTCTTAAACTTGTTTTTCAAATTATACAGAAATATATGTGCTTGAGGGCAGCCTGCAGAATTTAGCCCTTGCAGGGATCAGTCAGTACTCAATTCTGATTTGTATTATGTTGTCCTGTTTATTGGTCGGTTTTTTTCTTAATGTATAAAGCTAGATCGTGGGTCCTTTCTGCACAAGGACAAATAGTAGGTGATAAATAAGTAACTTTTGGATGGAAATATTTTCCAATGCATTTAACTGCTAATAACCCAATCTCCTAGGTTATATATCTTTTCTTTTCCATTTTTTTCATCCTCTAAAACAAATCTGCCCTACAGTCCTATCCAGGTATTTTTTCCACTTCAAAACAGACCTTCTAACTTCTGAGGCTGACATGTAACGGGATGAAAATTCCTGAGTTCTTTGCTTCAGCATCAGTTTGCCACCACTTTAGTCCAAGCCCTCCTTTTCTCATGCTTGCAATAGAGTACTTTATTGTTCCCTGTTCCAATCCATCCTGCATTCAAATGCCAAACTAATTTTCCTAATGTATCATCTTCCTCAAACCCCAACCCAAGAAACCGCTGATTCTCTACCACATAAAGTCCAAACTCTGCTTCTGTAGGCCTTTCAAGGCCTTCTGTAATCTGACCCCATTCTACCTCTTTAATCTGAGTTATCTAGAGGAAGTTTCCCTTTCTAATGTTATGAAAAGTTATAAGTAATTCAGGTCTGTCCTATCTAGAATTCTGCTGTCAAGTGACCTAGTGGTAGCATCTATTGTTCATAAAGAATTCAGAAGATCAAGAAAAATCTGCTTCTAAATTCCTGGAGACAATCAGATACCCAAGCATTTATATCTCTGCATTATAGGTCTGGGTATTCTGTTCACTTTGAGACTTGCAGGTCCACCAAAAACTTGACCAATCAGTTCCATGTTGACTCCACTTTTTTAGACATTCAAGTCCATTATACAACAAAAGCATTATATTAAAAATGTACTTTAAAAAGGGGAATGTGCAATAAATTATTTTTCTATTATATTATTAAATTAAGATTAAATTTATATTTCCTTCATTGCCTCGTTCAGGGACCAGCCCCTGTAGGTCAGTTAGGCAGTCTCTGAAGGACATGGTTGATACATGAGACTGCCTTAATCCTCCAGGTAACAGGCTTCCTGATTTTAGACAGGAGTCCACCCAACTAAGAGACCTTACTTCTATTTAGAGTGTAAACAGAATCTAATCTAGGTGAATCCCTGCCCCAAAGCAATGAGCCCAAGACTTTGCACCCCTCTGTAAGAGGGTGACCCAGCTCATGAAGGAGAAAATCCACCCAAGGGGTCTGAGTAGAGATGGATTCCCCTGTCCAGACTACTGGAAGAGGCTGAGCTTTATGGTCAAGCTGCGTTCTCAGTAGGAGGTGCTGAAGAATTTTAGCCCATCTCCTCATTTAAATGTCGACATATCAGGGCTCATCATGGCATGCCCACATCAGAGAAAGTGCTGTGCTCTATGAGCAAAGTAGAATTGTAACAGCTCAAAGGAAACACAGGATGTGCAAATTTAGAGGATTCACCCAAAAAGTTCACATAGACTATTTGTGCCTGGCCTGTGGTAGAGCATTCTGAGCTCATATTTGTCTGATCAACCCCAATTGGACATGTTGAAACTTGACTCTAGGGAAGTGATGTCATTTTTGGTCCTCTCCAAGAATGAAGAACAACAACCAACCAACCAATCAGGGCTGATTTTGCCTGTCAGGACCATTGCTTTTGAAAAGAATATTTAAAGCCTTCAGTGTCTCCATCAGGGGTCTTTGGTTATGGAGAGAAGCCACTGATTAATGGATTGATTAGCTAGTTTAATTAATAATTTCATTATTTGTTACCCAAAAACTCTGTCTCAGGTTTATCATTCATCCCAAGTGGCAAATATTGTCACATCAAATGAGAACCCATTAAAAATGAGGCAAAAGTTTTGTATTTGGTAACCTAATTTCTTTGGGGATATTGAAGAAGCTGAAAATCTCACCTGTATTATTTCATATAAAAGGCTATGGCAGATAGATTATCATAATGGGAGTGGGAGATTATGGTTTTGATCCCCAGTCAATTATTCTTATGATCCTAGTCACATAAGTAGTACCATCTCCAGGAATGGGAATGAATGGATCAGCAGAAATGTATCACTGTTGGAAAAACAACTCCGCACATATTTTGTAGTCAAATGTCCTAAGAAAATTATGAAGAATTGCAGATATTCAGTAATGAGCTCAACTAAGAAACCACAAAACAAGGAAGTAGGAGCAATAAGGTCAAAAAGGGGAAGAGAAAAGCAAAGAAAAAAGAAAGAAATAGAAAGAAAGAAGGAATTGGAGAGAACACATAGCACATTTCAACATTAAAAGTAGACACATTCCCTTGACCTCATCTTTTAAAATTTTTGGTATTAAGGGAAGAAATAGATGTGAAATGCAGTGATGCGTAGATGTAGTGAAACTTCTCTCTCCTCTCTAATTTTGACCCTGCCCCCATAAATATACCCCTACCTACTACCATGAAGCAGTTTTTCCATGGCATCAATGTGTTACAATTTAAATTTTTTTTTTTTTTGCTATTTTTGGATGGGCGAAGGTAGGGCAGTTGGGGTTAAGTGACTTGCCCAAGGTCACATGGCTAGTTTTTTGTGTTACGTGTCTGAGGCCAGATTTGAATTCAGGTCCTCCTGACTCTAGGGCCAATGCTCTATTCACTGTGACCTATTTGATTTTTTAAATAATTATTATCATTGAACTTCCCCCTCAATAAAAAGATGCAGTAAGGTCAGATAATTCTCAAGACCCAACCATTTGAATAAGAAAAGATCCTTAAAAGGATTAAATATGAGGCAGGAAAAAAGTCATCTTTTTAAAAAGAGAGATGCTTTCAAAGGTATCTTACAATGATCCTAAGATACCAAATAAGTGAAACTTGGAAGCAATGAGGACCTTCTGCAGGTGATCCTCAGAGAAAGAATGCTCCATTTCCTACCTCTATGCTTTGCATTGGCAATCTTCCACATTTGTAGTACATTCTCCCTTTACATCTACTTCTTAAAAAGACATGTTTCCTTCAGAAGTGTGCTCAAATACCACCTTCTCCATGAACCCTTTACTAATCTCCTCCCCCCTCACATCCTTTGCATTTATTGTATGGCACCTCCCCCCTCAACTGGAAAATCTGCATACAGCTTTTTGGCCTTCCCTTTATCCCAGAGAAGGTTTCAATTACTTTCTTTTTCTTTTATGGGGTACTTACACTACCTTATTGTAAAATTTGGGTTGTTGTCTGCTGGCCTTCAGGCATGTGCAGCTTCCACAAAACTCCCCCCAAATTCCCATTTAATTTCTTGTGCCAGTCCACAGTATATCAAAACCCTGATAGGGAAAGTTGTGACATGAAAGAGGTCATGGTATTTTTTCCTGTATCTACTTATTTCTTTACATGTGGTCTACCCCAATGGAATCCAAGCTCCCTGAGCACAGAGACCATCACTTTTGGCTTTCAATTCCAGGGATCTAGCCAGGTACCTGGCACATAGTAGGTATTTTAAAATTCCTGTTGTCTTATTTCTTGATTATTAACCATTATTAATGTATTGTTACATTAATTAATACATTAATAATGTATTATTACATTAATTCATTTGTTATTAATGTATCTACTATGTGCAAAACATTGAGGGACCAAAGGTCAGGGAAAAAACAGGTTGGAAAAGAATGAAAAGGAAAGATTTTATGTTTGTTTCTTTCAAGCTACACAGATGAAAGAAGGGTAAATAAGAGATATGACCATTGCACAGAATGACATGATGATAGGATGATAATGGGTACCAGAGAGAAGGGAAGACCACATAATTTTTTTTTTGCTTCTGTCCTTTTCTCTTTTTTTCTGCCAAGGAAAGTATTCTTCTATGGATGTATGTTAAACTACTTGGCCTCTGGCAATTTTATAAAATTTATTTTAGGTTGTAAACATATGATTGTTTTATCTGGTATATGTGTCCTCTACAAGTCAAATCCATTTGAGATTTTTGCAGACTTTTGTACTTGTTAATTTGTTGAGCATTTAAGGATTACTATTTGCTATATTGCTTAATCCTGTACAAATATGCACATTGAGACTAACAGAAGTATAGAGTTTGCATCATGAAAATGATGGTACCTAATTGAGATATATATATATATATATATATATATAAACATATATATATACATATATATATATACATATGTATATATACTTTCTTTTACACTTAAACAATTTAGGCTCTTTGCCTTATGGTGAGATTTTTAAGTATTGTAAGGTCATAGGGTTAAGTTATCCTCTGCGCCTAGAAACTGCAAGTCATAGACCGTTATTTCTTCATTCCATTCCTTGGGAGCTTGGCCATCTTCTGGGTTTATTTAACCTCTTTTGCCATCATATAACTAAGCCTACTTGTCCAGTTGTTGGGTGACTTTGGAGCTCTAGTAACATTATCCTTGGAGTTGCATGGATCCATTTGGGAAATTTTGGGGTGAACTTTGGAATAAGGATTAAGAGGAAATTTGATTGGATCAAATCACCAACATTACAGAGACCTCTAGAAAAAAAAATTTGGTATTCCTTGGGTTAAAAAAAAAACATATTTAGAAAACTTTGTGCCTTTTGAAAACTTACATGCCTTTTGAGAGAGTTTCACTTGGGATGGGAATCTCTGTGGGAACCAGGTTTCATTCCATGACACCTAGATGATTTTTTTTTGCCTTTGCCGTTTTTTTATTGTTTTGAGGTTAGGGAAGGTTGTGTCATGTACCAAGTCAAATAGTATCAGTTTAGTAAAATTTTCTTTGGTGAGTCTTCATAACTTTCTTTGTAGGGACATTCTGATTTTTGCCTATACATGGGGGATTGTCTAAGATCTCACCACATTGATTGTTTTGAGATTCTTTCTCAAAAAAAGTATGACACTGGTGGGAGGAAGGGTGTTGAATGAAAGGGCAATGGTTATGCTCCCAAGAGATCCAAGAAGATTGTTCTGGATTGAACATATTGATAATTGTTATAAATGAACCACTGACAATTTGGCGAGGACAGAACATTATTCAGACAGATGACCTCTGATGCTGTTTCCTAATGTGGAGGAGTCTGGAAAGCCTACTTCTAGGAGAGGCCAGGTGATTTATAATGAAAATGATGGGAGAGACCTGAGAATACTTACACATTCTGTAATGAAATCTTATCTTCTAACCCTGTGGTTAGAGAAATACATTTTGATTGGTTGGGTAGCTAGAACTGAGGCTACCTTCAAAAACGATTTTCTTCAGCCTATACTGGCCCAGCAATGGGCAGTGAGCAACAGAGATGCCAGTTGGCACCTCTTCTTGGTCCCTGTATAAGGTTAGGCCCTCTGTGCTGAATTAGGGACTTCTTCTTGTCCAGGTGCACAGCTACAGAAAGACCCCTTTTCAGGGCTGTGTTAGAAGACCTCACAACAGTTGCTTCCAGCTAGACACCATTCCCAGATCACACAGGAGAACACAAGTACACTACAGGTCTTTCTCCAAGATAACTTCCAGTAGGTTTTTCTTACTCTGCTACATTCTTGTATGCAAGATTTTACAAATGAATATATTCTCTAAACTGGTATCCCCTTTGGCTGCTATATCATGGCTCTTGATTTTTGTTGGTCAAATGCCTGCATAAAATTATTTATAATTGATGTCTATGTCCTTTCCTCCATCCATTTCCCATTTTTGCTCATGTTTTTTAGTAAGGCCAAGATGGAATTCTTTTCATTGTGTACCATATCACTTTCTCATTTTTATTAATTTTTCTTTGTTATAAAAAGTGAGTAGTATGACTGTACTCTGACAGCTGATTCAGGAACATATTATACACCATTAAGGAGTAATTTCCTACTTGTCAAAGTAAACAACAGCATATACATATATGAAAATAATTGCAGCTTGATTGCCAACATTTTTTGTTAAGGATAAAGAACTAGAAAAATTCTATGAAGAATTCAATAAGTACATCTAAATTAAATCAATATATACTTTTAATTCAATACAATACACTACAAGGTCAATGGGAAATGGTTTTAGGGGGCATGTATATGTACTTAAGAAGTAAAGAATAAAGGATGGATAGAAGCCAAAGACTAGACTCCACAAAATTTTCATGCCTCTGTATCTTGAATACTTTTATTGAAAAAAGATCTAGAAATGAAAAATGAAACTGGAAATGGTAAGCAGTCCATAACATTCAGCAAAAAAAAACATGAAATTGCTAAAAAACATAATAATAATAAAATCTCTGGAATCTTTCTGACCTTCATCTTTAGGGAAGATTATGATTCCTGTCTCTAGAGGAGGAGATGAAGAGCCCTTCAGGGCATTCTTTCCTTTATTCCAGTTTAAAACAAAGTCCTCACTTTGATTGAGAAAGGCTTACCTCAAGTTTACACCTGAAGGTTTAACTTCTTCCCAGTCAACACTGGTTGTTTACACAAAAGATCATTCAAAATAGTGAATAGTGTGTAAATTCATTTATCAAAAAAAAACAGCAAAAAAAAAATAGCAAATTCACAGAAGTTGAATAAATTAGAACATACCAATGAATACATAGTGTGAATGAACACTGCCGCTGAGAATGACACAGCTCAAACTGTGGGATAGGCCTTGATTTATATTGAGGTGAGCTGAAAAATCAAAAACCTATTAAGGAATGGTTTCCCAGCTTTTATCTATAGTTTCCAAGTTCTCGCTCTCTCTCTCTCTCTCTCTGTCTCTCTTTCTCTCTCTCCTTTCCTCCCTTCTTCGGTCCCTACCTCTCTCTTCTTCCCTCCCCATATTCTGGAGTTTGTCTTGAAAAGAGTCTAGAAACATGGATGGTCTCTCAAAGAAAAATAAACTCTCTTCTCCTAAGCTCTTGCACCATCTCTACTCCTCTCATTTCACACCGAGCAGAGTATTCTCTCCACCTATCTAGAACATCATGCCAAATGGTCCAGGCTTAGTTCAAAACCTGTGTTACAATATTAAAAATAAAACCCACAAAATCACACTATTAGGTTAGGAGATGCAGAAACACAATTTAAACAAGATATAGTCAACATTTATACTAAAAAATGAAAAAAAGTTTAGGAAGACCACTTTAACATGATAAAAATGAATAGTTTAATATAAATCTAAATCTATGCTCACATATTTAAATATATATCTGAATTTCTATCTTAGGTAAAAACTCAATATCATTTCCAATGTAGAAACACTAGAGGCTTTCTTATTAAAGATGTAGGAGTAAAACAAAGATGTCCTCTTTCCCAACTATTGGTTCATATAGTTCTAGAAATATTAGCAATAACAGTGTAGGGTGGTTGAACAAAATAATGCATATCAAATCAGTCTGAGAAGATTGTATGGACATTTGTTGAGAGGATATCTCACTTGAATGTGTGTGATGGACAATGTTTAGAAAACACAGGAAACCCTTCTGATTGGATTATCAAGGACTGAGACTGCCTTCAAGATGGCTGGCAACTGAGCTAGGGTTGTGGACTCTGGTTGGAAGAGTTACCCTTAGCTCTCTTCTTTTTACAGTACTTTTCTCCTCACATTGCATATGAGAGTACAAAAAGGTGGAGCAGGGGAAAGGATTTCTCCTTCACCCACCCTGAGAAAAGAACATAGCAGCTGACAGGAGAAATATTATAAGAGAAGTACATAGTTTGCTGTTTATCTTGCTTTAGAGGGGAGTTAGAAGGAAATAGCTGCCATGTTTTGTTGCCTTTTCAGCTCACTGATCAGACACTGAAGTTCTTGAGAGTAAATATTACCTAAACTGCAGGAGTGGGGAACCTGCAGCCTCTAGGTCACATGTGACCCTCTAGGTCCTTGGGTGGGGCCTTTTGACTAAATCCAAGTTTTACCAAAAAATCCTTTTGTTAGGGGGATTTGTTCTGTGAAGTTTGGGTTCAGTCAAAGGGCCACACTTGAGGATCTAGAGAGTGACATGTGACCTCAAAAAAACTTGGATTTAGTCAAAAGGTCACACCCAAGAGGGCCACATGTGACCTGGAAGCTGCAGGTTCTCCATTCCTAGGACAGTCCTAATGGATAATATGAATTTATTAATTCCCAAATCTGAGAATTCTCAGGAGATCAAGAGTTCAAGTCTTGGTCTCTTTGAAAAAAGTTTCCTTAACAATAACACTTTCTAAAGAAGGAAGAAGATCCTAACCAAAGGATAACTGTGCATATAGAGGATTAAAGCTCTGCCATAGGATAAGTGGGTAGAAGGCAGGCAGAGACAAGAGATAGTGACTTTGATAACTCTGTAGTTGCTACGATTTATTTAGATGATTTGGATCAGAAGGGAATAAAAAATATATGTTCTACAGTGCCCTAAAGTACCTTCCAGGAGTAATCTAGTACACTATTTGAGTATATTGGGTTTCTGTATTTGTTTATGAGTTCAAATAAGTCCTTGTATCTTGTGAATGTTTAACAGTGAGTGAAATAAAACCATCAAATATCTAATATCCATATTATACATGGAGTATCTATTACCTATTTTTTGCAGGAAATTAGACATGAATAATATATAATTTTTTTTATTTCCTAAGAACAAAAATCTGTGGTAGAGGCATAATCCAAAGAAAGAAAGTGACCTGCTTGTTGGTTAGATCCAAATAAAAATCAGTTTTGGATAGTGCAGAGTTCTTGGCAAAAAGGGAGGGAAGGAATATCCCACAAGCAACAGCATAAGACTCGAGAAAGAAATTTAAAAACATAAATATCAGTAGAGAGAAGATGACATTATCTCTATTTACAGATGTTTTGGTTACCTTAGAAAACTCCAGAGAATCAGCAAAGAAACTAAAATTATTAGTAGCTTCAGTAAGATACAGACTAAATCCAAAAAAATCATTAACATTTCTACACAACAGTAATAAAAATGAGGAAGAAATAATACAGAAATCTCACTCAAAATAATGTATGGGAGTAAATCTACATAGAACACACTCAAGACATATAAATTAAATTATAAAATACACTATAGAAATAAGAGAAGACAATTAGAATATCCATTGCTTATCATCAAGCCATATATAATATAATAAATATGTAATAAATGTAATTTATGTAATATAATAATATAATTAATATGATGTAATATAATAAAAATGATGCTACCCGAAATAAATAATGGATTATTGCCATACCCAAGCCAATAGAATGGAACAAGGTATAATCCCATCATATCTCAGTGATACCATTGAGTTCATTGTTAGGATCCCTAGCACTCCTCATTTCTTACCCAAGCTTCAGGTTTCTGTGTTTCCACACTTGAAATCATGAGTTATATTAAATTGAATCCTTTCTTGGATAGTTTTTCTTCTGTGAACTTCTAGGTGTCTCAGCTGCTATTCTTTGTTATTGCTGTTCTTTGTAGCATATATATATTGGGTTATATACCATAGCAGTCTTCTCTCAAAACTATTATTTTTATTTGAAAGTCCTTTTTATTAGATTTGCAAGATACCTTGTAAATACGTTCTTATCAGCCTTTTAAAATATCCTTCTTCAGCTAGGAATCTGTCAACCTCATAATGTAAGCTGTGATCTTGAACTTGAAACTCCATTCTCAAACACCATCTTCTTACCACCAAATACCACCAAATTGTTTTTTATCTTCTATATCTCTTGACTTCAGTGGGGAAAAAATGAGAAAAACACAACCTCCTGCCCATGTGACCTTCAGGTTCTTGCCTAAGACTACATAAACATTGTCAATATTTATTAGGTTTCTTCAGGAACTACCATTTGTGCCAAAAACACAAATTGTAATAACCCTTGGAGTAGAGTTAAGAAAAAATGCCTCTGTTCCTCTTTGCTGAGAGAGGAACAATGACTATGCTGTCTGACATAATTGATGTGTTGGTTGGTTTTCCTGAATTGTTCTTTATCTTTTCTTCTTAAATCTTTGTTTCAAGGGAAGACTCACTGTGTGTTATAGGGATATATTTGGGAAATGAAGATAAAATAAAACCAAAACTTATCAATGATAAATAATATTTTAAAAGACAAAAGGAATGCTACCAAATGACTTGGAATAATGGGAATGACTTTTCCTAACCTACTTTATAGGGATGATACGATACTAGTCTGCACCTTGAACCTTCACTGCTGAATAATCACACCTGATCTTTCAATAAAGAATCATTTGCGTTCTGGTATTTTTCAGAATTGACTTTGTTTGTTGCAATAGTTTGAGGGCCCTCATACAATATTTTTTAAAGCATGACCTCAACTAAAATGAAATCAAAATAAATGCCCTCCCTACCCTTTATCCCTCCTTCAGTGCAACACAGCCCCAACACACCCACACACATACGCACGTAAAAAGTTATCTTTATCAGAAAGCTCCTGGCTAAAAAAGATTAATTCTGCTAAGAGTGTCAAGGGGGCTTTTTTGGTTCACCTAGAATTAAGGAAATGTAGTGATGTTGTGCTGCAGAAAGCTTGAACAAACATTTCAACTCTTACCTGTCACAAGCCATTAGTCGAATTACCTAAAGAAATCCCCTGACAAGTTTAAATGCCAGTTTTGTGCTCAAGAGCTTTTCTATATTACCTGCGAAAAATTCTTCCACCAAAGTCCCTTCTGTTTAATAAAGTGATTTGTTCCAGTAACAGTGCTAATAAAATAGCTAAACTGAAACAGGATTGTTTGATGGGGCTGGACCTCAATCCAATTTGCGGGCCTAGTATGATTATGCTTTTATCTCTGTGTTTACTCATTTGTAGAATTGTTGCCAGTCCTTTTACGTGTAATTAATAGGATTAATGGATTTGAAGACCAAGAAGGCAGCGGGGATGTACAGTGGCTCTAGCTTTGCACAATAGTAGTCTAGGAACTGGTCTCTCATGGATATTTTACCTGCTAAACAATCCTTAGGAATATGTTCATTGTCTTACTCTGGGATTTTTCCTTTTCCACAGAAAACTGAGTTTCATTTAGATCAATGACATACATGCTCCCTTTGGTGGGTTAGATCCCACACTCCTTTGGGAAAGTCTTTTCTGAAGCTGCACAGTGGGGCAACAGCTTTTTCAAGTTTAGTTGTGGCCTAGGGATTCCTCTCTGCTTCTAATTTCCCTAGTTTATTTATCATCATAAGCCTATAGGCATAAAACAACTTTAAGGTATGCGAAACAATTTACATATCTTCTCACTTGATCTTGGAAATAAACTCATATGATAGGGCCTACCAGGATGTATTATCACCCACATCATCTTGTGAGAAAATGTAGGTTCAAAGAGTTTCCCCAGATTGCCTAATATCACATAGCTAATAGCAGAGGTAAGATTAGAATCCAGCTTTCTCCTTACTCCAACAATTTCCGTTTCCTCATGCTTTTGTGCTTGTTGTCTTTTTAGTTGTTTCCAACTCATCATGACCCCTTTTGGGGTTTTCTTGGCAGAGATATTGGAGTGGTTTTCCATTTCCTTTTCCAGCTCATTTTACAGATGAAGAAACTGAGGCCAAAAGGGTTTAGTGACTTGCCCAAGGTCACACAGCTAGTAACTGTCCAAGGCTGGATTCGAACTCTAGGAGACGAGGCTTTCTGACTGCAGGCCTGGAACTGTAACCACTGTGCCATCTAGCTGCCCTTCCATCATGCTACTTCTACAATACTAGATATTTTATTTACAAAGCACATTACACACATTATCTTATTTGAGCTTCACAACTCTCAGTAAGGAAATTTACTCTTCCAATACAGATCAGCACCTATCTTGCAACTTATCATCCTAAGTAGAGTTCTGGAGAGCTGAGATTCCTTCTTTTTAAATCTTTGTTATGAGAGAAGACTCACTGTGTCATATACGGATATATTTAAGAAATGAAGGTAATATAAGAACAAAAGTTGTCAAAAACAAATATTTAAAAAAAGAAAGGGAACCTTCAGTCACACAATCAAGATGTGGCAGAATTAGGCTTAGAACCCAATCTTCCTGAATTCAAGGCCAGCACTCTTAAAGAATTTTCTATGGCCCCTCTCTTGAAATAAAATAGATATTGTTAATAATAAAGACAATAAATCACCTTTGTCTGGGAGAATTTTTTTTCATAAAAAGTTGAAACTGCTTCTGGGTCCATCATCTGATTACTTTTGAAGAAATTTCTTCATACTATGGTGCAACCTTTCCCATTGTGCTTTGGCCAGGTTTAAAAAAAGTGAATATGAAGAGGTCAAATCTTAGGCTTTTACATGATTTAAACTATCAAAATACACTGGATAACTGCATTTGCCTCAATATCCTGTCAGTGCCCTAGTATATGTTCCAAGATGATTGAGATTCAAATGCAGCCTCCTTTAGGAAGCCTTCTTCGTCGGTTGATAATCAACTTTATCCCCTAGGATCCCACATAAGACTGTTCGCACTGCTTCTATGAATTTCTCCTGTGTTATTTACCTTTTATTACTCTTTTCTCTCTGTGTCTACATTCTCTTTCTAGACTGTCAGCTCCATAAAGGCAGGACCAGCATCTTACATAAATTTTATATGTCACCCAGGGTGCTCAGATGCCCTCAAAATAGTAGGAAGTTAATAAATGTTTGGTGAACTGAATTGAGGCACCCCCTTCCCAGACAATCATGGATTTCTGGCAGCCCCATAACAACCTTGGGCCTTTATGCAGGAAAGCAGCCAGGGTAAGAAGTCTAAGGCTAGGCTGCTTGCCCTTTCTTTGCCTAAAACCGTTGGAATATCTACTACAGAGTTTAGCTTCACCTTCAATAGATCATGTCAGAAGAAATCACATATTTCCTCTCTGCCTTTTCACCATTTTTGTGGCAGTCTCTTCATTGTACTCCATAGTTTAACCACCTGTCAAACTTGCCTCTAACACTTTCACATCCTGAACAGTTAATTCTTTTCCCAGAATGTTGGAAGGAAAAGGAAATAGGTAATACTGCCCCTTCTTCTAGAGCAGCGGTCCTCAACCTGTGGGTTATGTTCAATTTATAACAATGAAAATACATCCTGCATAGCAGATATTTACATTACAATTCATAACAGTAGCAAAATTACAGTTATGAAGTAGCAACGAAAATAATTTTATGGTTGGGGGTCACCACAACATGAGGAACTGTATTAAAGGGTCACGGCATTACGAAGGTTGAGAACCACTGTTCTAAAGTGACCCCCAGTGCCAAGGAAACTGAATTATAGTCATCTGTTCAAACCTGTCATTTCCAGGCATTCTCTCACACTAGTAAAGGGAGTCAGAGAAGCTAGCTGATGGGGATATCTCTTTTTCCACAGAAAGTTGAGTTTCATTTAGATCAATGACATGTATGCTCCCTTTGGTGGATTACATCCCACACTCCTTTAGGAAAAAGTCTTTCCTGAAGCTGACAGTGTGGCAATAGGTTTTTACTCACAGCACAGCTAGAGCAGTGGCCTTCAAATATTGCGGCTTGTACCCTATATACTGTGCAACAATTGAAAATGATCTTATCCTTATGAGTAGGTCCGCAAATAATTATTATCCCCATTTTATAGATGAGGAAACTGAGGTTTCTTGCATGTAAGGGATTTGCTCAATTTTTTAATGTCACAAAATGCCAGAGCTAGAACACAGATTCAGGTCTTCTCATTCCAAATCCAGGGTTCTTTCCTCCAGTACCATCTTGCTCTTCTTTCTGCAATAGTACATAATCTTGCTATAGCATTCCTTCCACCCTGATGTTCCCTGCAGAAAGGATTATACTGGGGGTGATGTCCAGAAGGCAAAGAGAGCCACTTAACTGGAGTCAAGTTCAAGGTTGAAAGGATGTGAGGAACAGCAGTATTTCTTGCTAGGGCTACTGACTGAGTTCAATCATCCTCCTCTACAATGGACTAGCTGAGTCTTGAAGCAGCCAAAGATCCCCACTAGTGAGCAAACAACCAAGACATAGCAATGTAACAGTTCCTCTTGAGTATCAACATCAGATCCTAAATTCCATATGGCAAATGACCCAGATCCTGAGTTTTTTTTTTTCGTGCCTTGAGTTTTCTCAGAACCTTCATTCCTTCATTTAGTGAGCTAAGCATAGAGTGGATATTCCTTTGTCCAGTAATAGAGCTAAACAAATTCCAAAAGTACATATCCTAGAATTCCTAGGTCCAGATTGATCCTATGTCTAAGGGGCTTCCAGCGTTTAAAAGAAGGGATGACTGGCAGCCACTTATTGGATATCATTTCATTATGTATTATTTCCTTATTATTATCTGTTGCCTATTTGTAAATAACTGTCATGGTGAATACCTTATAAAACAAACATATGAGTTTGCATGCATTCAGTATACAAGCAAATATGTTTGTTTTTGCAGAGTCAATGCCAAGATCAAATGAATAGTACTCCCTGAAATAGAGTAAATTTAGAAAAGGAAGTGGGATTTTGTTACTTAGTGGGAGGGGAGAGGGTAGAACTAAGTTCTATATCCATACACTCCCTAACTGCAAAGTGATACTACCCTACAGAGAGGTGTAGTTAAGGGGTAAAAGGTTTCTTACCTTCTGAAAACTAGAAAAAACATAGCACCTACTTAGCACTTCTCATTGGCAGGAGAAGAGAAGGAGGAGAGAGCTAAGTTTACTGTCTGGGTGAGAGACTCCCCAATGAACTCTAATGTGAGTATCAATGCAACTTGGTTGTTTAATTATATATTTGTGCATACATCTATTAGGTCCTTTAATTAAAACCTAAAAGATGAGTGGTTTTGGTTTTTGTTTTTGTTGGGTTTTTTTTAGAAGAAGGAGACCTGGAGACAGAAGTAGTTAAGAGAAGAAGAGTTTGAGTGAGTACAGATGTGCCATCCGGGGGCTGCTTAGAATTCATCATGTATTATTTTTAATAATGAACTCACAAGATATATATTCTGAAAACCCAGAACTTTAAACAAGCTGAAATGTCTCCAGTATAAGGGCAAAGAGCAGTAAGTTTTGTTTTCAATGCATGCCAATTCCTGGTGCCAAAGTACATTTGTGTCTGTTGTAAGCCTCATCCAACATCAATTTACTTGTCCTTGGTTTGAAATAAAATTGCTCTTGGACTGAGATTTGAACAGTGAGTTTGGCTATTATTTAAACTTGAAAAAATGAAAGCAGCCAAGAGTAGAGTACATTGCCAAAGAGAAGTTGTTTGCCCATTTCACAGAATTTGCTGAGAGGTTACAATCACAGAAACCTCATTAAAGTGCATTTTAGAGTTGGCAGGAGGGGATCAGGCATTTGGAAATCTTGAAATTATTTCAACTACATTTCACAAAATATGGACTCTGTTTATACTCATGATGTATCAATGTCCTTACAGTTTTATGAACATGGAAGCGGCACTACATTTAACCTGCTAATTAACAATTTATATCCTGAGACTCAGATACCTGAACCATGTCCAGTTTCTCCCACATATGTCCTACTATTGACTCAATTCAATCCAACAAGTATTCACTAAGTACCTACTATGTGCCAGGCACTGTGGGATACAAATTTTAGAAAGGAAAGGAAAGAATCCTTCCCCTCAAGAAGCTTACACTTTAATAAGGGAATACAAACCACAAAAGGAAGCTGAAAAGTAGCGTGGGGGTAGGGCACCAGGGGGTGCCCAGTGTGAGTATATCTTGTCCTATGGAATTAAAACAAGGCAGAGCTGCAGACAGAGTGCATGATCTGAAAGTCCAATTTCTGTCCTTTATAAAGGAAAGCTTTGGGAAGAATTTAATACTCCACCCTCCAGTCCTCCAGTCAGAGGGAGATGATATCCAAGGCTTAAATTAGCAGGGTAACAAGATTAGAATCAGGGATCATGAGATCCTTTTCAAATATAAAGCCTGTGAAAATACCTAGCAATGACGTTTACATGACAGGGACAAAAGTGCATTTTTTTTCTAAATTATTCAACATAAAATCTGAAACAACTAGGATTTATTAAGCATTTACTTTATACCAGGCACTCCCCTAGGCACTATATTTGGAAAGATAAAAATATAAACAGTCTCTGCACTCAAAGAGCTTATGGGAGGGAAGGGTAGTGGGGTGGGGGTGGAGAGAGAGGGGTGATGGCTTATACATGGATAAAGAAATTCAAAATATATACTAATTTAACAGGTTTAAGAGTCAACTGCCCAAGATACAGCTTATAAGGTCCCTCTTCTCTCTACCTGCTACTGGCTCATTATCTTATTCATTTTTATCTCAGATTCTAAGGCATTTAAGGAGGATGTACTAATATTCCATTGTGTGCCACTTAAATTGCAATCTCTCTAATCAATTCACTCGGAGACTACAATCTAGCTTATTAAAAACATTAATTAAATCAGATGGAGAAACCTTTCTTATATACTTTTGCTTATTTCTCTACATCAACTTCCCCAATTTCTTAGAGTCAAATAAACCTCAAGGTTGCTAGTTATACAATCTATTGGCAATGTTAAACAATAAAAGACATAATTATTTACAATATATTACAATTATACAATATATAAAGTATAACTATGATATTAATAATTATAACTTCTTTATAATGTTTTGGCTGTGAGCAAGAGTCATCTCTAACAACCACTACAACTGCTGACTTCAAGTCCCTGCATTCAGTTGACAGGATGGCATTGAAATTGCTCAAGGATTCATCATCTTCATAATGTTTCTTTACAAGTTAAATTCGGGCTGTTTTTTTTTTTCAGAAAATGTGTCTTCAGATTCTTTCTTCTTGACAATTAAATCACTCAGTCTACCAAGGAAAAAGTTCCCTTAGTCCTTTCTGTCCTCGTATAATTTCCCTCTACCTATCATAGCTACCAAATAAATAAATAAGATGACTCTTGAACGAATGACGGTTAAATCGTCAATCTCCTCTAAAAAAAAAAATGTAAACTAACTCTTTAAAGTGCCCATTCCCTCTGGAAGATACTGTAATATTTTCTAGTCTCTGTAAGGAGAGGTTATTGAAGTTTGGATTATGCAAAGAAAATATAAAATAATATCTAGAGTGATATGTGCGTGTATATACATTTATATATGTGTCTGTATGCTTGTGTTATGCAAAGAACATATAAAGTAATATCTGGAGTGAGATTTGTGTGTGTGTGTGTGTGTGTGTGTGTGTGTGTGTGTGTGAAGGGATGTGAATGGGGGACAGATGTGTCGAGTGGGGAGAAGAATAGTTTTCATTTACCCCACTTTTCCCTAGCCAGAACAATAGGTCTCTGAAAATAAGTTCTGACATAGTCGTGTGTTTAGATTGAGATTGTGGGTTTTGTTGATAGGACTCTAGGAAAGAGGAGAAGGTGATGTAATACCCTAATAGATCTTCAGAACTGGCAGAGCTTGAAACTCAAGTGTTGCCTCCAGTTCTCAAGGAGGGAGAATCTAAGTGTGTCTAGATCTCGGTAAGCTGGTCTATATCAGAGAAATGTTTTGTGTTGAGTGTAGTCACTAGAGTGGGGTATAGTCAAGATCAATTTTGTGTAGGGGACTCACATCTCTTACATAGGTGTGAGATACCCCACTCCTCTTGGGATTGGCTTGCTCACTCTGAGCTGCCCTCACTGTGGCAAACCTATTTTCCTAAAGATAGACCACTATGTATGATTACATTCAAACGCTGTCAATGTCCTAGAGATAACCCTTTTGAAGGGAAATGTATTTCCACTATTCAGCATTGTGGCACTTGAACCCCATCCAATGCCACGTATGAGGCAATCCACAGGTTGCATCCTATTAGAAAAATAACCACTCAATATAGTGATACCTTTATAGCTTACACATGGCCATTTGTTTAACAATAAAGCAAATGAAATATTAGAGGCACTAATATATTAAACCAATCATATAAACAATAAAATACAGCACAATACACATATAAATCCACATAAAACTTTTCCATGAAGAGTGGGCATAAAATTATAGGAATCTCCAGGGATGCTCTTGGGGAGGAAAGCTCCCCTGTGTTATAGTATAACTCACAACTCAGAGCTTCGGGCTCCGTTATTATTCCTCTATTCAAGAACATCTACTACACCAAACAAAATTTTCTATGATCGATACTTGATCGTTGACTCTCACCATTCTTCAATTAGGAAATCCTCTTTTCCTTAGTTTTATTTTTTAGTCAATAGTTCTCTTACTTGTAGTTTTGTTAATCTCACCTTTGGTTTTTCCAAATTGGTGTTTGATTGGGGATTTTTAATTTGTTCTTTTTCTAGTTTTTTTTTTTAGTTGTATGCCCAATTCATTGATCTTCTCTTTCTATATTTTGTTGATGTAAGTATTTAGAGATTTAAATTTTCCCCTAAGTACTGCTTTGGCTTCAACCCATAAATTTGGGCATGCCTTTGTTGTCATTCTCTTTAATGAAATTATTGATTATTTCTATGATTTTTTTTCTTTGACCTACTCATTCTTAGATTAATTTCCAACTAATTTTAAAGTATCTTTCCACTGCCCTTTATTTAATTATTGCATTATTATGCATCCTGAAAAGGATATATTTAATATTTCTTTCTTTCTATATTTGATTGTAAGGTTTTTATGCCCTAATACATGGTTAATTTTTGCATTCGTGCCATGTACTGGCAAGAAAAAGGTATATTCTTTTCTATCCCCATTCAGTTTTCTCAGAGGTCTATCATATCTAACTTTTCTAAAATTCTATTCACCTCTTTAACTTCTTTCTTGTTCGTTTTATAATGAGATTTATCCAGTTCTGAAAGGAAAAAGTTGAGGTACCTCATTAGTATAGTTTTACTGTCTATTCCCTCCTGTAACTCATTTACTCTAAGAATCTGGATGCTATACCACTTTGTGCATATATGTTTGGTATTGATATTGCTTCATTGTCTATGGTACCTTTTAGCAAAATGTAGTTTCTTATCATTTTTAATTAGATCTATTTGTGATTTTGCTTTGTCCGAGTTCATAATTGCTATCCTTGCTTTTTTTTTTACATCATCTGAAGCATAATAGATTCTGCTCCATCCCTTTACATTTACCCTGTGTGTGTGTGTATGCTTTAAGTGTGTTTCTTGTAAACAACATATTGTAGGATTCTTTTTTTAATCCACTCCATTTGTTTCCATCTTATGAGTGAGTTCATTCAATTCATATCCACAGTTATAGTTAGTGTGTATTTCACTTCATCCTATTTTTCCTTCTGTTTAACCCCTTCTCTCTCTCTTCCTCTCCCTCTCCCTTTCCCTCTCCCTGTCTCTTGTCACCAGTGTTTTGCTCCTGACCACTACCTCCCCCAATCTGACTTTTCTTCTGTCAGTCTTCCCCATCATTTTCTTAACATGCTCCCATTTTTACTTCGCTATAGAGTAAGACAGATTGCTATGCCCAATTTATTTTGTATATTATTCTTACCTTGAGCCAATTCTGATGAGAGTAAGATTCAAGTTATGCTCCCTGTAGCCATTCCATCTTTGTCTCCACTATAACACATCTTTTGAACCTCTTCATGTGAGGCAATTTACCTCATTATACATCTTCCTTCCTTCTCCTTCCAGTGTAATTCTTTCTCACTCCTTAATTTTTTTATACCATTCCATCAGAGTCCCCT
Organism: Pseudochirops cupreus; assembly: GCA_028627135.1. Taxonomy (NCBI): domain Eukaryota; kingdom Metazoa; phylum Chordata; class Mammalia; order Diprotodontia; family Pseudocheiridae; genus Pseudochirops; species Pseudochirops cupreus. Next base: position 185,671,719 of record CM053583.1, read on the forward strand.
TATACTCTATGTATACTCCCAACTGCTTTAATAATGAAACAGTTCTTAAGAGTCACAAGTATTGTCTTACCATGTGGGCATACTAACAGTTTAGCCTTATTGAATTCCTTTGATTTTCTGTTTCTTTTTTCGCCTTTTTATGCTTCTTTTGAGTCTTATGTTCAAAGATCAAAGTTGTTTTGTTTTGTTTCTTAATCTGTTCTGGTCTTTTCATCAGGAAAGCTTGAAAGTCCATTTCATTGAAAATCCATTTTTTTTTCCTGGAAGGGTTATGCATAGTTTACCTGGGTAAGTGATTCTTGTGGTATTCCTAGCTGCTTTGCCAGAATATCATATTTCATTCCCTCAAATACTTCAGTGTGGAAGTTACTAATCTTTACTGTGACTTCATGATATTTGAATTATTTCTTTCTGTCTCCTTGCAATATTTTCTCCTGGGTCTGGGAGTTCTGGAATTCAGCTATACTGTTCCTGGGAATTTTCATTTTGTAATCTCTCTCAGAAAATGACCAGTGAATTCTTTCAACATCTAGAATCCTCTGGTTCTACAATTTCAAGGCACTTTTTTATAATTTTTTGAAGTATGATTTCTAGGTCTTTTTTTTCTGATCATGGCTTTCAGGTTGTCCAATTATCTCTCCTGAATCTATTTTCCAGGTTAATTGTTTTGCATGAGATATTTTATATTTTCTTCTATTTCTTATTCTTTTGATTTTGTTTGATTTATGCTTAATGTTTCATGGCGTCATTAGCTTCCACTTGTCCAATTCTAATTTTTAAGGAGTTATTTTCATCAGTTTATTTTTTTAACCTCTTTTTCCATTTGACAAATTCTATTTTTTAAGGAGTATGTATTTGTACATCTTTTTTTCCATTTTTTGTCCTTTCTTTATCAAGTTATTCACTCCTTTTTCATGATTCTCTTATATCATTTCCATTTCTTTTCCCAATTTTTCTTCTACTTCTCCTATTTGATTTTTGAAGTCTTTTTTGGCTCTCCCAGGAGTTCTTTTTGAACCAGAGACCAAGTCTCATTTTCCTTTGAGGCTTTGAATACAGGTGTTTTAACATTGTTGTCCTCTTCTGAGTTTATATTTTAATCTTCCCACTTACCATAACTTTGTATGATGAGGTTGTTTTTTTGTCTTTTACTCATTTTTTCCAGCCTATTTCATTACTCTTAAAGTTGAGCTGTATTCCTGGGGTAGAGGTGACACTGTTCCAAGCAACTTGTGCCAGAGACCTCAGGCCCTGACTGCTAGGCCTTGTGTTATTCCAGGACCATGGGGATCTTGCCATTCACCTGCTGCTGTGCTGGGCCAATGGGAAAGGAGAATGCTGGTATTGTACTGGGGCCACAAGGGGCCTTGTGTTACACCAGAGCCTATGGGTGACCTAACCATTTGTCTGGCACTGCTCTTGGGTCACAGGGGTGCCTGGCTTCTTGCCTGGTGTTATGCTGGTGATACACTGGGGCCCACAGTTGGGGATATGGGGCTGGCCTCAGTCACCAACCTTTGCTGGGGTTTATTGCCTCCCTGTTGGCTTGCTGAGGTAGTGCCTGCTGCTTGCTGGCTTGCTGGAACACTATCTGCCCTGGATGGACTTCTTCTTTTGCCCAAGCAAGACAAAACTTTCCTGCTAACCTTCCAAGTTGTCAGGTTGGAAAATTGTTTCACCCCATCCTTTTGTTGGTTTTGCAATTCCAGAATTCATTTTGAGGTGCTATTTTATAGTTGGTGAAGGTGAATGGGAGAGTTCAGGAAATTTCTTGCTTACTCTACCACCTTGGTTCCCAGAATTCCCTAGGAAAATTCTTAACATTCAGTCAAAGTTTTGGCTATCTGATTTGAATTTATATCTATTTCTCATAAGGCAAGGCTTCTTTGTGCTTGAGAAAAAATTTAGGTTTCCAGATGCATTTGATAGCGAAGCATCAGATTATATTACAGAGTTTGTATATACATAAGTACTGGAAGGAAAAATTGGTCCTTGAATAAATAGGTACAATTTATTGACAGTCTTCTGCCATGAGATACAGTAGGACAATTTTGAATGACTGATCCAATCAAAAAGTGTTCCAGACAAACTAAGGTCATTATTTCTAAGTAAGTTGAGATAATCAATGAATCTCTCCACCACCACCACCCCCCAAAAAAATTTTCCATCTTATCTCCCTTCCTCTACTTTAATACCTGTTGTCCTTAGCAAAACTACTGGACTGTGCTTGACAAAGTTCATTGTCCCAAATCCTGGCAAGCTCTTTAGTGACCTGGGGAGATTCTGCATTATTCTATTTGAGTGCTTTGTAGTTAAGGAGTCTTCTGAAAAGTCTATGTGGCACAAATGTAATCAAATCCATTAATTAACATTTTTCCCTCTCCAGAAGATTTTCATTCCTGCTGTAGCCAGAGAAAAGAAAAAAATAACAACTCCACCCTCCAACTTCAATCCCATTAAAAAAAATTAGTATCCATTCAGCATCCGGAAATCCATTCAGCATTCAGAAATCATAGATCACATTACTTTGTTTCTTTTACCAACCAACTAAAGGACACATTAGTTCAAAGCCAAAGACATTTAATTAAACAATTTTATCACATCACTCAATTGAAATTGCTCTCTCCAAAGTTACTTAACTGCCAAACCAGATGGTCTTTTCTCAGTCTTCATTCTTCTTGACCTCTCCATAGCATTTAATGTTGTTGACTAGATTCTCCTCTCTATATTCTCCCTTCTTTAGGTTTTCCAGATACTGCCTTTTCTTGACTTTCCTACTTTTTCTTACTGTTCCTCAGTTTCCTTTGCAGGATCATTATCCACAGCATGCCCTTTCATGATCAAAGAGCTTTTTCTAGGTATTTGTGGTATAAGATTATAGAGTGAAAGTTGGTCTGGATCATAGAGTCTATCAACTCCCAACTCTTTCATTTTACAGATAAAGAAACAAAGGCACAGAGTCATTAAGTAACTAATCTATTATCACAAAACTCAGAAGTATCAAAGTTCAGTTTGGAAGTTACTTTAATGTGTCACATTTTTTTCATTTCAAAATAGATGCTCTTTCCCCCTATTTCAGAAAAAGTAGCAGATGGTACGAAACTTTAGTATCAACTGCCTCTCTCCCCTCAAAAAATTGGACCCCAAGAATATGAAAGGATTTAATGGAAAGAAATGCTAGGGAAGGTAGCCTAGCCATACCAGATTTTAATCTGTATTGTAAAGCAGCAGTCATCAAAACTACTTGGTACTGGCTGAGGAATAGAGTAGTGGATCAGTGGAATAGATTAAGTACACAAGACACAGCAGTCAATGACTACAATAATCTATTGTTTGATAAACCCAAAGACCCCAACTTTTGGGAAAAGAACTCACTATTTGACAAAAACTGCTGCAAAAACCAGAAAATAGTATGGCAGAAACTGGGCATAGACCAATATCTTACACCATATACCAAAATAAAGTCTAAATGGGTACATGATCTAGGTATAAAGGCTGATACTGTAAGCAATCTGGGAGAGCAAGGAATAGTTTATCTATCAGATTTATGGAGAGGGGAAGATTTTATGACCAAACAAGAGTTAGCGTTATGAAATGCAAGACTGATAATTGTGATTATGTTAAATTGAGAAGTTTCTGTACAAATAAAGCAATGTAAAGATTAAGAGGGAAGTGGAAAATTGGGAAAGAATTTTTACAACCAGTGTCTCTGATAAAGGCCTCATTTCTAAAATGTACAGAGACCTGAATCAAATCTATAAGAATACAAGTCATTCCCCAATTGATAAATGGTCAAAGGATATGAACAGGCAGTTTTCAGAGGAAGAAATTAAAGATATCTATAAGCATATGAAAAAAATGCTCTAAATCATTATTGATTAGAGAAATGCAAAACAAAACAGCTCTTAGGTACTACATCTCACCTGTCAGATTGGCTAAGATGATGAAACAGGAAAATTATGAATGCTGAAGAGGATGTGGAAAAATTGGAAGACTAATGCATTGTTGGTGGAGTTGTGTACTGATTAAACCATTCTGGAGAGCAATCTGGAACTATGCCCAAAGGGCTATAAATGAGTGCATATCCTTTGACCCAGCAATACCACTTCTAGGGTTGTATCCCAAAGAGATCATAGAAGTGGGAAAAGGACCCATATGTGCAAAAATATTTATAACAGCTCTTTTTGTGGTGTCAAAGAATTGGAAATCAAGGGGATGCCTATTATTTGGGGAATGGCTAAACAAGTTGTGGTATATGAATGTAATGGAATACTATTGTACCATAAGAAATGAGGAGCATACAGACTTCATAATAACTGGGAGAGACTTATATAAACTGATATTGAGTGAGAAGAGCAGAACCAGGAGAAATTTGTACACAATTACAGACATAGCATTTGTGTGATGACAGACTTTGATAGACTGGACTCCTCTCAGTAAAGCAGGCTTATAGGACAACTCCAAAGGACTCATGATGGAAAGAGATATCCACATCCAGAGAAAGAACTATGGAGTCTGAATGCAGATTGAAGCAAACTACTTGCTCTCTTTTTTGTTTGTTTGTTGTGTTTTGTTTCTTCTTTCTCATGGTTCACTCCATTGGTTATAATCCTTCTTCACAACTTGACTAATGTTTAATGTGAAGGTATTTGTGGATACCGTATTTGACTGCATCCCACCATGCGAGGGGTGGGGGAAGGAGAAGGAGGGAAAGAAAATTTGAAACTCAAGGGATTGTGGAACTGAATGTTGTAAAGTAAAAGCAAATAAATAAATTTAATTTTTTTTAAATGGACCCCAAGTTGTGACCAACACATTCCTAGTTGTTTCAAATTTTACAATAGTGGTAAAGAAAATTTTTCCTATTTTAAGATGAAATTCCTTTGTAGTATATAAACTAAGCCATTTTCTTGCCCTTGCTGTACCTCAAGCACAAACTTTCATAACTTTGTCAGTTTCCTAAGTTTATCCAAGCTGTCAAGCTGGTTTACTGTGAACTGCCAGACCCTATGAAAATTGTTCAAAGAGCTCTATTTTTTGCCATATTCAGAAGCTTTCCCAAATAAGCAAGTCAATGTTTAGAAAACTATATATTATTTCCTCTACTTCTCCATCAGATAACCTCTGAGAGTTGAAACAGAATTCTCCCAAGGTCAAAGGAAGTTGTCACATAGGACCTTCTGGCAACATGAGCTGTTAATTATCTACCAAATCTGTCTAGATATATTACTTCATCAGAATTTTCAGGGGACTAAAGGTATAATCGAAGAGAAATCAAACCCTCTGACATCAATAGTTGAAGGAAAAAAATAAAGAGGAAACTGATTTATATAATTTGACCTATTTTTTTGCTTTCGAAAATTAGCTACACTTTACGGGAAATGATGATATTTTGCCTTTATAGATTGCCTGAGAAAAGCCAGTCATGTTAGCCCTCACCAGATGCCTTAAGGATATAGAATTCTCTCACAATGGCATCAGAGGAATGGATGGTCCACCCTGGGAAAGAATCAATTGTAAAAAGTGGAATTATTCATTCTAAATCATGCAGCTGTGGTCGAAGGGAGCTCTTCTAAAAATCATTAAACAATCATGTATTCCTATTGATTTATTCAAAATACCTTGAGGGAAAGCAGATTAAACACCAGGTAAAAGTAAGCTAATGCAGATTAAATGGATGAAGGATGGGCTGATAGTTCCCTAGGTAGTTTTTGTACTAATGAGAGGAAAATTATATGTACACTATTACCAGGATAAAAGGGTCTATTAGAGGTCTTTTGCCTGACATATTTATGTATTTCAAATACTAAGTAGCATAGTGAATTAGGTTTATTCTGGGCATTTGTTATTTTTATTGCATCTCCAAAGTGATAAACAGAGTTCTCTGCTGAGGGCAGGAAGCCTGCTGTTTTGCTTCAGAAAGCACTGTCTAAATAGCAATAAGCCTGAAGAACTCCAGTATAGTTTTTATTAAAGTTCAAGTCAAGAACTAACAGGTATATCGCAAGGTCTATGTGAGCTGCTGGCTGTGCTTGGGAAGCTGGGCTTGCCCAGTGAATGCTAGTCCTGGTCCTGGTGTCCTAATCATTTGACCTTGAGTAAACCACTAAAATCCCCCAAACCTAATTCTCTCTCTTTTTTTTTTTTTTTGGCTATAAAGAACAAAAATAGCAGCTTGCAAACATTACAGAGCTTCTGGGGTTTGGGAGTGAGGGGTCATGGGACCAGATCTTGACTTCATCTGTGTAGCAAAGTCCCAACGCAGAATTTCAGAGAGGTCATGTAGAGTCTTAAGAGAGGTGTCTGAGGCATCAAGAAGTAACTTCACCAGCCCAGGATTATACAATCCACATGTGGTAAAGGCTGGAGTTAACCCAGCTCCTTTTGACTGTGAGGCCAGCTCTCTATCCAAAGCACCATGGCTTCCTTTCACAAGGATGTGATCACATTCTGTGAAACTATAAAGTGCTATACAAATCATCATCATCATCACCATCATCATCATTTGTACCATCTTTAAATATTCTACCTTTTCTTCCTTCAAGAGGAATTCACTCCCAAACCACTTAATTATACTTTACATGTATAAAACACTTCACAGATTACAAAACAGTTTTATGATCCTCACAGGTACCTGGCAAGGTGGACAAGGCATTCAATTTATAGGAAAGCCAACTAAGGCTCAAATAATTTAAGTGACTTGTTAAAGTTCAAGGGATAGAAAGAAGATCTTCCAAATCATTGTTCAGGGAGGGCTCTTTCCACCATAATATCTATGAGCAAAATACTCATTCAGTACTAACAATTTAATAAATGGTATTTATCTAATGTTATTATAACTAATAAATTATATTTTAGATAATTTATTTCTAACATGTATTGTATATAAATATGTATCATGTTTTATTATAATAAATATTTCATTTGATACTTAAATATTTATATTATATTGTGTTTGTCATATATTTATTATATTTACACACAATATAATAAATATATATGTATGTACTTCAAAATATCAAACAAATTTTATGTATTTACTTAAGTATGAGTAATGAGCATTTTTTATCCAATTTTTATTACCTGTCTGAGTAGCTAGGACACATGTGCTAGACCTTGATGCAACCAAGACAATGTTATTCAAAAACAAGATCAACCAAAGGACCTCATCTTCTATAATGAATCCCTCTTCAGCTTAGCCTATGTGCTAGAGCTCCTGCATGACAGTAGCAAGACAGTAGTTGGCGAGGATAGTCTCTTGGTCTTATATGTCACCTGACAGTAATGAGCAGAGTCTCATCAAAGATCATTCTCTCTGTTGTTGAATCCTTCAATCAACTTGGCATAATTCTGAGACACAGATACATATTTATACACACACACACACACACACACACGCACATATACATATGAGTGTGAGCGTGTGTGTGTGTGTGTGTGTGTGTGTGTGACATCTGAATGGAAGAGAACCTCAACATGTTGCTTTGGTTCACCAGATCAAATATTTCTTATACTTAACAAACATTAAGCATCATAGTCTCTTGTTTTCATCACATCTTTTAGTTAAGGATATGACAGCAAAGATGTGACCTTCTTTTGAAAATCAGTTTGTCTCATATCATGAATAGCCTCCATGAATGTGATTATTTATATTAAAATTTTATACAGATGGTAAAGGAGGCATCTATGTTGATAGTTGTTAATATTCTTTCAGTCATCTTTTTAGGTGCTAATAAATTCTGAGATTTTCCCCCTGTACCTATACTACTTTCCTTTAAATATTTAGTGTATCTATATTTTGAGATCTTTATAAATGTGGAGCCTGCAGGAACACTTGGTCTAATCTAACTGGTTTCCCTATCTTTATTCTCTTCAATGCCACTGTCACTAACTCTATTAGCACATCTGTGTCTATGCTGATGATGAAATGTTTGTCATTAAAATCTTGGCAGATTTTTTCCATTTTTCTTCATTTTATTGTCCTCTTTCTCATTTCATCTTCCTATGCCCTTGAAATGTCTTCACTTAGCCATGTCTCTTGACAAACTTTGTTTAAACTGGTATTTCTCCACTGTTTCTCTGCTTAATGAGGTATTTTATAAGGTACTCATAATTTTTCACCATCCTTTAACATAAAACTTTACAAATGAATTTTTATTCTGAACCAGTTTATAAGCATTTATTAAGCACCTACGATATGCCAGCACTGTGCTAAGCTCTGGGATACAAAGAACAGCAAGGCTGTCCTTGCTTTCAAGGAACTCACAATTTAATGAGACAACAAGCAAACCAATAGGTACAAACATGTCATATACGCTGACTATTGGCATAATCCATATATGAGGTCCTGCACCAGTGTGGCAGCAGTATTAGAAGAGAGAAGGGAAAAGGCGCTATTGAAGAGACATTTCAAAGGTGAAATCAATGGGCCTTAGGAACATAATGGATATAGAGGAATGAAGGAGAATGAGATTTTGAGAATGATACCTAGGCTGTGAATCTGGGAGACTTGGAAGATAGTGGTGTGTTTGATAATAATACAAAAGTTTGGAAAGGGGTATGTTTGAGGGTAAGATAATGAGTTCCAGTTTAGACACATTGAGTTTAAGTTGTCTACTGGGCATCTTTCAGAATGTCTGAAAGAGAGTTGGAGATGCAAGATTAGAGCTCAAAAGAAAGGTTAGGGCTGTATAAGTAGATTTAAGAATCATCATCATAGAGATAATAATTAAATGCATGAGATGATATCACTAAGTGAAGTAGCATTTCTGTACATAGAAGAAGAAAAGGTCTAGGACAGAGCCCTGTGGGGCATCTACAGTTAATAGGTGTGACATGGGCAGGAATCTGGAAAAGGAAACTGGGTGATCAGATAAGTAGGAAAAGGCCTAAAAGAAAGCGGTGAACCAAAAACCTAGAAAAAAGAATATCAAGTAGGAGAAGGTTGTCTAAGGATGCAGAGAGGTCAAGAAGAAGAAGATTGAGAAAAGGCCATTGATTTGGCCATTAGGGGATAATTGATAATTTTAGGGAGACTACTTTTGGTGGAGTGACATGGTCAAAAGCCCTATTATAAGGGGTTAAGAAATGAGAGGAGAGAAATTGGAAGTATATATTGTACATGTCCTACATAAGGAGTTTCACCACAAAAGGCAAAAGAAATATAAAATAGTTAACTGGGATGAAAGGATCAAGTAAGGGTTTTTTGAGGATGAGGGAGACATGGGCACATCTGTATATAGCAGGAGAAAAACCAGTATATATAAAGAGAGGGAAGATAAGTGAGAGAAAGGAGATGACAGGAA
>CM053583.1:185681523-185716650 GCA_028627135.1 Pseudochirops cupreus
TTGGTTCAGAAGCCCTGAAGGAGGATTTTCTTGTGGTACCTGCACAGAAATCCTGGAAGAGGGCCTTGCTGATGTTTTCAGGGGTTCTGGGACTGTTCTACAGGCAGAGAGTGACTTGATGAGGGCACTGGCTGTGGCTTTGTTGAGCCTTGTCTCCCCAGGAACTGAGATTGCTGAGGGCTCGCCTGGAGTAAAGATGAAAGAAAGACCTTTCCTTGGGTATTCAATACTGAGTTTAACCTTGTAACTTAAGGGTGGATGGCCTTTTGTGCTCTCCTGCCCCTTTTGAAATTCAGGGGTGGGAAGCCTTTGAGTGACTGTCCAAATGAATGTACTTTGTTTATGGTTGGAGACTAATCTCCTTTTGAGAAGAGATTTTTGACTGACTAAATGAATGTACTGTCTAGGGGTGGAGTAGTACCTGGATTGAATTGAGAACTTGCTAGAGGAACAAGTTACACTGTATTTTGACTTTTTATGTTCTGTGAATGTTAGCTGAATAAATGGGGTTTACTATGCTGGTAATCTGAACCTTGGAAGTTGCCTTTGCTTAGCATTACAAAGGGTGAGTTGGATATAAAGTCTTGGACTATAGGACCATAAAAGGAAGCAGGGTAGGAGAGATTACCCTAGAGTAGCAGCCTTCCCTAGTTAAGAATATAATGGGATTTGAATGGAAGGAGAGAATTTAAATATGGAAAGCATTTGAATTTTAGGCATATATAAACAGGAATACACAAGAGAAATAGCAAAGGAGGTTGTAATGAGCAGAACAGAGAGACCAGGTATATATTATAGGGGAGGGAAAAGGAGATTGTCATCTGGAGTGGCAAAGTGAGGATTCTTTTATTAGAGTCTGGTTTCAATTAAAAGTTGTGGATAGTTGAGAAAATAATAGTTGTGGGTAGTTGAGAAAAAAAAGTTACTATTAGTTTATTAAATTACTGTTAGTAACTTCTGTGACTATTCATTCAAGAACAGCCATTCAGCTACTAAATTCAGCTATTAAAAATAATGGTGTAGGATTATAAACTTTATCAGGTAATATATACTTTAACAATAGTTTAATATTTGATCACATTCATTGTTTTAGCTAAATCAAATGTCCCTAAAGACCTAACTATATTAAGTCTTAGGTTGTATAACATTAAATATGTTGAACTTATTTGCCTTTGCATTGTCTGACAAGAAAACTATAAGTGTGCTCTAGTTTTAGAAATAACTCTTGTTTCCATAACATTTTAAGGTTTACTAGGTATTTTTCTCACAATAGCCCCTTGAGAGATGTGATGCAAATACTATCCCCATTTTACCTATATCTTAGCTTCAAGTTTAGTGACATTTACAATACTCCATGAAATGTTATATACCCTGCCATCTAATCATATCTATAAGAACAGCTCCACTTGGACATTTGGAATTGATAGTGGCAGTTTGAAACATCTAATAAAAATCCAGGGAAGGGGAAAAAAACTGTCCTAAAATGTGTCCTAGAACCAACACAAGAACACAAATTTAACTAGAACCAGCAGTACTAGATTTTGCCCATCAAGATAATATTCTGATAAAAAATAAAATTGACATTTCACAAAGTTCCAAAAATATTATGACAATGCTCCCCAGAACTACACTGAGATTAGTGATGCAATTTGGGGTTGCCAGGAACCCTGATGACATGGTTTGGCATTGCTGGGAATCCTGAAACATAAGAGTACATGGTGGTCTTTCAGGAAAAAAATTCAAGCATTCAAACCTTCTTTTAGTCAAGTTGGTAAGGTTTATTGTAATGCCAATAGGAGTGGCTTAGATTCCTGGTAATTCTGTGCCTTGATGGGAGTGAGATTGATACTTATATACAAAAAGATACAGTGAGAAGATCTGGATGGAATTAAGGAATGGTAAATAGCCTGGATGGCCCAGGTTCACCAGTGAAAGGAATTAAGTGGTCTGGGGTGGATCAGGAGGACTGTGAAGGGAGTGTTAAGTGGTCTGGTGTGAGCCTAGAATGAAATGACTGTTGAGCATCTAGGTGGTCTGGGATGTGCCAGATGCCTCAGGCAAGATGCCAGTGATCTAGACTGCTGAAATGTGTGGGAAAATTCAGGGACTGGGTTGCTGAAATGTATGGGAAAATACAGGGTCCCGGTCCCATCATGGCATCAGTAGAATTACACCACCCTCAGGAATACCAGAACTGAAATGTCTATATCTGTGCAGGGTGGACAATGGAGATAAACCTTACTAATCACTTAGTATTATGCATGAATATTGACTACCTACACATGAGGAAAATATTCCATTGAAAATTATATAAGACACAACTAGGCAACTTGTTCCTGGGTAAGTCACTTTGAATTTGGAGAACAAGATAAAAAGAAGAAGGAAAGGAAGAGATAGAGAGGAAGAGAGAGAGTAAAAGGAGGGAGAGGGAGAGAGAGAGAGAGAGAGAGAGAGAAAGAGAGAGAGAAGTAATAAATGAGGGACATTAGCACAAGTCATAGCAAAACTATATTTCCAAGTGCAAATATTAGTATTAGGTTACACATGTAACCTAGGTCCCAAATCCCATTGGCATGGGACTTTCTCCTCATTGGTAGAGATCAATGCCCTGCACCTGCATGAGGGGTAGAGCAGACTTGGAAAAAAATGGAAGATAAGAGAGTGCTAGTCTCTTCAAGTCTCTTTAAAGGCTCTCCAGTCATTTTGGGTGCTTCTGGCTTCCGGCTTCAAGAAAGAAGATAGATGATGCCAACCCCACATCAGGTTACTGAAGGAAGAATAAGACTCTGGGGAAAATTAACATGACGGCAGCTAGAAATCTCCATTATGTCCCTAACCCTAGCTTGCTATACCAGAGACTTTGGGAAATTTCTCGGGTGAGATTTGGGACTCTCTCTTAGCTGAGAACTCACTCCCAATGAGAGAGCTCCATTACTCTATATTGCATGTCATATATTCTCCTATATATACTTTCTCTTGATTTATTTTACTATTGACTTGGATAAATTGACTTCTTTGTTATTGGCTATGTGTGTTCACTGTGAAACTGGCATTTAGTGGGAAGGAAGTGAAGCCTTGGATATAAAGTTTGGATCATTTCCCCATTAATAAACAGGGACCAGAAGTTAGATTGAACTCAAAAACCATATCTCCTAAATTGATGATGTTTAAAGGAGCATATAGATATAATTCTAGCCCACTACCCACATCTTTCTGAGGAGAGCATATTGGTCAAGTTTCTGTCCCCAATTTCCTTCTTCTCCTCCTAGGAAGAAATGAGGTCTCCCTTGGAGAAGGATAAGAGGAAAAGAGGTTAGAGATATTTATGTCTATTTCCCCTTGGGCCACACAATGATACTTCCATGCTACATGTGGGGGATACATACTAAGGATCAACTACATACACATACTAAGGATCAACAAGAGCACACAGAGCATGAGAGTTTAATTGTACTAGCTAAAATAACAGAAATACTGTTACACTCTCCTTAGGCCACACACACACACACAAACACACACACACATACACACACACACACACACACACACACACACACACACACACTCTTCTTGGTTTGCTTGGAGAGCCACAATGGCAGATACACAGGCAGGGAAGCTATAATCAACTCAATCAATGCTATATCTTTGCTGGATATTCTTTCCTTCCTACAGCTAAGTAAACCTCTTTTTGTTAACTGTTAGATTGTCTGTAAGAGTCTTATTTTATTGTGATCTCAAACCTGAACCCCCAAAATTGGACTAAGTCAATCTTGACCCAGAATATTTGACATTAGTTGGTAGAATTGTATTAAAATTACCCTATGGGTAACCTTGTGGTTTAAATGGGAGAAAGACAATAGATAGTAATAAGAATCCCAGATGATCAGTTGCCCTCATAGAGGAGCCTTGAATACTCTGCCATGCTTCTGGCAGTTCTTTTGATGATACTTCTGACTACATACCATGAGAGGACCCCCACTGATGAGAGAAGATTAAAAAGTAAAATGACTATGGGCAGTCAGCCACTAGAGACAGATGTGAATGTGCTCTGTGTCTTTAGGAACCATGCCCAGAAGATGATAAACATTGTAAAATGTCATTTGCTGAATTTGCATAACTTCATACTTGGGGTTTATTGTGATATCTAGACTCACAATCAGGGTATGCCTGGGTCCTCCCTAAAGATTATAATTTAGAGAATGCCTAAGACTTATACCAATTAAAAGTCTAGGGACTTTTCATGTGTTATTCAAAAGGTCATTGATAACTGCTACATGAAGTTCATTGAAACTTTTTAGTGAAAAACACTAGAAGGATTCATAAAGACATGAGGCTCCTCAGAAGTACAGCAACTCTTCCAGAACTGGGGAGGATAATTTTGCCAAATGTACCATGCTTGATTTGCTGAGGAAGGGGATAAGGGATTACTATATCAGTTTAAAAGAAAAGAAACCTTTCACCTTTTTATCTTTCCAGTTATTTGTCTCTCTTGATTTTTTTTATTTTTTTGTCACATTTTGAGTTCTCAGTTGTCTCCCTCTCAACCCCACATTTTATATAGATATAGATATGTGGCCCACATCTAATATAGATGATATAGATAGATTGAGGGGTGTGTGTGTGTGTGTGTGTGTGTGTGTGTGTGTGTGTGTGTGTGTGTGGAGAGGGAGAGAGAGACAGAGACAGAGACAGAGAGAGATGTATGTGTGGAACCATAAAATACACACTTCCATATACCAGTTCTTTCTCTAGAGGTAGATAGCACATTCCTTCAAAAGTCATTCATAGTTGATTTGAATGTTCATATTACTCACCAGAGCTTAGTCATTCACAGTTACTCTTGCTATTACTGTAAACAATGTTCTCTTGGTTCTGCTCGTTTAATTCTGCAATTCTTTCCATGATTTTCCTCAACTCTACTGGTTCATCATTTCTTATAGCACAGTAGTATCACAATCATATACCACAACTTATTCAGCCATCCCCCAACTGATGAGAATCCTTCAGTTTCCAGTTCTTTGCCACCACAAAGGTAGTTGCTATAAATATTATAAAACACATAAGTTCTTTTCCTTTTTCCCTGATCGCCTTAGGAAATACCTTTGGGCATAACTCCAAATTGTTCTCCAACACCTTTCACTCTCAATCCAGAACTGTGAACTATAACTCTCTTTCTTGTTGGGATTTCCAGTATGGAGTGAATAAGGAAACCCAGTAGTATGGGCCCTAGCACAAGTCATTTATGCCTTCCTCCACTTTGGTAGAATTGATGATGGCTCACACAATAGCTAGAGCATATATGCTGAACCTAGATCAATTTTTGGTCACCTCTTACATTTCATGTTTCTTTCTCTGATCATAGGTGAGTGAACATTAATTCTCAGATGGACTTTCCAAGCCTTAGAGGAAGCTTTGTAAGTGAGAAGTCAAGAGCCTCTACGCTTCTCAGTTGCAGGTGACTAGCATGGGAGAAGTTTTCAGGGACAAAGACCAACAATGAGAGGATGAGCTCAAGCTCTGCCTTTGCTAAAAAAAAAAAATTGGGGGTAGTCTGAGCCATCTTGTATGATTCTTTACGACCTTGTTGATATAGAAGAACAGTGACTCCCTGGTCTACTGGCAATAGCAGTTGGTAGCATAACCCCAGAAAGGGGGGTAGAATTTGGTCTTAACACAGGGAGACAATGGTAGTATGCAGAAGAGTGTTTGGATGTCAGCACAGAGGGGCAAGAGCACCTATACTACCCAGAAGAGCTTTGGTCATAGAGAACGGGTCAGTGTTCAGGTACCAGGGTGAGTAGGACTGGGTGGTATTGTTCAGTCTTGATAAAGAAGTAATGATAGTGCTCAGGCCCCAGCATCAATAGAGTAGGTAGTATTGAGGGCTATATTATAATATAGAGCCTAATATATGCTTACTATACACAATATATACTTGCTATAATCTAGAACCTCGTCACTGGTGCCAATACTATACACGCAGTGGTTAGCAGACAACTTGATCTCAGGAAGGACTTGGAAGATCAAAAGCTGGAAGTGTTGGGAATTTTTGCTTTTTAATGAAAGATTGGCATGAAATTCTCTATCCAACCCCCATAGAAAAAGAGAGACAATGGCTCAGAATTGGCTTTTAAGGAGTAAATATTTGGTAATACTCCTAATGGAGACCTTCCAGTGAAGGGAATGACCTGCATTATGGGTCTGGGAACACTGAGTAGGTGGTAATGTAGGTTTCTGTATTGATTTTGGCACTGGGATAGACTGCACACAAGTCTCTTAACTAATTATAGATGATACATAATAAGGACCTATGACTATGCAATAAATTTCATTATTAGCACCATGGCTCTGATATTCCTGATGGTTTATTATCATTGCTTTAGATCTGAAAACCATTGAAAAAATATTTGGTATCATGTGCCACTTGATTTTTTTTAGGTTTTATTTATTTATTTTTTAAAACTTTTTTTAAGTTCTAAATTCTCTGCCTCCCTCTCATTCTTCCTAACCCACTAAAACCAGAAATATATCAGTTATACATATGAAGTCATGCAAAACATTCCAGATTAGGCAAGTTGCAAAAAACAGCAAGAAAAATGAGATGGAAAAAACTATGCTTCAATATGTACTCAGAGTTCCTCAGTTCTCAATTTGGAAGTGGATAGCATTTTTTCACAGGTTCCTTTGGAATTATCTTGGATCATTGTCTTGATCAGACTAGCTACAATATTGATGTTACTGTGTACAATGTTCTCCTAGTTCTCCTCACTTAACTTTGCATAAGTTCATACAAGTCTTTCTAAGCTTTTCTGAAATCATCCCCTTCATCATTTCTTATAGCACAATAGTATTCCATCACAATCATATACCACAACTTGTTTAGCCATTCCTCAATTAATAGTCATCCTCTCAATTTCTAATTCTGTCACCACAAAAAATAATTGCTATAAATATTTTCACATATACAAATATTTTTGCACAAGTCCTTTTCCCTTTCCTTTGATCTCATTGGAATACAGACCTAGTAGTGACTGGGTCAAACACTATGTACAATTTTAAAGTGCTTTGGGCATAGTTCCAAATTTTTCTCTAGAGTGGTTGGACCATTTCACAACTCCATCAACATTACATTAGTGTCTCTGTTTTTCCACATCCCTTCCAGCTGATAGCTGTGAAGTGGTACCTCAAATTTATTTTAATTTGAAGTTCTCTAATCAATAGTTATTTAAAGTAGGGTGGAAACAAGATGGCAGAATAGAAACAGGATTCCCCTATGGCTCCAGCTTCTACCTCCTCCAAAACATGTAAAATATGACTTTAAACAAATTTTAGAGCTACAAAACCAATAAAGTGACAGAGAGAAACAAATCTTTACTGAAGGCAGCCTAGCAGGCCAGCAGGAAGGGGCTATCACAGTGAGCTAAGAGCCAAGCCCAGCCCCACATGAGTCTTGCGATTTTGGCCCCAGGGAAGCCCCATAACCAGCGGCCAGAGCAGACTTCAGGAGAGTTAACCACCAGCAGCTGTGGCAGTTTCCAGACTTCTCAACCCATAAAAGCCAAACACAAAGTAAAAGGTCAGTGTGGAACTCTGTTGGAATAGGGGTGGACAGAAGAGCATGGTCCAGCCCCTGCCCCTGGGGTAAAAAGTGGTGGAGGTGCAGCAGCTGCACTGCATGGCTGCATCAGGAGCTCCTGGCCTGCAGATTGTAGGGGGACCATGCAACTATTTAGAGGGTAATCATTCTTGCTTTAACCTGCTTGGATCTGGATTGCAGGCTTGGGTAGAGGTCCTGGGGTATGTGGCCAGGTGCTAAAGCCTGTGGGAGCTCCAGAGAGGGAACCCTCCTAATTGCTCCAGCAGCTGCGAAAACCCCAAATCCCTGGGGTTTTCTGAAAGTTTTCCGAAAGCAGAGTTCTACCATAGCAAAGAGTTCAAAAGTCAAGTAATTGACTGTCAATGTGAGCAAGCAGAGGAAACACAATCCTACCATAAATTCCTTTTTTGGGGACAAAAAGGATCAAAGCATGGAACAGGAAGAAGACAACAAAGTCAGAACTCCTGCATCAAAAGCTCCCAAGAAAAATATGAACTGGTTACAGACCATGGAGGAGCTCAAGAAGGATTTTAAAAACCAAGTAAGAGAAGTGGAGGAAAAATTGGGAAGAGAAATGAGAATGATGAAACAAAATCAAGAAAAATGAGTCAATAGTCTGACTGAAGAAAATAACACCTTAAAAAATAGACTAATTCAAATGGCAAAAGAAGCCCAAAAAGCCAATGAGGCGAAGAACGCCTTAAAAAGCCAAATTTGCCAGATGGAAAATGAATTTCAAAAACTCACTGAAGAGAATAATTCCTTCAAAATTAGACTGGAGCAAATGGAAGCTAATGACTTTATGAGAAATCAAGATACTATAAAACAGATCCAAACAAATGAAAGAATAGAAGGTAATGTGAAATATCTCATTGGAAAAACCACTGACATGGAAAAAAGATCCAGAAGAGATCATTTAAAAATTATTGGACTACTTAAAAGCCATGATCAGAAAAAGAGCCTAGACACCATCTTTCAAGAAATTATCAAGCAAAATTGTCCTGATATTCTAGAACCAGAGGGCAAAATAGAAATTGAAAGAATTCACAAATCCTTGTCAAAAGAAAACTCCTAGGAATATTACAGCCAAATTCCAGAGTTCCCAGGTCAAGGAGAAAATACTACAAGCAGCCAGGAAGAAACAATTTGAGTATTGTGGAAACACAATCAGGATAACACAAGATGTAGCAGCTTGTATACTAAGGGATCAAAGGGCTTGGAATATGATATTCCAGAGGTCAAAGGAGCTAGGATTAAAACCAAGAATCACCAACCCAGCAAAACTGGGGGAAAATATGGTCATTCATTGAAACAGAGGATTTTCAAGCATTCTTGATGAAAAAAACATAGCTGAACAGAAAATTTAACTTCCAAATACAAGAAGCAAGAGAAGCATGAGAAGGTAAATAGGGAAAAGAAATCATAAGGAACTTATTAAAGTTGAACTATTTACATTCCTATGTGGAAAAATGATCATCGTAACTCATAAGACTTTTCTCAGTATGAGGTCAGTTGAAGGGAATATATATATATATATGTATGTATGTATGTATGTGTGTATAAAAGGCTATAGGTGTGTACAAATATATAAGTGAGGGTATGCATATGTATGTACATGTATACATAGAGGGCACAGGATCAGTTAAATATGAAGGGATGATATATAAAAATAAAATTAAAAGATGAGAGAGGAATATATTGGGAGAAGGAGAAAGGGAGAGATGTATTAGGGTAAATTGTCTCATATAAAAGAGGCAAGAGAAAATTGTTGCAATGGAGGGGAAGAGCAGGATGGTAAAAGGGAATGGGTCAATCTTACTCTCATTGAATTTGACTTAAGCAGGGAATAACATACACATTCAATTGGATATCTTACCCTACAGGAAAATAGGAGGCAATGGGGATAAGAGGGAGGATGATAGAAGAGAGGGAAGATTGGGGGAGAGGGTAGTTAGAAGCACGCACTTTTGAAAAAGGACAGGGTCAAAGGAGAAAATATAATAAGTGAGGGGTGGGATAGGATGGAGGGAAATATAGTAAGTCTTTCACAATATACCTACTATGGAAATGTTTTGCATAATTACACATGTATAACCTATATTGAATTGCTTATCTTCCCAGTGGGGATGGGTAAGGAGGGAAAAAGGGAAAAAAATCTGGAACTCAAAGTTTTAAAAACAAATATGTATAAAAAAATTAATTACATAACCAGCAAAAATAATAGTGATTTAAGGCATTTTTATGTGACCATTGATAGTTTTTCTTTCTTTTTGTGAAAATTGCCTGTTATATCCTTTGACCATTTATCATTTGGGGAATGATTCTTCTTTCTATAAATTTGGCTCAGGTCCCTATATATTAGAAAAATAATGCCTTTAACAGAGAAACTTGCTATAAATTTTTCCCCGATTTCCTGCTTTCCTTTTCATTTTGGCTGCATTGTGTTTTTTTAATTTAATGTAATCAAAATTATCTATTTTACTTTCCATCATCCTCTCTGTCTCTTGTTTGGTTATAAACTCTTCCTTTATCTATAGATCTGACAGGCAAATTTTTACATGATCCCTGAATCTATTTATCATATCACTCTACATGTCTAAATCATTTATCCATTTTGACCTTGTTTTGGTATACAGTGTGAGATGCTGGTCTATACCCAGTTTCTGAAAACATGCTTTCCAGAAGTCTTCCCAGCAATTTTTGTCAGATGGTGAGTTCTTGCCCCAAAAGATTGGATATTTGGATTT
The DNA here is from genome assembly GCA_028627135.1 of Pseudochirops cupreus. Taxonomy (NCBI): domain Eukaryota; kingdom Metazoa; phylum Chordata; class Mammalia; order Diprotodontia; family Pseudocheiridae; genus Pseudochirops; species Pseudochirops cupreus. The sequence continues at coordinate 185,691,868 of CM053583.1, forward strand.
ATGGGCCACTTGAACCACATTATTAAGATCCATGACCCCTTCTAAAGTGGTGGAAGGGGGCAGTTAGGTGGTGCAGTGAATAGAGCACTGGCCCTGGAGTCAGGAGGACCTGAGTTCAAATCTAGCCTTAGACACTTAACACACACACTAGCTGCATGACCTTGGGCAAGTCACTTAAACCCAATTGCCCTCCAAAAAAAAAAAAGCAAAAAAAAATTTTTTTTAAGTGGGGGAAGGTAAAGAAAGTTAAGGATTTGGGGTATTTGGGGTCTTTCCCTTCCATATTCAGTCACTCCCTTCAGCAAGTCATTGCATTGCTTATTGATTTTTTCTGTCATTATTTTGTTTTTCCTTTACCTGTACTAAGTTCTTTTTCTAATGCTACCCTCAACAAGCTTCTCATATTTCTAAGGTCAGAGCTGTTAAATGATGAAAGGTTTTAGAGAAGAGGGATGTCAAAAACATGGCCCACAGGCTATATTGCAGCACAAAGTGTGGTCTGCATCAGATTAAAATGCAATTGGGAAATATTTAAGAAAATACGCAAGAATTGTATAAAACACAGATAATGTGTTTCTAAGTCAATATACAGTTTACAGGAGGTTTTATGTGTGGTTTAGTGACCCCTCTTTTCATTTGAGTTTGACACCACTGTTCTAGAAGATATTTAGGACCTTGCCACCTAGGGATGAGATATCCCAGGAGCAACTTCTATCCCCTAACCAGACTTTGCTAGCTTTTCCTTAAAAATTATAAAAATGTTCTTTTGGTTATTTTAAAGAACTAGAAACTAAATGTGTTCCTAAATAGCTAAGAAAATTATGGTATATTAACATAATGGAATATTACTGTAATTTAAGAAATAAAGAAATGGTTTCAGTGAAACCTGGGAAGTCTTGTATAAAATAATCCAGAGGGAAATAAGTAGAACCAGGAGAAAAATTATGTAATAACCAGAATATTTTAAAGAAGAATGACTTTTAAAGACTCAACCACTTCAATCAAAACAATGACCAGGCATAATTCCAGAGGACTGATAATGAAATACTAACAACTATCTATCTTTGGGACCTCCAATTCATCTCCCATTATGGAAGGATGGCTAGTGTTGAACACATTGCTAAGACTTTTTCCACCCACCCCTTCTCCTCCCATGTGGTTTGGCAATATGAATGTGCTTCCTCCTTCTTCTTCCCAGATGTCCACTTCATAACAAGCTTCATATCACCAAACTAGTCAGTTCTGGTACAATCAATTCTGCTTCATCATTTCTTAAGTCCCATATCTCTGTGACAGCATTTGCAAAGTCAATGTTACAATTAAAAGGGATTCACAAAGGGAGTTGGTCTTAGTATGCAAGTTCCTTTGATGCTCAATTAGTCAAAGTCTGAGTGTTCCTGCTTAAAGTTATCTCAATAGCCTCTCCTGTTTGAAGATAAGATCACAATCCTGCTTCAACTGCTGACAAGCATATCATCCAGTTCACTTTTGGCCTTAGAAGTAATTCTTGATTCTTACACTGATTTTACATTATTTGCTGAGCTTTCATTATATTGCAATGTACCACCCCTTTCATATATCTACTGAGTGATTGCTGAAAAGAGCAAAAAAATGAATATCTGAATTAGAAAAGCTGATAAGATTCACTTGTGAAGAAACAGTTTCTTAGATAAAAATAAAGCTAGAAAATCTTCTGAGGATCAGAGAATTGACTCAGATGAACGCCCTGAGAACACTTGTTAGAAGGCAATGCAATTCCTGAGGTAACAATGACTCCAATGCATTAACGCCTTTGTGTGTGGCTGTTTTTAGAGTCATAAAAAGTTAAAAGTGACAAAATTCTAAACCAAATAACTGTATAGGGACTGTATTATTGCATTTATGCCTGACAGGAAAATGTATTGCTTTAGTTTTACCTCTTAAAGATGAATCATTGATCACCAGAAGGCTCTAATTTGAGACATTAAGGGAGGATTAAGAAGCCATTAGGACAGTAAGTTTTGAGACAAAACTATAGAATGAGACAGAAAAAAGATGCAAGGAAGTTATCTGAGTACAGGAGTCCAAAAAAGCTAGAGATAGAAAATGAAAGGTTTCCAGATGAGATAACTGGCCTGAGCTGCTCTTCTAGGAGTTTGCTGACTGATATAGAGGAATCATTTCAATAATTGTTTGAAGAAAGGCTAGAGGAGCTGAATCCTACAGGTCTAGAGAGCTATTGGGGCTATCAGCCTCTAATGCTATCTACAGCAAAGAAAGGGAAAACCTCCTAGAAGTATTTGTCTTACTTTCATGCTGTCCTCTCTGACTTGAGAGTAGGAAAACAGAAGGGAAAAAATAGACTTTGTATCTCTTTTTCTCTGAGTTGTGCTTTTAAATGAGAAAAGGCTTGGAGTTACAATTGGGCAAAGCTAAATTCCATGCTTTTTTCATGTCTGAGAACTTGACAATTCTGTGGCTTGGAGAAATTTTTTTGTCACTAAGATTTTTTTTCCCTCAGTGCCATATTGTGGGTGCCCATGAAGGAAAAAGAGGTTGTCACTGTTTCGCTAACTGAAAGAAGAGGAGGGGCTTAGAAGAATATTTGCGTGGTACAGATTATTTCCAAAGAAACCAAAGACTTTAAGACCTGAGGATACAATTGGGAGTTGCCCAGAGTATCTGTGTTTTCCCTCTCGTGTGCCTCCCAAATAGGTTTCTATAACTGTGCATCTACTCTCCCCCACAGATACCCAGGTTACAGAATGATTGTGATGTTTTCATTATTCCTAATTTTGCCTTCCTTTGTATAACTGTACTATTTTACTGTTCTTGCTTTTGCTTTGTCATCTGGCAAATGGTTAAGAATTTATGTTTAAGAATTAATGATGTTATGATGATTGATTGTATATAAATGAGAAGCATACTGGTGGGGGAATGATCTATAGTGGTAAGGAGTAAAGGTAGATACCCCCTAGGACCATCAGACAACTTCATGCCCAGAGAAGTTAAGCCTAGCATTGTTAAGCAGCACTTACACAAGACCAGCAAAGATGATATGAGAGATTATGTGTTACTCCAGACCAAACTGCACAGCACATGAGACCTAGGAACATACTCAATGATATCTGTGGCTCTGTAGTGTTGGAGGCAGAAGTTGCTTTGGTGACAATGTCCACTATATTCCCTTCCCCACATGTGTTGTGTTCTCATATTTTCTCTGCATGTGTGTCTCTTTACATATATCTAATCTTCTCATGGATGGTGTGTGTATTTGTGGAAGAGTATGCTCTAGCTTTGTGGGAGAAATGTTTTATTGCTCCTTTTGTTTTTTCATTTTTTTATTGTTTTGCATTGAAATTATTATGACCCCTAGCTGAAAAGATAAACACATCGGTAGGGGCTTGTGAGATATCATTTCAAATGGATGAGGACCTACAGAGTACATTGAGTCTGGGGTAAATTTACCTGGAGTATACATGAATGTGTGAGTTGGCATAGTAAATGGATAATTGACCTTAGAGTCAGAGAGACGCAGGTTTAAGTCCCACCTTTGACATATACTAGCTTTGTGACCCTTGGAAAGTTATTTTATCTCTCTACGTTATAAGCAACTCTCTAAAGCTGTAAGTTGTTGCACTGATAGAAGAAGTTCCTTCAGAATTATCTTAATTTTAAGTGAAGATTCTTTAGTGTTCACTTCCTGAAGGTTTCTCTTTCATTGTCTTCACCGGCATCCTAGCATTTTAGAGGACACTTTAGGTAGAAAAACAGAAACATAAACAAAAAGGGGGACTTGACATAGCTAAAAAAGCCATCCCTTCTTTCTGCAGAATCTCAGACAATATCACATGCATAACTTCAGCAACAGTCCCATCATCCTATAATATAGTTTTCACAGGATCAGAGATCTAAGTTTGTTTGCATCAGATAGGAAGTCAGATACTAATCTTACTTATGCTCTATAACAGAAATATTGCTGCTCTACTTACATGCCTAAATTGACTTCAAATGGCTGGCATCATGTCTATATTACATCACTGAATCAACTATGTAGAGATCATAGAGCTCTGAGGGATGTCATGACAACTGAGCACCACACAATCAATCAATTGCCAAACATTCATTCCAATTGGTAAAGGTGTACTGTTAGATGATTCAATCAAGCAGTTGACATCCAGCTTCGATCTACCTGAAATGATTTATTTCATACATAGAGTGTGTAGACTTAGCCTCTTTGACTTTGCTATGCATTGCCTAGTTGTAAGGCTCACAGTTAAGTAACTCTTAATTTGTAGTTTTCCTTTAGCCTTGAATTGAGACACACCTCCATGTACCATAATACATTTCTTTAACTTATATAGATGTAATGTAGAAAGTAAAGAATGCAGTCTAAATAATGACTTTATTACCCACACAAATTTTAATTGTGATATAAAAAATGGATTTGCAATCAGAAAATTTGGATTCTACCCCTGTCAATGACACATATTAGTTATGTGAGATTGGATGGCTCATATAAAATGTTTCAGTTTCCTCATCTGTTTAAAAAAGGAGAGAGACTGGACTACATGATTTTTAAGGCCCCTCTTGGCTCTAGAATTCAATGACTACATTATCTATATTAAGTACAGCCCTTCCCCCACCCAGTTAAAAGCATAGTTCTAACACTATGGGTACATGAGACTTTCATTGCTGGATGCTACCAGAAAAAGACAACTACTGTATTGCTGTTAGGTAGGTTTAAAGATGCAGCTAGGTCTGGCTACGCAACCAGTGAAAAGAAGCTACTCTTTCCATATGGTGGGGGAATATAGAATGTCTTCTCCCAGGAGGAGGTCCCTAGTATTTCCAACATGGGTACGTTCATCTTAGGTGATCTGTGCATGTGGATAACCATCCCTTGACTCATTTTTTAAACAAGCCTGTTCACTGAATGAGTGTTGCCTCACTCAAAGTGAGAACTCAGAAAGACCTTAGTTTTAAAAGGCCAAGGTCTCCCACTGTATCATGGGCCATCTATAGCCATCCTGATCTATATCTGGCCACTAGACCCAGATGCCTCTGGAGGAGAAAGTGAGACTGGTAACTTTGCCCAGCCCTCCCTCACTCAAATCCAATTTATGTGCAAGTCATGTCGTCATCTTCCTGATATCATGGTTCTCTTTGAGAACAAAGGACAAAACCATAAAGACACATTACAAATGGAGCCTTGCCTTGAGGCAAGGGTGCAATACCTAGTCAGAAGCATGCATTATTCCTGCCTAAAGTAGGTCTTCCAATCCTTTCAATGAAAGAATACTTTTACGCTAAGAAATTAGAGTTGGTATATACATAATTGTTCTAGATAAAGTTGGTTTTTTTTTCTGTGTGCAAATGGTAAATTGCAGGGGAAGTCATTAAATAGATAAGTAGGAGAAAATTTCTGCTCCACATCAGAAAAGACTTTCCTTCTAGACAATAGTCTTCCAATGAAAAAGATAATTTCATCAATGATTCTTCTTTAGCCTCATTGACCTCTGGGAATCTTTACCACAAAGATATTCCATCTAGCAATCAGTGAAAGCAAATGAAAAAAAAAATCACAGCTCTAGGTCTGAGGCTGAGGAATAAAACAGAAGGAAAGGACAGGAGTTAATAGTAAGTCAGACAAACATGGCATGTTTATAAAAACCAGGGAAGTGGTCAGTAGACAGGAAGAAGTAGAAGATTAGTGAAAGTATGAAGAATATAGCGTGGGCAATCTGCTGGAAAAAAACAGGATGGAATGGAATCATTTTGTGTAGATGAATAATTTCTTTCTTTCTTCAATTTACTGTTAAACTCTCTATTGCTGTTGAGTGTATCACCTTCCTCCCAGTCTACCAGGCTCGCAACCTGGGTATCATCCTGACTCCTCACTTTTCCTCAGTAGTAATAAGGAAGTTTGAGAAAGAAGGCAAATTTGGGGGGGAGAGCAAAGAGTGCAGTTTTAGACATGTTGAGTTTAAGACATCTGTAGGACATCAAAGATGTTCAGTAACCTAGATCCAATTATGATCTCTATGCAGATGATTCTCAGGTACATTTGTCCTGACCTCTCCTGATCTCCATCAGAATAGTTCCCTCAATTGTCCACCTAGGTCATCATAAGTGGAAGAGACATTAAACACCACTAGTCTAACACTTCCCACCTCTGCTATCATTTTGTAGATGAAAGAATTGAAGAACAAATAACTTCACCTTTAGACATTGCCCAACAGGCTAAGTCTCAGTCAGCATCTTGAAATGGGACCAAGAATTGAAATTTATTAATTTTCCAAAATTATCTGGGACCAGAGGATAGGAATATATGAACTGAAAGTTGAGCAAGAAGTGACATATGGAAGAAATATAAAAAGGGAAAAATGTGTTTGGGGAAATGAAGGAAATAGAAGAAAGTATAACCACATTGGAGATTCATTAGACTTTTCTCAAACTCAAGAAGTTCTTAAAACCAGAGGAAATTACTGAGCTCATGAGGACCTTGGTGCTACTATTGGGGTGGTTTGTTGTCATGGGTTCTTTTATCTACTGAGATAATGACCTCTCCAAAAGAGGCACCATATACCCACAGTGGGCCATGGTATGACTCCAAGAAGTAATCAATTAGTAGGTGATCAGATAGATGGCAATACACTTTTCCTATGATGTTGTCAATCACAGCATTTGCCTCCAACACAACTACACCACTCATTTCACCCATCATTATATAACACTTCCCCACTCCCCTGCCCCTCCTTCACCAGTTGGCTTCCTGTCAATGATCAAGCTACCAAACTCTCTCTTTCTGCACAGTGTACTGGCCCCTCAAGGCTGACTCTGTTCTAGTCACATGCACCACTCAGAAAATACACTCCCAATATAGCCACACTATACCCCATAAGCATCAGCTTACCTGGTGACTGAAGCATATTCTCCTAGGCGGGGCAGGCTCTGCTTACTAGGTCAGTAGCTGGTGAATAAGAATTATAAATAAGAAGCCTACCACTATTTTTGCATTTCAGTGGGACACAGTGAGTCACACTGGATGATCAGACAAACAAACTGCATCACAGATCTCATTACATTGTTTCTTCTGCCAAACCCACACCTCTACCAAATTTCCCTATTTCTGTCAGGGGCACCCCTATACTTTCAATCTCTGAGGTTCTCAGTCTCCACTCCTCACTCAATTAAGTTGCTCTCTTCAGTGGGTACAAAGGGGCACAGCTGTAACTCCCCTGCTACTTGGAGTAAGCTAAGGGAGTTAGATCTCTTCAGTTAGGAGTTCCAGTCAGGCTAATGTGGATTAGGTGGCAACACTAAGACCAGGATTATGAATCCCAGAGATTAAAGAGTACCAGGCTGCTCAACCAACCTAGTCAGAAAAACAGAGCACATCAGCTCTGGAACAGCACATGAGCTTATCAGCATTGGAATTAGGCAGTGAGTGGTTGGGGAACTTCTGGTAGGGTAAATTTAGTCTCAAAAAATGTTATAAATCATGTCTTAATTGCTAAATCTAATAACTTCTTTTCTTAACCTCCCTGCAATATTTGATACAATAAACCCCCTCTCTTCCCGGATACTTACTATATGGTTTCTGTCACCTATAAAAACTCCCCTATGTGTATATATTTAAAAATTGAAAATGCTGAAATTTTGAGAACTTAAAAATTGAAAGTGTTCTAGTCAACTTAAAAATCTTCCAAATGGAGAGTTTTGCTGGTGTTTGAACCCATTTGTTAAAAATATAACAATGCATCACACTCCAGATAAGTTTGCAAAGAATAATTGACATCAGGAAAGCTGGAAATCTACCAGCCAAATTTCAGCCAAAACCTTCACATAGTTGATAAAAAGGGATTGGAAGATGGACATCTTAATTTAGTAAACCCAGTCAATGATTAATTTCTTTTATTTTGATCTGTGCACCTATGTAAGGTATCTCATTCAGCTATGAAAACTATTCAAGTAAGACAGTAACGATGATACCTAACATTTAGATAGCAGTTCATAGTTTTCAAAGCATTTCACAAATATTAATTCATTTTACCTCACAACAACCCTGGGAGGTAGGTGTTATTATTAGCCCCATTTTAGAGATGAGAAAAATGAGGCCAACAATTCATCTTTGCACTGTGCTCAGGGTTTCAAAAGATAGTCTGAGGCCAGATTTAAATTCAAGTCTTTCTGATTTCAGGTTCAGGGCTCAAATATTACTTGAGTGGAAGACTAGAACTGAATATGTGACATCACAAAGTGTAAAGGAATGATTTTCTAAAATTATGGAGACTATTCAACCCCATTGCTCTCATGAAAAATGTCAGTATTAGTAATATTATGAAAAAATGAGAAAAAATTAATGCATGAAATATTTTCAAAACAGTATTTCATTCATCCTTATCTCATCCTTCTACATTTCTATTTCACATAAGTTTATTAATGTGCATAATCTTTAGTATGATACTACCTTATAAAATGTATAAATAAATATGAATATATTAAAAGGTGTTCCTTATTTAATTAATAAGGGCACAAAAAAAAATTTTGGAAACCACTGCTCTAGGAGAAGGAACCTGGGAAGTGTTAGGATTTCTGCCTTTGCTTTGATCATTATCTGGTCCAAGTATGCACACAGTCACAGGGCAGAGAGTCAGAACTACAAATTGGGGAAATACTGTACATCAGAGCACCTCACAGTGTTTGCCAGAGGTCTTAAGGGGATCTTCCATTTCATTTGGTAGTAATGCCCTTTTTGTTGACAAAAGTAAATTGATGACAGTCAAGTGGGAAGCGTTTGGTGGAAAAATGCTGTTGACCCTTCTCAGATTGAATTTGACCACAGAACAGGATACCAGCAGTTACAAAAATGATAGATTGTTATAATGATGGCCAGGATGGCCTTTTGGCATATTTAAATGGCAATAAATTTCACCAGAAAGAGGGCAATTTTGCTACTTTCAAGCAGAAAGGAACCAAGGTGTTTGATTTGTAAATAAAGTGTGGTTCATTAACAATGCACATATTACGTTCATGGTACAATACTGAATCAGTAGGTGTTAATACTGAATTTACTTTTCTGCATTTGCTTTGCTTGGTTGGACTTTTCTTTCCATGGTGCAGATTGATAGATAATGATTTTTACTTTCCCCTCCTCTTTTTGTCTGCCACAAATAAAACCTTAATTTCTCCCTCATATCCCCCCTTACATGCACATAAATATCACCTAAGTCTCCCTCAAATGCTGCTTAGAGTCAACTGAGCTTATTAAATAGGAATGGATCTGCTATATGACTGCGCTATATTTTGCATTTGCTCAAAATTCTCTGTTCCTTGCTCACTGATCTGGGACAGCTCTTCACTGAATTCTGTCATTAAAGAAACTGGAGAGGGATCTGAAAGGAAGAACTGAGCAATGAAGTTTGACATTTCCTTAAAAATTGTTTTTATTAAATATCCACTTATATTTATAGTTCCAACTCATTTTGGAAAATTAATAAGTTACAATTTCAGCAAGGTTGCAGTAGGGAAATCTAATCAAGGGCAAACTTTGCTCTTACTGATACTGACTGGGTGCCTGAAACATCATTTTTAAGGTCATTTTAAAATGCAGCTTAAACTGATAATGAGTAAAGCTCATTAATAAGTCTTCTCAAGATGTAGCCTTCATGAGAATGCTATTGTGGGGATCCAAGATGGTAGATTAGAGGTAGCAACCCAGTCAAACTCTCCCTACATACCCTTCAAGCAACTTTAAAATAATGCCTCCAACCATATTTTTGGGAGATAGAGCCAAAAAAAAAAAAAAGGTCAGAATAATACATTTTTCCAGTTTAACACAACTTAGGAATTTAGCAGAAGAGGTCTGTGATACCATGATGGGCAGCGTAAATGGCAAAACACCAGCAGTGGCACTTGGAGGCAAATGCAACAGTGGTAGAAGTAGCTTTGGGACTTCTCAGCCTAGAGACAATAAAGGGGTCACATAACTGGTCATAAAGATATTATAGGGGATCTTTTTCTGGCACTGGATGCAGCTAACACTTATTGGCAACTCTATTGGCCAAATACAGTTCTAGGTCACAGTTCCAGGGTGGAGAGAGGGCTTATGGTCAGTCACGAAGGAGCAGGGGTCCTGGTCGTAGTTCCAATGCAGAGAGGAACACTCATGCCTGTAACTGAAAAAGAGCAGGGGATTTGGTCACAGTTCCAAGGCCAATAGGAGTGCTAGCAATTTCAGTGGCAGAAGAGCAGATCCCAGGTAAAGAGCAGAGTACAGAACAAGACAGGAATAACCACACCTCTCCCCAAATCATAGGACTTTGGAAGCACTGAAAACTTGAGGACCCCCAGAACTGGTTGTGAAAACAGCAGCACAAAAATAGACTGAAGTTTGGGCTGATGCCTCTTTATCCTCAAGTGAGCAGGGTCCAAATTAAACTTAAATTTCAAAATCAAGAAATAAGCTGGAAAACTAAGCAAACAACAACAAAAGAAAAAACTTGACCATAAAAAGCTCCTAAGGTGCCAGAGAAGACAAAGACACAAACTCAAAAGAAGACAACAAGGTGAAAATAGCTACAACCAAAGCCTCAAAGGAACAAAAACTGCTAATTATATGTAAGCCCAACAAGAATTCCTGGAAGAGTTAAAGATATAAGAGTGGTGGGTAAAATTGGGAAAAGAAATGACAGTGGTAAAAGAAAATTATAAAAAGAGAATTAATAGCTTGGTGAAAGACACATACACAAAAAATGCTGAAGAAAATAACACCTTATAAAAACAGAACTTACCTAATGACAAAAGAGGTACAAAAATTCACTGAAAAGAAGAACTCCTTAAGAAGCGGAATCAGCCAAATGAATTAGTACAACAACTCACTGAAGAAAATAATTACTTAAATAATAGAATCAAGCAAGTGGAGACTAATGACTCCACGAGACATCAAGAAACAAAGAAACAAAGTCAAAAGAATGAAAAGAAGAAGAAAATGTGAAATATCTCATCAGAAAAACAACTGACCTGGAAAACACATCAAGGAGAGATAATTTAAGAGTTATTAGATTACCTAAAAGTCATGCTTGAAAAAAGAGCCTAGAAATAATATTTTCAGAAATTACCAAGAAAGACTACCCTAATATCTTAGATCCAGAGGGTAAAATAGAAATTGAAAGAATCCATTAATGATGTCCTGAAAGAGGTCCCAAAATGAAAACTCTGAGGAATATTATAGTCAAATTCCAGAGCACCAAGGTCAAGGAGAAAATATTGCAAGCAGCCAAAAAGAATCCATTCAAATATCATGGACCCACAATCAGGATTATACAAGATTTAGCAGCTCCTACATTAAAGGACCAAAAGGCTTAGAATATTATATTCTGCAAAGCAGAAGAGCTAGGAGGAAAAAAATAAAAATTTAATGAAATATAATACTTTTAAGCATTCCTGATGAAAAAACCAGAACTGAATAGAAATTTTGACATTTAAACATATTTCAAGAGAAGCATAAAAAAGAAATATGAAAGAGAAATAATGAGCCTCAATAAAGTTAAACTTTTTACATTATTGTATGGTAAGATAATACATGTAATTTCTAAGAACTTACTCATTATTATGGCAGTTAGAAGCAGTCTACATAGAGTGCACAGGTATGGAATGTTAATGTTGGGATAATTTCCAAAAGAAAATGAAGATATGAAAAAGAGGAATTCAATAGGAAAAGAAGGGATGGAGAGATAGAATGGGGAAAATTCTCTTACATGAAAGTGGTACATAAGGAAGAGCTTTTACAGTGGAGGGGAAAATGAGTGGAGTGGGAATGACAGGCAATGCTTGAACCTCTCATCAGAATTAATTCAAAGCATACACTCAATTGGATATAGAAATCTGTTTTACCTAACAGGATAATTCCCTCCTGGATCACTACTTTGCCATGATGGAGAGACTTGTATTGCTCAATGAAACTACGAGCTATGCCATGCAAGATTATTAAAGATGGACAAGTCATAGTGAAGAGTTCTGAACAGAAGGTGATCCACTGGAGAAGTAAGTGGCAACCACTTCAATATCTTTGCCAAGATGACTTCAGAGATGACATCAGAAGATGAAACCCTCTGGTAAGAAAATGTCCAATATGATACTGGGGAAGAGCAAAGGACAATTACAAGGAACTCCAGTGCTAATGAAGTGGTTGGACCAAAGCTGAAAGGAAGCTCAGCTGTGAATGCGTTTGGTGATGAAAGGAAAATCCAATGCTGTAAAGATCAATATTGCATAAAACCTGGAATGTAAGATCTATGAACCAAGGTAAGCTGGATATAATCAAACATGAAATGGAAATATTAAACACTGACATCGTGGGTGTCAGTGAACTTAAATGGATGGGAATGGGTGAGTTTAATTCAGATGATTTCTACACATGATTGTAGGCAAGAATCTCTTAGAAAAATGGAGTAGCCCTCATATATATATGAGAATAATAGGATGAGAAAAGCAGTACTGGGATATAATCACAAAAGTGACTGAAAGATGTCTGTTCAAATACAAGGCAAACCATCAAACATCACAGCAATACAAATCTATGCTCCAACTACTGATGCCAGAAAGGTGAAAGCTGATCAGTTCTGTGAAAATCTACATCTTCTAGAAATAACACCCCCAAAAGTTGCCACATTTATCATAGGGGATGGGACTTCTAAAGTAGGAAATCAACAGATAATTGGAATAACAGGAAAATTTGGCCTTTCTTTTTGCATAATATGGATAATAATGAAAATAAGTAAAGTCTTCCAAGTCATTTCATAAAGACCACAAGGAATTTTTTTCAACCTTGTCACTGATGTCACTTCATATCTGAATCCCAAAACAAAATTCCATTGAAAACACAACATGTAAATATCTTCCTGTTTGCTCAGCTTTATTTATTGGAAATGTTTAGAGATCACCATGAGATCCTTCCAGTTCCTACAATTGTGTAAATTCCATGCTGATACAGAGTTTGCTTAATATCAGCTAACTCCCTACTTGCTGCCTATGTCCAATAAAAACAAAATGGCCCCCATGGCAAGTCATTTCAAGGGAATTGCTGCAGTTTGGAGGTTCAAAATGAGGAATATTTGTCACATTAAAACATAAACTGCAACACTGTTAATTCCTGTCATTATCTCAGATGGTGAACACATGAGAAAATACAAAGATTATAAATGAGAAATTTGCCATATAAAGTAAAATTAAGTCAATTTTACAGAGTTAATATGGGAGTTAATAAAATGAGAATGATAGAAATTAAATAGTCCCTTGTAACAGTGATCAATTTAGCAGATACTTAGCCCATAGCAACTTAGGGATAAGTCCAGAAGGTGTGAGCTCTGTCTCCTACGGCTGACGTGGCAGGAGGGGATTGGCTGAGACAAGAGGCCAATGTGTGTATATAAGAAGAGTTCTAGAGATAGAGACAAAATCAGGAATGTTCCTCCTAGTAGCTCCTAGTGGAGGAGACAGGATTGTCCCAGCATCTGGGAGCTGGGCTTGCTGGACTGAGAACTGAGTTGGAGTCTTCTATGAGACCAGAATCTGGTGAAGGCTGCCTGTAAGGCTGAGAGGGATGCCTGGAAGGCTTCCTGGAAGGCCAAGATTTCTCCTGGGTCCTAGGGCCAGCCAGACTGCTGGAGGACTAAAGAAGCATGACCAGAATAAGGCTTGGTTGGTTTGCGACTTGGTGGATCCTTGAGTTCCTGGCAACAGAAGTAGTGAAGGGTTTGAGATGTGTGAACTTTAGTGTGCGCCAGAAACTGCCCTGAGGACTGGACAAAGACCTGGGAGCTGTCTACCTCTGAGGACTGAACAAGAACCTGGGAGCTGTCTGCCTCTGAATCCAGATGACTGGTGGATTGAGGTAGGAGCTGGGACCATGGAAGGGGGTCCAGGGAATCTGAGAGACCACCCCGAGTCAAGATGAAGAAAAGGCCTCCCCATGAACACATGATGAAATTGAAAACACCGAGGGGTGGAGGGTTTGTGTAATTTTCTAATGACTGTACTTAGTGATTAATGATATTTAGTAATTGTGAATCTAGATTAGTGACTGATTAAGTTAATGGTTGCCCCACAAGTGGAAGATTGATTATTGTATTGTGAATTGATTGAATGATTAAATATTGATTATTGTATTGTGAATTGATTGGATGATTAAGTAAGGAGGGTTTCCCCCTTAGGAAAACCAGATGATTATTCTTTGGTTCTTTGTTCTAAATATTGTGGCCACTGTAGTGAAAACTGTGTGGCCATTCTTATGTCAAGCTGTTATGAACACTATATTGTGATTTGTTGTGAATGTTTGCCTTGATTTGTAGTGGAATAAATGGAGTGTTCATTATACTGTGTAATCCTAACCTTAAAAGCTGTTCACAGTAGCATTCTTTTGGAAATCTGCTTGTGCATGGTGTTATATTCCTCTCCTTGAAGAACTTACATTCAACCAGAGAACATATTTTATATATATATACATAGATAGATAGATAGATAGATAGATAGATAGATAGATAGATGTAATTGTGGCTTGAAGGTTGGACTCTGACTGAAGAAGAGAACTAGCTATTCCATTTGTGGCCTGAGCAGATCCACTTTTCCCCAACCTCCTCTCTCTCTCTCTCTCTCTCTCTCTCTCTCTTCCACTCCCTTCCCTCCTCTGTAAATGGAAAAAAACCAAGTTGCCTGAAACCAACTGCCATATAAGAGCTTAGAGAGAAAGTTCCTTGCCAAGCCTCCTCCCCCTTAACACTGCTGACTCACATAACAATTTATACTCATCTGGCTCTTTATTTTTCCCTTTTCAAGAGTTATCACAATATTCATTAATAAAATCATTTTGATTCCATTTCAGTCCCCAGTGGAAAAAAATCCCAGCAATTACTTTCTTTTTTACTATCAATTGTAACCTCTCCAACAACCTATCCCTGAGCATATGGAATACATAGAGGCCCATAATACATTGGTTTAACCACTTATTTCCTCAATATAAGTTTTTGGAGACTGAGTGACCAACAATGTAGATTATAAACTCTAAAGAAAGAGACATAAGCTTTGGAAAGCAAAGGAACTTCTCCAGTCTCAGCCTTGATTATGAGACTGGCATCAGCAACAGCAGACAATAACCACATAATTCAACACCAGAAGATTCTACTATCTCTCTTTTGTCACACAATAAGAAATTGGTGACCACTCAGTCTGCAGTTGCTCTTCTCCCATAGCCATCCGTGATTGCAGCTGCTTGGCCATGAGGCAGCAGCAAGAGGCAGTAGGAGAGCTCTTGATGGCACACATCACCATGGCTGTTATCTCTTTCCTTTGTTCTATTGGCAATGTTTCTCAGGCCCTTGACCATCGCTTTAATGCCCACATATACACTCTTCTTGAGTCTCATGAGATTTCAGCATCTCTCTTCTAAAGGGTGGAGGATAATCAGAGAGGGGAAATAAGGGACTATCATTTCAGGTGTAGTAGCATAGCCCCAGTATTCAAATAGACAAGAGTTGGGAACTTTAAATCTTCTAGCAGAGACATATCTACAATATAAATATGTATTCTACACACATGTGTGTATGAATAATGCTATAGATACATATGTAAATGAATCCATATTAGACTGCAGGAGTTCTTACCCCAACTCCCACTTTCATTAGAAAGTCAAATCCTAAGAGCACAATGCCATCTTCTTCTCAGGGTTCTAGGGGTGGCCTCAGTGTTTGGGGTAATTCTTTCTAGTGCTATTGGCTTGAGCCAATATCATCTAAGCAGTGTCAGATAACATCTTCTCACCACCATCAGTACAAGTAGTGCTCTACTATCAAGTGAATCACTCAACATCAATTAGCTTTTAAAAATAGATATTTACTGAGAAGATACAGTAAGAATAGAAATACAAAATAACCCCCTGATCTAAGAGCACAATTTCCTCCCATTCTATCCCTGAAGTAGGCTCCAAGTGTTTGTCACAAAGCATTTGCCCCCACAGACTTCACTTATGATTGTAGCATAATTAATGGATGAAGTAGCTCCAGAAAATGGTATCTCAGCTGGCAGGTATGATTCATGGTTGGGCAGGAGTTTGTAGGCCTCTCCTCAGAGATGTGCTGGTAAAAAAAAAAAAAAACCCTTTGGTGTAGGGTCTCTAGCTCCTGGGCCTTTCAAGATCTCACAAAGTTGAGGTCAGCTACATACCTAATATGCGTTCACTTAAAAGGATGAAGGAACAAATGTAAGAGGCAAAGAAATAAAGATTCCATGCCAGGCCTGGTGGGGACATAGGCAGCTGGCAGCAGGAGGCCACTTCCACCACTTTGATATCTCTTTCCCTACCCAGAGGCTTACAGTGGTTACTGCTTTGTTCACCACCAGGAAGGAGAAACAGGGACAGAGGGAAAAAGAGTGAAGGAAGGAGGTAGGTAGGTAGGAGGCGGAGGAGAGAGAGAGAGAGAGAGAAAGAATTGCCCTTATGAAAGTATTTGAATGCATGCTCATTTCCAGATGAGGAGACAATCAAAGAAGATATTTCTTCCCTACATGGTAAATAGACCAAAAAAAAAAAATCATAGAATACCTGTGAATGCTCCAAAGTAGAGGATTCCTTAGGCTGAGCATACTGTACGTCGTCAGAAAACCTGGAATCTCATTGGCTAGTCCTCTGTTATCTATGAATGTATGCAATAAATATAAAACAAGAGATGTCAGGAAAGGTCTCATGTAGAAGATGACATATTGACATATGAGTTGAGCTTTGAAGAAAAGTAGAGATTCTAAGAAACAGGTGAAGAAGGAGTATACATGAAGCATAGGAGAGAGGCAGCTTATACAAAAGCAGAGGGAGATGGGAGATGGAGTGCAAATGTGAGAAAGAACAAGAAGACCAGTTTCGATGGGCTATACAGAGTATGAAGGGAAGTTTATCATAAGGCTGAAAGGTTAGTCTGGAGACAGGTTTTAAAGCGTTTCAAAGGCCAAACAAAATATTTCATATTGCATGGGAGTATTAGATTTTATTAAGCAGGGGAATGACATAATATAATCTCTGGTTTGGGAAAATCACTTTTTTGAGAATCATACAGTTAACAGGGAAAAAGTTAGAACCTAGATCTTCTGTCTCCAAGGCCAGTGCCATTGCCCAAATTCTCAGAGAAGAAAATAGAGCACCAGATTTTTAGAACTGATTAACAGTTTTACAGGCATGCTTGTACACATGTAAGGTAGCCTGAGAAAGTCTGCATCTGTATTCCAGCTCTTCTCCCTGGGATTTTGCTCTGAACAAGTTCTAAAAACAAAGACTGTGTGTGTTTGGGTAAATGGGGGGGTGGGAATGTAAGGTTTCAAAGATTACAAGTGTGTTCAAAAGTCCAGGGTCATTTCTGTCATTATATGGAAAGAGATAAAATAAAGACTAGAAAGAGGCAACCTATTTTAGATTACAAGGCAAGGTTATCCAGCTCTGGCTGAGATAAATGTGACAGGTCAGAACCTTGCCAGTTATCACTGTTGTTAAGTCAAGTTGACCACGTGTGAAAAAGACGGTTTTATGGAAGCTGTTGGATTTAGAAGCGTACTGTCACATGTAACAATAAGTCACCCCCTCCCTTTTTAATGGACTCCCTTTTTAACTTCGTTTCTCCAATTGAAGATATACTTATCTCTTAGCACTTAGTTTACTCCCCAATTATATATCCTCTGTGATCCAGTATGCCAGGTGGAAATCAACCCATGGCTCCTTCTTTGTTTACTATCTCCTGACAAGCTTAGCTGAAAGGCCATCTCAATGAAGGTGATGATAATGATGATGGTGATGATGATGATGGCTACAGATGGAGGTGGATGCTAATCACGTTCTTTACCCAGAGATGGTGCTAAACTGACAAAGTAAATAGCCTAAGTTGAGATGTAAATGAAGAAACTAGTAACCAGTGATTGCTTATTCCATATGATAAATAAATGGAAGTAATTACTCACATGAAAAAAAATAATTTTGCTACTGTTTGATTTCCACATGGGTGGCTTTACAATTTACCTATTTTGTAAGGTTGATCAGTTACAATTAGTATGTCTTCTTAACCAAGATTAATTACTTCAAATCAACAAGGGGCAATTAGACTATGGGTCTATTACACCAATTCAGGATGTGGAGAAATATATGTTTTATCTCGTAAGTTCACTCTTTAAATAGTGATGCATTCTATCTACACAATACCAAGAAAAGGATTTAAATATGAGAGAGTGCATGAGCAGTCCAAATTAAGCCTCAGGCTTTACAGTAATAGTAAGTTTGGGCTATAATACCAATGATATTTTTTACAATACTAGGACACTGATATTAAGAGTGAGACTACATCATAATGTGTTTAGCCCTTCAGATTCTTTTTGAAGAGAACCAATATGGATTTATGTTATAAAGATTTCCCCACCACAGCAGAGTTCATTACAATAAGGCTGTAGAACAAGAACTCTGCTTGTGAAGTACCTTTCTCTAATAAATGAATGAATCAATCAACAAGTATTTATTAGGTTCTGGGTGCTAGAACTTCTTCAGATGAAATGTAATAACAAAATGATCACTCTGAATTCATCTAAGATATATGCCTAGATTAGCAGAATATAAACTCCTAGAGGTCAAAGGATATAACTGTCTTCCTCCCAATTTATATCTACACCTAACACAATGCCCTGCATTACAGCTTGGAACTGGACTTACAATTGCATCAGTTTAAGGAACTCCAGGGGAGGAAACATGTTCTACCGATGCAAGTTGGCACATTCTCTGCAACTTATGATAGTTTTAGGGAGATTACTTGAACACTGAGAGTTGTGACTTTCCCAGGGTAACAGACAAAGCATGGGTCAGAGATGGGATTTGAACCTAGGTCCTTTTGTCCAGCTCTCTATTCACCTATTGAGTGATTAATGTTGGGATCTTTAAGTGTATAACGTATATTTATCAGTGAACCATGATGGTTCATTGAAAGAAGAAATTATCAATACCACCCATTTGGCCACTCTCACAATGTTTTCTTGCACACCATATATCTTGTTTACTATATCATTTCAGAGGATGAGAAGGAAAACGTTAAAAGAAAGTGTTCTGGCCTATGTAATACAGCATCACTGAACGTACTTGCCTTATGCAGTTATAACCAACCAAAAAGACACCAAACCCTTCAAATCATGCATGCATATGTGATATGGAAAAGGCAAGGTTTTGGAGTCTGGAGACCAAGGTTCAACTCACAGCTCTTACATTTACTAGTTATGTTACCTTGGGCAAGTTACTTAATGTTCCTATTTCAATTTGCTAATCTATAAAATGAGCATAATAAAACCATCTCTGCCTGCCTATGGATGATTGTATTATGTGATCTAACTGAGGTAATGCATGGAAATTGCTATGTTTTAAATTATAATGGATAATGGCTATTTTTACTCACAGCTTTGCCTTTTAGTCACAGAAATAATAATGCACTTCTGTACATTACTATGCAACATATTGATAATGATTGTTGACTGTATTATTATTTAATCTAGACCTAATATAGTCCAATCCCCTCATTTTTCAGAAGAGGAAACTGAGACCTACAGAGGTTAACTAACTCACCTAATTATATGTAGTTAGTCAATGGCAGAGACTGGACTAGAATACAGGTTCTCTGGCAAACTCTCTCTCTAATTCAAAATGCCTATTTCTGATCTTTTAATCAGGAATCTTTGGAAATCCTCTATTCAATTACAAGCTCATTTTTCTCCCTGAAGGATTTTAATTTTGCCAGATAGGTTATACTTATTTAAAAGCCTTTATTTTTGTCTTTTTAAATATTGAATTCTAAGCTCCCTTCTTTCTTATTTTTTAGCTACCAATTCTTAAGGGATCCTTACTGTGACTTCTTTTTGGCTGCTTTTAATATTTTATCTTTGAACTGAAAACTAAACTTTGGCTATGGCATTCCTTGGAGTCTTCATTTTAGGGTTTCTTTTAGGAGGTGATCAATAGGTTCTATTTTGACTTTTCCCTCTGTTTCTAAGAGTCCTAGGAAGTGTTTGCTTATAGTTTTTCGAAATATGGCATTTAGACCTGAAATACCGTAATTTTCAGATAGTCTAATAAGTCTCAGATTATCTCTCCTTGAACTGTTTTCCATATCATTTGTTTTTGATGTAACGTATCTTTGATTTTCTTTTTTTTCTCAATCTTTTGATTAAATATATGTGTACAATGTTTCTTGTTGTCTAATGGAATCATTGTGTCCTTTTTGACCCTTTCTAATCAGGGCACTTATTTCTTGAGTGAGATGTTTCACCATCTGTTCTAAGGATCAATTATCCTTGCCTTTCCTATCTCACTAACGCATTTTATATGTTGCTTTATTTCTTCTAGTTACTCATGTAATCCTAGTAGCCAAGACCTTTTTTTTTCCTCTGAGGCCTTTCTTGGATTTCTTTGGAAGTAGCTCTCCTCCTTGGGATTTACTCCCTCAGAGTAAGTAATAAATAAACTTCACAATATTTGGAGTTTCCTTGGTTCATTCATATCATAACATTGGTATCTAAACTAGAAGACTTGTATTTAGACCAGGCTCAAAAAGCAAATGATATAGACAGGGCCTAAGCAGAGTGTCTAAGACTAGGCCCTTCCTTTAAGAGACTCTGGGGCTTCTCCAGTGCTGGGTTATGTTTGGGGGAGACTCTGGGGCTTCTCTGGTGCCAGGTTATGCCTGGGGGAAATTCTGGGGCTTCTCTGGTGCTTGGTTATGCCTGGGGGTTTCCTCTTATTAGAGGGCTCCAGGACCATCCCTGCTCTAGGTTCTCCCTTGGGTCCTTCCTCCCTATCACTTAATTCAGGGGTTACTTCTGTGATGAATTAATGCCAAGGTCTTCAGAGAAGTACCTCTTATTGGCCTTTATGTCCTTTTTCTGGCCTTGAGCTGCTGGTGTCAGGGTAGACCCCACCTGGAACTCCATGCCTCCAGTTCCTGAGAGACTGCTTCCTCTTGCTTGGATCTTACTATCATTTCAAGCTGACCAAGTTGGCTTTTCCTTAAGCATCTCTCATGCCTCTGAATTTTGTATAGCTGGTGCTCAGAAGAACCTCGCTCTATCCCTCCCTTCCCTCCCAGAGCTCTATTCCACTGTCTTTTTATTACAGCTTGTCTATCTCAAGTTACTCTCAGGATTCCTGAGGTCCTTCTGTTGATCTCAGGGTTCAGTGGAAAATTATGTAAGTGATTCTTATAATTTCTTTTTATATAAAAAGAGGTAAGTAGATGGCACTGGGTCTGAAATCAAGAAGACCTGAGTTTAAATTGACCCTCTCACACATATCAACTGTGTGACCCTGGACAAGTCACTTAACTTCTGTCTGCCTCAATTTGCTCAACTGCAAAATGGGGCTAATGATAGCCCCTACCTCTCAGTATAGTTATGAGAATCAAATGAGATAATGTTTATTAAGTGTTTAGCACAGCAGTGCCTGGAACATAGTAAATATTTAATTAAAGTTCATTTCCTTCATTCCTACACTCCTTCTAAGCTCCAAACCTTCAAACCCTATGAAGGGTACTTGCAGGGGATCTGGGTTCCTCTACATCTTAGCATTGGGTCATCTTCCAACAATGCACCTACTATGTTCTTTGCACTCTACCATATCTTTATATCATCTACATCACCAAGGATAGTGCTATGCCCCACCTGATACTCCAATTATAGCTAATACTTCCCTCCTCAAAATTTCCTAGAACATTCTCTGCATCTCACATTTGTACATTACCATATGATACTTATTTGGGTACCAATTGCATACTTATCAATTAAATGTAAGCTCTTTGACCAGAGGCACAGTGCTATTTACTCATCTTTGTATTCCTAGCACCTAATGCCATGTCTTACACAATAAATATTTGTTAAATTTAATTGCTGATTAAGGGAGTGATTATTGTCTACCTGACACAAATCCAAAAAGGCCGTGACAGTATTCAGTATTGGGCTGAATTTAATGTGGTGAAATTCAACAAGAACAAATGTAAAATCTTCTATTTTGATTTTTAAAATCAGCCTCATAAATACAGGATGGGAAGGCGTAGTTAGATGGCAGAGTATCTGAAAATTATCTGGGGTTTTAGTAGACTGCCAGGCCTATGAGTATAATGTGGCATCCAAAAAGAACTAATGTGATCTTGAACTGCATTTAAAAGACATAGTTTCCCTGATCCAATCATTCTGGAGATCAATTTAGACCTATGCCTAAAGGGCCATAAAACTGTGCCTATCCTTTGGTTCAGCAATGCCACTGCTAAATCTGTATCCCAGAGAGATTTCCCCCAAAAAGGGGAGAAAGAACCTATTTGTACAAAAAGATTTATGGCAGCTCTTTTTGTGGTAGCAAAGAATTGGAAATTGAGGGGATACCCATCAATTGGGGAATGACTGAGCAAGTTGTGGTATATGATTGTAACAGAATATTACTACAAGAAATATACTACAATTACTATAAGAAATGACGAGCAGGCTGATTTCAGAAAAACCTGGAAAGATTTATATGAACTAATGCAAAGTGAACTGAGCAGAACCAAAAGACTGTTGTATACTGTAACAGCAATACTGTATGATCAACTGTGAATGCCTTAGCCATTCTCAGCAATACAATGATCCAAGACAGCTCTAAAGGACTCATGGTGAAAATGCTATCCACCTCTGGAGAAAGAACTGATGAGTCTGAATGCAGATTGAAACATATTATTTTTCAATTTCTGTATTTTTTCATGGTTTTTTTTTCTTTTGGTTCTGTGTCTTTCTCAATATGACTAATATGATCATGTATTTTGCATGATTGAACATGTATGATCTATATCAAATTGCTTACTGTCTCAGGGAGGGGGGAAGGAGGGAGGGAAAGAGAAAATTTGAAACTCAATTTTTAAAAAACGAATGTTAAAATTGTGTTTACATGTAACTGGTGGAGGGGAATAAAAGGTATGTAAGAAATTTAAAGACATAGTTTTCCAAAATAAGAAGCTGATAGTTCTGCTGTGTTTTGTCCTAGTCCAATGATATCTTGGAGCATTGTTCTCCGTTCTGGGTACCACAGTTTGAGGAGGATGTTGACAAGTTGGAAAGCATCCAGAAGAAGCAATAAGAATGATGAAAGGTCTTGAACCCATGTCATATGAGGATCAGGCACACCCATAGACTTTTCATAGGAACAGGTGCTCTAGGGAACTATATTACCCTAAGAGAATGAACTTCATGACCACAAAAAAAGGCAGTGACTGGATATGGTCACCAACAAAGACTTTCTCAAACAAGAAGAGGACAAACTTCCAGGAAAGAAAAGGATCATTTCTTTAGAGCTAAGAGGCATCTTAGAGGTCCTTAAGTATAAAACCTACATTTCACACATGAGAAAAGCATAGAGGGGGTTAGTGACTTAGCCAGGGTCACAAAGCTAATGTATATCTGAGGCAGGATTTGAATGCAGGTCTTCTTTACAACACCAAGTTATAGACAAAACTTCCTAAACACAGAGGAGAAAAACAATAGGAATTTCTAGACCAAAGAGATAAGTGATGGTACAAAGCAGGAGCTGCAGGCCTAGTATGGAAGAGAAAAACTGAACCTCTCCTTTCATTTATAATATATGTTATGTAGCTTATTAAAAGTACTCAGGCAAAATGAAAAAAAATGCTCGATTTAGAGTGAAAGGAATCAAGTTTGAATCCTGTCTTTACCTCTAATTACCTGTATAAGCTTAGGTTATCATCAACAAGCAGTCATTAAACTCCTGCTATGCACTAGGCATTGTTCTAGATGCTACTTAAGTAACTAACCTCTCTTAAGACTCAATCTTCTCATCTGTAAAAAAAGTTTAAACTTGATGAACTCTAATGGTCCCTTCCAGCTCTGAGTCTATGACATGATCTGTGACACAATACATCTGGGGGAAAGTGGGTTGATTGTCCAGTAATCCCAGATGTTTTCCCCTTTCAGGAAGAGTTCAATCACAGGTTAATACTATAAGTCTGGAGGTCTGCATATATCCATAATGGAGATGGGGTTCACCAGACAGTCTTAACAGTTTATGACTCAGATGTGAATACTTGTATTTTCCCTTTTCTACTAGGTGAAATAATGCCTGTCTTGTCTTAGATGCATTACTCTCCTGAGTGCTGGCATGGGTATTGAAGGCTCTTTTACCTTTTCTGTAAAGAATTAGACATAAGCCTAATTGTCTAGGTGGTGACACGTAGACAATAAGCCAAGGAGATGCAATTAGTGAGAAGGTTCCCAAGAATGAGTTTTGTACAATTAAGCCTAGAGTGGCTCTGGCCCACAGCTGCATTTTTATACGTGTGAAAGTTTGCTTTTGCTATATAGCTGTAGGAAGTGGTGGTAAATGCTGAGAAAAGCAGTTTGTTAGAAAATCAAACATCTCTATGCATACAGCTAAGACAAATAACTAACATCTCTTAAAACATTATAATAATAATAATGTCATACATGGATGGCATCAAGATATATGGGTCAAGGTGGTGGCTAGGTGCCTAGGTGGCACAGTGACTAGACCACCAGCCCTGGAGTCAGGAGGACCTGAGTTCAAATCTGGCCTCAGACACTTAACACTTACTAGACATGTGACCTTGGGCAAGTCACTTAATCCCAACAGCCCTGCCTTTCCCCCTCCAAAAAGCAAAAAAAAAAAAAATTTTATTTATCTATCTATCTATCTATCTATCTATATATATATATATATATATGGCTCAACTGAAAAATATGCTA
>CM053583.1:185716750-185736965 GCA_028627135.1 Pseudochirops cupreus
ATATTATATATTATATATTATATATTATTAATTAATTATATATTATTAATTAATTACATATTAAGAATCTTAAAGGCATCCTGAACCAAAGTTGAATGTAAAGAACATATTTGAAGTAACTAACAGCTATACAATATCATCCTATGTAATGGACCCCAAGATTTGAAATATATCTTAACAAAATACATGCAATACACAAGACCCATCACCTTAAAAAAGCTTTAGAAATACTTAAACTTCCTTACCAAAAAGGAAAAAGAGGACATATTCTTAGAGAACATAATAAATAGTCAAAAACCTAAAGAAAGAGTTTAGGAACAAACATTACCTCATTGATCAATAGTATAGACAAATTAACTGTCATATGTTATTGATGTATCAGATGTAACTAAATGTGGTCGACTGCTAAATGGAGCCCATGAAACATCTAAGATCCAAGAATAGAATCAAAAGGCTCTCCAGGGGTGACATCCACATGAACTCAGCTAAAAATACATTGATAAAAAAGCATAAATGAATGACTGCCTCTGAGGATTTGTTTGTGGAAATTGGAGGAGATTGTGAAAGTGATTCAAGACCTAGGCATTGCTTCCAGAATTTGTTCTTTCTGTAGCAAAGATTTAATGATCAGTGTAGATTATGTAAAGTAATGGTAGAAACTGTGAAATACATTACTGTTGGCTGTAAATATTTAGCTCTTCCCAGATCCCTAACAAGACATGGCCTATTGGTTAGAATTACACATCAGAAGGTCAATATTTTTTAGAGACTAAAAGATGAGAAATCCTCATGCTAGAGTAAAAATATCCTGAAGAATTTAACCAATAAACTATACTGCAATAAGAACCATTACCACAGACTAAATTGTTGCCCACAACAACCCAGACATAATATTGATCAAAAAAAAAACCTTAAGGACAATATTTTTGTAGATATCATTAACCATACCAAATAGCCATAATCTCTATTCTACATAGGGAGAAAGTTGTCAAAATGCAAACTTCACAGAAGAGGGGAAAAAATCATATAGGAATAGGAGGAAGGGCATACCATCCCTTGTCTTCTTGTCACTGGTATATGGAGAATGTTTCCAGTGAGCCTCTAGTCAATCAACCAATAACCATTTCTTAAACACCTGCTATGTGCCAGACACCATGTCAAGCAGCAGGAATACAAAGAAAGAAGAAGCTCATAATGTAATGTGAGAAAACAACACATAAAAAGAAGCTGAAAAGCCAAGGGAGGTTAGTAATAGGTACATGTGGGAGAGATGGGGAACGATGAAATCCAAAGGAGTGGAGCTAAGTGGGAAATGGTTGCTCATTTAGGGATGTGGGAGGAGCCCTCCTATAATCACCATCCACTCTCTCCAGTCAGAGGAAAGAAGAGGGTACTAAGGGGGTGTGAGATTCAGAGTTGATGTGATCCTGTAGGATGAGGAGATTCTAGAGAGCATGATGAAATACAGGTAGTAAGTTAGGAGGCAGCTTCCTTGGGATCTCTCCTTAAATAGAGGATCTGGGAAAAGCTTTTCAATCATGGGGAGGGAAATTGTCCAGTCAGGTCCTAGGATCAGGGGGTACAGCAGAGGTGTGAATTTCAGAGTTGATGTGATTTTTCAGCATGACGAAATTTTGAAATACATTGATGAGGTCCAGAAGAGTGCAACCAGGTGGGAAATAATGAGTTTACATCTTAATACTTTTGTCAAGTACAAAATCAGTTATTTTATTCATCTATGCAATAATCTACATTAGAAAAGAGAAAATAATAGCAGCACACTAATAATAGCTGTCTATTGAGTTTTTCCTAACTTTTACCATTTCTATAGAAAAAAATGAACTATTATAATTATTGTAATGTAATTATAGTGATTAAATGTTGACAAAGACTTTCCTGACAACCACTCTATGGTATGTAGTGCAAGTACTATTATCCCCCTTTTCTGGATGAAAGGTCTAAAAGACATGAGGTCCATGTCTGCAGGGACCAGAACTTGAACCAATGGATGGAAGCTTCAATGGATTAGATTTCTACTCAATATAGGGAAAATGTTCTTAATAATTTAAGCTATCCAAAGGCAGATGGAATTGCCTCAAGAAACAGTGAATGTCTCATCATCCACATCATGTCCAATACCCAGATGAAAACTGAAATATCTTCAAGTGCCTAAAAGCCCTCAATACAAGAAGCCCACCACTAATTATGATGTGGAAGAGTTGCAATCTACATCTCTGGAGAGATTCTCCATACTAACAATAATAATATCTCATTTACAGTGCTTAATGTTCAATTGTTAAGCATTTATTAAGTACCTTCTATACTGGGAATGGTGCAAAGTGCTAGCATTAAAAACATACACATAAAAGAGTCCTTGCCCCCAATAGAGGCATTCTGTAGGGCAAAACAACATGCAAACATATAATTATACAAAATATATACAAAATGCATACAAAATAAAAAGATAATTGGTAGTCAGTCACAAGCAGCTGGAGTAATGATCAAAGAACTCCCATAGAAGGTAGTGTTTGAGCTGAGTTTTGAAGGAAACTGGAGCTAAAAAAGATGGAGATGTAGAAAGGAACACGTTCCAAATATGGGAGTAGTTGGTGGAAAGGCATGGAAATGAAAAATCTCCAAATGTGAATAATAGCAAGAGCGTCAGTCTAGCTGGGCTGAAGAGTTACTACAAAGTACTTTCTTCACCACAACCTTGTGAAATAGTATAACCAGTGTTATCATGGCCATATTGAAGCTGGAGTATCAGAGTCAGAAGGTGGTTGAGCAACTTACCCAGAATCACACAGCTATTAAGTGTCAAGGTCATGATTAGAACACAAGTTTTCTGACTTAACATTCAATATTCTTTCTACTACATCACACTGTCTTCTCATGATATTTCCCATTTATAAAACATTTTAAGGTTAGTAAAGCATTTTCCCCCACAACATTCTCTCCTGTGAGTAGGTAGTCAGACTTTATTATCCCCATTTCATAGATAGGGACTTTATTGAAGTCCTATCCTGGTGCCTCATTAATGTGTGAAAATTATTCTACCAGTGGAAAATAAACTCTATCAGATCTGGCAATAAAAACAATATAGAAAATAGACATTACCTTGATACCAATTACAATGATTTCACCCACAAGTTAAACCAATATAAATCAAATGCTACAAAAAGGAGTAAGAAGAACCTAGAAAGTACCTTAATCAGTAAATTTCTCTTATTTACCAAACCAAGAAAGATGGCTTCCCAAGGTAATTTCATATAGGAACATGCAGTTGTAAAATCTTGTATAAGAGGTAAACTAATAAGAACGACAATAACTAGCATTTAAGTAGTGTCTTAAGTTTAGTAAAGTCTCTTATAAGTATTATTGCTTTGTCCCTTCTGTTCTGATCATTTTGGGGTTTTGTTTTCACACAAGAACAGAGGGAGGAATAAGGAAGAATACATTCAATTTCTACTTCAGACACTTAATAGCTATATAGCCCAGGAAGTCACTTTGTGCCTCAGTTTCCTCAACTGTAAAATAAAGGAGTTGGATTTAGTGTCCTTTAAGGTCCCTTTAAACTCTAAACCTATGAATCTATATAAACCCATCACCCAAATCTACTAATTTCCGGTGTTTGCCATTTGATTCCTTATCAGTCTCAACCCCATAATGAATTATTTGGATTCATCTAAACTACTTAAACATGAAATAAGTTCCTTCTGTCTTCTAACTCAAGGAGTCAGGAGTATTGAAATACACTGTAGAGGAAGTCTTTTTAATAATGTTGATTTCTGAATTTATAAAAGTATATAGTTGACTAGTAACTTAAATGGTAAGTTTTAATAAATGCTATGACTTGTCAAATCCACATGATCTATTATCTATAATTTGAGAGCAAACCTTGCCAATACTTCTTTACTTATCTGGGATGATCTGAAGTTGACTGAAGCTCTGATCACTTGCTCCTATAACAGTGATAAAACACTGCCCCTAAATTAACACATCACTATTTTTCAATAACCAGAAAGAATGTCATTACTGAAAGGCAGCATGAGTAACAAGGAGCCAGTCACATTAATACAGGATTACATGGGATGAGGGCTCACCAGATCTCAGATAGCATGCCCCCTTTATCTTGAGCAGAGAGGGAGAAGGCACTAGGAAATGCATGTCCAGACGACATGGCTGGTAGATCCACTTTCCTTTTTTTATCTCCATTAAATCCCTGAGGACAACCATTAACTAAAAAGGTCTTTGGAGGAATGCTTTTAGGACAGAACATTAAAATCATAGCTAAAGGAAGCTGTGTTAGTAACATATTGCCAACGGTATTATATCATTTGACTCAAAATATTTTATTCTTTGATTCTGTTGCTCAACTACATGCAGCATGCAAGGGAAAAAGAAAAAAAAGTAGGTGCTAAAAGGTTGAAATTTCATACCCACGATATTACCTTTGAAACCTCAGCTTAAGACATATTTTAAAATTTGGTCTACATTAAAACCAGGTGTTTTCACTCACCATTAGTTGGTTCAGCACCTGAAATTCTTGCTCTCACTTTTTTATGATTCAATTCTGGCCTATTGATAACCCAGAGTGGAAACAGCAATGCTTTATTTTGGCCCAAAACCCCCCTTTGTTATGACAGAATATTTTAAAAGGCAGATTCAGTTGTGCCCTAGGGCCTCACTCATCTACATTTATTCCTTTCCAAAATACTTGTTAGTAATTGTTCTGACAAAGCCTATATTCATCTAAAAGTTGAGCCTTTATGCGAAAATGTTACATGTTCCGAGTACAAGATGTTGTAAATACCCAATTCTTCAATCAATGTTCACCTTTTCAATTAATCTGACATACAAAATTGGGAAAGGATATAGGAAAATGGAAGATTCAAAGCCCAGTCCCCTGGCTCCCAATTCAATCCTCTTTCTATAGCGCAATATTGAGCAAGTAATTTACGATCTAAACATGTTTGTCTATAAAATAAGAATAAAATTACCTCATAGGCTGGCTATGAGTGAACCACATTAAAACATGCAAAGTGCCATCTAAATGTGAGTTCTTCTCATTAAAAGCCTTTAAAATCAAAAATATTCAACAGAGCTTCAGTCTGGACTCTTATGGAGATATAGAAGAGATTAAGAAGAAAAGCAAAAGAGAGTGTGAGTGGTGGAGGAAGAGGCGCCAAGAGACATGAAGGGAAAAGTAGTAGAGAGTGGAGAAAGAAGGAAGCAGAGAAAGGGGAGGGGGGAATATGGAGTGAGAAGTCAAGGAAAAAGACAATCTTGAAAGAAAAATATACAAGAGTTTTCCATCATCGGTGTCACCTTCATCTTCATCTCCTTTTTTCAGATGGCATTTTGACAGAAGATTAATTCAAGTCAGCTGCTGAAAATAATTATTGCATTATGGGAGCAGTAATCATTATTTAGAACATGATTAAATATGTCTGCACCTATTGACTCTGCCTATGATTTATGTATTTGTTTAGTCAATAGTCTAATGTAAATGATGTAATTAATTATAGATGGCGGTGTCAGGTCATTGGTGAAAACAATCTGATGAGAACAAGGGCTCTGTTTTTTTCATGACAGATGCAGGAGGGGATTGGGGGATGGGGGGAGAGTTGAGGGAATTCCAGGGGAACTTTTTCACGTGTGAATGGCGGCTTGGATCTCAATTTGCATGTTGTCTTTCTCTTGTTCAGTCTTCGTTTAGAAATTGAAATAACTTGTTAAGCAAAGGGGAAGGGAGCACATGATTGCAAAGAGGGCACCTGGGACTTGTGCCGGTGAGGAGGTAAAGAGCCAGCTGCTCCCCTAACACAGGGGAGCATGCCACTATCATTTACCGCTTCATAAAATTAAATGTTTTCCAAATTAAATCAGTAGGCAGTGTGCAGGAGGCCTACTATCTCTAATAACAATTTTTCAATCAATATTGAGGGGGGGGTGCCTTGCTAATATGAAATGTGAGCTGAGGAGCTTAGGCTCGACTGGGGGAGGGGAGTGAGAAGAGAGGATGGCTTAGAAGAGGTCTTGAGTCCTACAGCTTTCAATCAAACCAAAAGTTTAAAAAATATATATATGCATGGCGGATTCTCCATCACTGTGAGTCTATTCCCTGTAGATTTTTCCCTTAACTGATAATTTGGTCAGTCACATTCCTCAGAGGGAGGTCATAGGCCACCCCAGCCCCTGTCAGGCCTCAGAGAAACTATTTCCATTTTAATGCCACAGCTATAATCTATCAAAGATGTGATGTACAAGATACAATGAATTTAAGTGGTCTTCATATATCACTGAGCTTTCATGCCTTCACCTGGGTAATAGTCTGAATTACTCTCCCTACCTCACAATCTGTCACCCCCAGTAAAATAACTGCCACATTGGTGTTAATGGCAGGTCTGTCCAAATTGGGGCCACTGTAGCCAAAGATATTATATATCATAAACTTTAGCATTCAGTTCTTAGTCCAGAAGAGGTCCACAGCATAGAGGTATGCTATTAAGAATTCTGCAGAGAAACTCTGCTCATGTTTTTCTTAATAAGAACCAAAACAAATTTAGTTAGGCCCACATGCCCAGCCAATGCATATATTCTCTCACTCCAATTTCTTCTGTTTAGTTCCCTCACACACAGATTCCTATCTGAGCTAGATTACTCTCTCCTCCCCAACTCCCCCCAATATTCTCTGATATCCACAGATCTCCTCCTTAGACAATAAACATATCAGAATTTTGAAGAAATCGGCAATCATTAATAATATTCCCAGCAACATAGCTATTTAACCCCTCATACAAGCAGTGAATTTAAAAATTATCACCTCTTTACATCCCAGGAATGTCGACTGCCAAAACTATCTGTTTCTATGCCTCTAGGAATCCTCACTCAACTAAAGGGCCTCATAGAGGGTCCATATTCTTATAGGATTACTCATTCAACAAGTATTTATTAATGCCAGCAATTCTGCTAGGCACTGATGATACAAATACAAAAATGAAACAACTCCTTCCCTTTATGATCACAGATTGGTAGTCCCCTGTTTCTACTTTCCTACCCTGCCCTCTGTTCGCTCCCTTCTTCTCTATACACCGCCTTCTCTCTAAATTAAAAAAAGGTATCCAAATTAAGCCTCAGGCTTGGCAGTAATAATCAGTAAGTTTGTGCTATAATACAAATGATATTTTTTACAATACTAGGAAGGTGATATTATTGGCAAGACAAATTTTTAGCCCTTCAGATGGCAAACCTTTTTGAAGAGAACCAATATGGATTTATGTTATAAATATTTCTCTACCACAGGAGAGTTCATTATAGTAAGGCTCTAGTATAAGAACTGTGCTTGTGAAGTACCCTTCTCTAATGAAGGAATTAATCAACAAGTATTTATTAGATTTTAGATACTAAAGATACAAAGACGAAGTGAAACATTTGAAAAGATGGCCATGGCTCATTGGCACAAGGAGAATGTAGATTTTTTGAAATCTTGTATCAATGCTAGAAATGAAGGTATGATATGGAGATCATGCCCTTTTGTTCCATAGGGGCAACTAGGTGGTTGAGTGGAGAGAGCACTGAGCCTGGAGTCCAGAAGTTCTGAGTTCAAATTCAGCTTGAGAAACTAGCTACGTAACCCTAGCCAAGTCATTTAATATCTATCTGCCTCATTTTGTCAATTGTAAAATGGGGGTAATAATAGTTTCTATCTCATAGAATTGTTGTGAGGATGGAATGAGATGATATTGCAAAAGTGCTTAGAACACTGCTTGGCACATGATATCCACTTAAGAATGGCTTCTTTCTTTCCCTTGTCCCACATAGATTACCTAGAATATTCTTAATGGTCAATAAGTGTTAATTATCCATAGATATGGGAGTGGCTGGATGGCACAGTAGATAGAGCACTGGTCCTGAAGTCAGGAGGACCTGAGTTCAAATCTAGCCTGAGACATTTACTAGCTGTATAGCTCAGTTAACCTTAATTGCCTGCTCTAAAAAAATCATTAATAAATATTGTAATGGTAAGGGAGATTAAAGATCCTCTTGTATTGGCTTGGATTTCAGGTTAAGTGTTAAGACCCAGAGCTTGTAAATCCCACTTGTGGGATGGACTTGTTGATGTGAAGAGAGGGGGCTGAATAGGGAGGAGGTGGTGCCGTGTAGAGGGAGAGGCCCAAGCTGAGAGAGACCAGAAGAACTTTTGGGAGCAATATCATGGAGGTAGAGAGAGGGGAGCGGAGGGAGGGAGAGAGAGAGAGAGGATAGAGAGAGAAAAAGATAGAGAGAAAGAGAGAGAGAGGAGAGAGAGAGAGAGAAAGAAGAGAGAGGAGAGAGAGAAAGAGAGAGAGAGGAGAGAGAGAGACGGAGAGAGAGAGAGGAGAGAAACAAAGAGAGAGAGAGAGGGGAGAGAGAGAGAGGAGAGAGAGAGAGGAGAGAAAGAAAGAGAGAGAGGGGGGAGAGAGGGAGAGAGAGAAGAGAGAGAGAAAGAGAGAGAGAGAGGAGAGAGAGAAAGAGAGAGAGGAGAGAGAGAAAGAGAGAGAGAGAGAGAGAGAGAGAGAGAGAGAGAGAGAGAGAGAGAGAGAGAAACTGCCAGCCAAAGCTGCCAAGAACTGAGGAGGCATGACTGTGGTGCCAGTATTTCATCTGTCTGTTTTGATGTTACTTTGTCAGAGTCATTTGTCGATAGAGACCTCAGCCCTTGCTTGTTGTTGAGTCTAGGTTGATTTCACAGGCAGAAAGTGAATTGAAGAGGATTCCAGCAATGTGCATAAATGTTGTGGTGTCTTTGTTGAGCTTTGTCTTCCCAGAAACAGAAACTGCTGAGAATTTGCCTGGAGTTAAGATGAAGAAAGACCTCTCCTTAGGTAATGAATTCTGTGATATTGTAACCTGGTTGTGACCTAGGGGTGGATGGCTTTTGTGCTTTCCACTGCCCCTTGAGAGGGTACTTGGTGATAACAGATAATACTGTAATTCAGTTGTGATCCAGGGGTGGAAAACATTTAACCTTTGTACTTTGTGACTGACCAAATGAACGTACTTTGTTTATGACTGGAAACTAATCTCCACTTGAGAAGAGGGACTTTTTGATTGACTAAATGAATGTACTACCCAGGGGTGGAGTACTTGGACTTTATATTTTGTGATTGAATTGAGGACTCACTAAATGATTGAGTTACACATGGTGAATGCCGTTCTTTGATTTTCTGTGAATGTTTTGCCTTAATCTGTCATTGAATAAATGGAGTTTGCTATGCCAGTAATACGAACCTTGGAAGCTGCTCTTGCTTGGCATTACAGATATACACAATCTAATAAATAGCATTCTTTTCTGATAGAAATTCTCTTTTTTTTTCTAAATTAAGTATAATCCTTTTCATTCCTCATTCCTTCCATGTATAAATTGGAATTAATAATACTTGCAACCAATCTGACTCCCATATCTGTGATAAGAATAAAATGAGGTTTATAAAGTGCCTAGGTGGATGATAGAATGAAAGACTACCTAAGTTATAGCTCCTCCTCTTCCTATCAGAAAATCAAAAGAAGGGTCCCCAATGCAGCAAATATGGCAATGAAAAGAAGGAAATAGAAAAAACCTATCACAAGAAAATTCTTCCCCCAAAAAATGAATATCAGTTCACTACTTCATGGTTATTTGCACTCCTTTTCACATTACCATCACTATGCAACCCCATGGTCACACACAGACCTGAGGTAGCATTGCATCCCTCCTGGCAGCTATAGTATTAGGCATTGGATTTTGGAGGCATTTTGGAGGTGTTATCCTGAGGTGCAGGTTAAAGCCTATGAGTTGGACCAGAAACCTGAAAAACCTGCAAACCTGAAAAAGAGAAAAGAAGACAATATTAGAAGAATGTGGAGTTTAGTGGAAGAAGGTCATGGAGGAAGAACACAAATCCTTAATATTATATAAAGGAAATAGCCAGGCAGCAGTAGAGAGAAAGGGAAAAAGGGACCCAGATGCCAAAGCTTCTCTGGAGTTTCCCTTCAATGACAATCTTCACTGAGATACTTTATGACCAGTCCTATATGTTCAGCCTAGAAAGTTGGTTATAGATTTAATGGTGAAAGCCAGAAGAGAGAGGTGGTAAAAGTGAATAGGCTCAATTGGAATAACCTCAGTATCTTCCCACAGTAATACCTCAACAACCTACCCTACTGAACATCACAGATACCAGTGGTCTGAGAGAACAGAAAAGAGGCAGTGAATGCAGGAGAATTGCAACAGCAATGATGCTATAAAATAAGGATACCATGGAAAAATTGGAAGGGCATCTGATAAAGATTGACTGAGAAACAAGATATTCACAACTGCAGGAAAGAGCCATTTAAATGAATAATTACTTCTCAAGAAAGGAACCTGAGTCAAAAATCCCCTGAGGAAATTCCTCAAAATACCTTGAAATGGCAACAGAATAACTTTAAAAACTTCTACAATGGTTTGGGAGAACCAACAAAACAGATTTGTTTGGTTTTTTAAGTAAGAATATAGATTAGAGCTCTTAATAAAGAAATTAGGTCTAGCGAAAGAGTAGATAATGTAGAACAAGTTAGATAAAAGATTCTCTGAAAAATGCATAAAATGCAGAGACAAAAGTATTATAAACACAGAAAAGCTTTATGAAACAAGAACACTGAACTTGTACAAAGGATAAGAGATAATCTAAGGCCCGTGGGTCTTTCAGGGAAAAAAAAACAGCATCCTTCAAGAATTGGTACAAGAAAATTGGACTCAGATTACAAAGTATAAGTAAAAAAAAATCCAATGGTCACCAATAGAAAGAAATTCTAAGTTTAATTCACCAAGAAGCATGTTACTCAAACTACAGAATTACAAGAAGCATGGAGAGAAAATACTTTCACATACCAAGGACAATTAATCAAAGAAATATAATACCATATTCCAAAAAGCAAAGATTTACTTGAAAACCAAAACAATGTATTCTGCAAAACTGAACGTAACATTAAGGAAAATAATTCATCAAAAAAAGTGATGATTTTTTCAGTCATTGCTTCAAACAGTCCAAATATGGGTGAGACATTCAACCTGCACACTGGACCAAACAGAAGAAAATTAAACATTTTCAGATAACAATGAAAGACTGTCAAATGAAAGTATGCCTCCCTGTGCCTAGACCTAGATAAAGCTGTGAAGTGGGCAATATTGATATTTATTTATTGGTTTACTTAAATATAACTTGCACTTTAACTGAGGCACTGAGAAAGCAATAGCATATGTGGGATAAAGAACTGGAGATATGAGAAAAGTTCAAGATATGAGAAAAAATCAACAGAAAAGTAGTAGAATGAAGTGAATTAATACTTCAGGAGAAAAAAATGCATTCGGTCATTAGTAAGTTGATATTACTTGGTGGTAAGATAATACACAGGAATTTGTTTCAGGTAGTGAGAAAGGGGTATAACAACACCAGGGTGGAATGATGTCTAGGAAAAGACTTGTCAGGATTCAAGAGAAGTGGCCAAGAGGTATTTAGTCTCACCCAGGCTTTTGTGTTAGTGGAAAAGTAGGAAAAGAATATTGAGTGACAAATCATGGGTAGCCAAAAGAGAGTTGGATTCCACCAACCAAAAAGGAGTACTCTGGCAACACTGAAAAGCAATTCTACAGAGTTAGGAGAAGATAAAACGGAGCATTACAAAATTCAGTGTGTTGGGCAGTGGTTTACGTTAGAAGTATCAAACTCAGCCCACAGGTCCAATGGGCTCACAAACTTCCCAAGTGTAGTCCAACCTAGATTAAAATGTAATTGGAAGATGTACAACAAAATAAATAAAGATGCAAAGCAATATAGATAATGTTAATTTGTGGTCTTCTAAGTCAGTATGTGCTCTATAGACATCTGCAACATGTGGATTTATTTCTATCTGAATTTGACACCATTGCAATACAGGTTACAGCAGTTTCTCCAAGTTGAGGTCATGTTTCTCTCAAAAGCACTAACTCCTATTCTCAAAGGAATGGTTAAAATGATTGGCTTAGTGAAAGTTTAAGAGGGAGACATAGTTACAAAGAAAAAGTGGCATGATATCAACAAAGGCAAACCATGAGAGAAAAAGCAAAGAACAGAATTATGACCCTAGAATAACAGAGCACTTCCCACTGCACTCTATTACCTTCTTAAAGAATCAACATTCCTCTTCTGGGTCCTATGACCAAAAAGATGGAGAATTAGACATTTTCTCTAAGGGCTGACAATAGAATTTGACTCTACCCCATCCACTCTTCCCATGGTAACTGAAAGGCAGAAGCTTGCTGAGTCAGGGATAGCAGTATAGCAAGATTTTTCTGCTAGGAAGCCAGTTAGAGAACTGAGGAATATTTTTTGAAGACTGATATTATCAAAGATCACAAGAGGAAGAAAACTAAATTAAAGACCTTGAGCAGAAACATATAAATCAATAGAGAAGATATTAATAACAAAAAGGAAAATGTCCTCCACAGCAGGTAAAAGAATCCAGACATTTATAAATAACTATTGCAAGGTAAAGGAAAGTGCATCAACACTTATGGATCCCTAAGAGAAACTGGAAAGAGAGCAGAATGTTGCTAAATGGTTTAAAAGAAAATTGAGAATTGTGGAAGCAGAATTTATAGCCTGCACAGCAGAAATAATTTGCAGAATAGCAAAACTTGGATCCACAGTAGAAAGTCTCACTAAAGAAGAAAAAGAGAAAATAACTGATTGGAAATAGAGATACAGAGATGTGAAGGACAATCTGAAAGAAGAGAAGCAAAAGATAATAATGTTAAAAGAAAACACGCAAAACAATTTACCTCAAAGACAAGATGCACAGAGACTTAAAGATTATAGGTCTTGTGACAATTGCAAATTAAGGGGAAAAAACCTGAACAACAAGATGAAAGAAATAATACCCCAAAACTGTCTAGAACTTCTGAACACAGAAAATTTGCCAATCAAAAAATATTCAGAGATTGCCCCCGGGGGGGAAAAACCCTCTTCTGCAAATTCTGTGACACATAGTCATAAAATTAACCAATTCCAATGACAACAAATTTTTCAAGTTACATGGGAAAAAACATCTTCAAATATCAAGAAAAGGAAATGAAAATAAGACAAGATTATTCTGAACCCACCAGAAACACAGGTCAAAATGGCATACTGTGTTTCAAAGAGCAAAGGAACTCAAGATACAGCCAAAGGTAATATATATCCTTCGGTATAGGGCCTTATGAGATCTGAAAAAAAACAACTACCATCTTCCCTATCTGAGTACCTCAGAAACAGAGTAACAGCTATCAGTGAAGTTGTAGTGGCAACAGTAGTGAGAAGAGAGGAGCTAAGACTGTGAGTTTCAGAAAAATGGGGACCTCAATCATCTAGGACTTCCTATACCAATAAAATCATAAGGCCAGTTATGGCCCTTATTTGGATTCAAATCACATTTAGATCACATTTTATCACCAATAAATATGTCATTGAATTGAACCCCAAGTCTGAAAAACTAGACTAGCCTGAAGTCAGCCTAGTGCAGAATGTTCGACATGATCAGCAAGGGTTGTTATACATTGCTGCTTGGTGTATATAGTAAGTCCTCTAAGGGAAAAAGGAATCTCTTATTCACTGTATAGGGTTAGCTCAATGAATGCCTAAAAAGCCTTATAGGGAAAGTAGAAAAATAACAAAATTAAGTATATATTGGCTTTTGTTGGTGGCTTTAGGGGAAAAAAATGGATCTCTAATATAAGGAAAATTGTCCTTGAATATTGGGTAATTAGAAGGAGGTGAATAAACTTTTGTTCTTTAAAGAATGCCTCAAAAGTAGAGAAACAGTTTATGGATCTATCAACAGGTCAGGTAAAAAGGGTGATGCTAATGGGCGAAGAAACTGATAGGCTATAGATAAGAAGCATGTTCTCAGAACTAGAAACCTTCTCCAGAAAATGTGTTAAACCTGTAAGCAATAGGGTAAAGAGAGCAAGAGTGATGGTGAGGGAGGACTAGCTTCAGTCCAAGGTTCTGGAGGAAAGATGAGTGTGGTATGGAGAAGGCCTGGTAGTATAATGCAAGCCTCAAGATAAGCAATCACCTATCAGAGCTGTTGGACTAAGAGTCCAAAATGTTGGTGCTTGTTTGGTGTTGGAATTGGTTGGGTTTTTTTTGGAAGGGAGTGTTTTGTTTTGTTTGTTACAAGGGCTAATTCAAATGGGTGGAGGAGCAAGGGAGAGAAGGTTGGTCATTTCCAAAAACAAACACATTGAAAAATAGGATACATAAAACTATTTTTTTTAAGTTTTGAGTCTCTCCTAATCTTGCCACAGTCTATGGATTTCTCCAAGTTTAGGGAAAAGACTATTTCAAAAGCTGGTGGCTTTGCTAAATATGGGAAGTCAATACAATTGAAAATATTTAAAGGAGGTTCAGGCAGAAGATAGAAATAAATTGTGGGAAAATAATATTTAAAGAATGAACTCCCTTG
Source organism: Pseudochirops cupreus (assembly GCA_028627135.1). NCBI lineage: Eukaryota > Metazoa > Chordata > Mammalia > Diprotodontia > Pseudocheiridae > Pseudochirops > Pseudochirops cupreus. The sequence goes on from CM053583.1 coordinate 185,731,238, forward strand.
ATGTTACTGAATGACTTTGGAGGCAAAGGCACTCAGTTCTATTTAATTCAATTCAATAAACAGTTAGTAAATGCGTCCTATATGCCAGGCATTATACTAAGTGCTGGGGATACAAATAAGGAAAGGAAATATAGTCCCTGCCCTCAAGGAGCTTATAATATAAGGGGTGAAGATAACACACAAAAGGAAGCTAGAAGGGGCATGGGTAACATGGGGGCATATTGTTCTATGGAACTGAAACCAAGCAGAGCTGTAGATGGAAATTTGAAAGAGCTGGGAAGTCTAATTCCTGCCCATTATAGGGAAAATCTCAGGAAGAAGTTTAATTTTAAACAATGACTCTGACCCCTATATAAAGATAATAAAGTTAAGAAAGCTGAAGTGAAGGGACATTAAAAATTGTATCAATTAGGCCAAGATAATAGAGTAGAAGGAAACAGTATGTGGAACTACCCCATACAAAACTCCTCCAAACAGGATTAGAAAGAGTGCCAGACCTAAACCTAATGGGGAAATCCAGAAAAATCAGAGTGAATTATTTGTCCAGTCAACGTTGGCATATAAAGACAGAGAGATCTTCTCACTCTGGAGACAGGATTGGGTCAGGAGCACTCTGTATGGGAAGCGCTCCAGCACTGTGGGAGATGCTTATACCCTGAGATGGCAAAAAGAACTGCCAATCACATACTAGGGCACCCACAGATTCATACTCAAGCATCATGGTGAAGATGGGTTCCAATGCTCAGTTTTGCTGCTTATTGCCTTGTTCTGTGTCACAATCCAGAGGAGATTGAGAAGGGTCCCTATGCCTGAAGGTTTCATTCCCAGGTTGGAAGACCCTGAGAGGTGTTTCTGGAGAGGAAAAAGTTCAAAAGTAAGCAACAGCAACATGGCTAAGATCCCAGAAGCAAAACAGAATCTCAGTTTCAGTATCTAGCCCAGCCTGCAAAGAAATAACCATGGCAGAAATCCCAGACCAAAGGAGAGTTTACACTTCTGTCACTGAACCAACAGTTTTCCAGTTACCCGACAGGGGCTGATAGCAATATTCTATGTTGCTCAGGCCAAAACCCAGATCAAGAATTTGCGAAGTTCAGATCAGGGAGGCAGTAATCAGACTTTGCCCAAGATTTAAGAGCCCTGAAAGCCTGTGGATCTTCTTTTTGACCCTGAGATTTTAGAACAACACAATGCTCAATATCTCCAAGAAAAACATTAACAGAAGTAGCCCAGACCTTCCCTCCAGAAGTGCAGCAGAACTTAGCCCTAATATCAAGTTCAAAATTTAAAAGTAGGCTGGAAGAGTGGAAGAAGAAAGAAGAAGAAGAAGAAGAAGAAGAAGAAGAAGAAGAAGAAGAAGAAGAAGAAGAAGAAGAAGAAGAAGAAGAAAAAGAAGAAAGAGGAGAAGGAGGAAGAGAAGAAGAATCTCACCATAAAGAACTATTAGGGTGACAGGAAAGCTCAAGAAACAAATTCAGAAGAGAATGACTCCAAAATATCTACAGGCAAAGTCTCAGAGAAAAATACAGTTTGGGAACAAACTCAACTAGAAATTCTGAAAGAGATAAAGCAAGAATTTTAAAAAAGAGTTTTTAAATGTTTTTAATAAATGGAATAAGAGTGCTTGAGAAAAAATAGAAAAGAAATGAGAGAAAAGAATTGAAAAATAAATTAATTTGGCACAAGAGGTCCAAAACCTTTCCCAAAGAATGAACTCCCTGAAATTTAGAATTACTCAGCAATCTAGTGACACTGGGTGCTTTGCTGTTCCTTCCACATGATTGCCTGACTTGCAGTATTTTCCATCCCCCATGCCTAGACTTCTCTCCCTCCTCATCTCTGCCTCCTAACATCCTTGGCTTCCTTCAAGTCTCAGATAAAATCCCACCTTCTACAGGAAATCTTTCCTGATCCTCCTTAATTCTATTGCCTCCACTCTGTTAATCATTTCCAATTTATCCTATATTTATCTTGTTCATGCCTATGTATTTGTTTATATGTATGTATCTCATTTATACCTATGTCTTGTTTCCCCCATGAAACAGTGAGCCCCTTGAGAGCAGAGACTGTCTTCCCTTTTTATTTCTCATTCCCATAATTTAGTATAATGTCTGGCGTTTGGTAGGCACTTAATATTTATTCACTGTCTATATGCATATTTGCTTGTTAAAAGGCCTCACCTTATAGAACAGGATTGCAATGGATCTTTGATTAACCTTCCCTCCATATTTGTTCATTTTAGCTGCTAGAAATCTCAGTTTTTTTCAGCATCAAAATAACAAATGACAGCTGCCACCACCACCTCACCACTACCCCTCACTCCTGGCCTGCTCACCAACTCCCCCCAAAAGTTTCAGATTAGTACTAATTTCACAGCAATTGCTTGGACCCTGTAAGAGAAGCTATTTCCAATGACAGGCCTCAAACTATTTTGAGTATAAAGGTGAACTCTACCACAATGCCTTCCTATGTGGAGTCTAATATGTTTGCCCAACATTTCCAAAATCCCAGAGGCAGATAAATTCCCTGCTCAACCACTGGAAACAAATATATAGAATGAGAATTTCTGTCAAAGAAAAAAAGGAGGCAATTACCCAGTACTTGTCATTCTTTTTTTCCCCACATACAATTTAAGCTGATTTCTGTTGCAACTTGGATATTATTTACAATCAATTGAATCCTTTCCATGTTTGACATATTACTCTGATCTATGACTTTGCCTTCATTTTGTCCTGTTAACTAGAAACCCGCTTCATCATGAAATATGTGCCTCACACTTTCCTCCAAAGTGACTAAAAAAAACACATTGATAAAGCATCATAAATTGTGAGTCATTTCTCAAAAGCTTCCTGCCACAGCTCAAGACTGGAAGAAGGAAAGGGAAGTGCTGATCAATAGCCACTTGGTAAAATTTATGCTTAATATATGTATGGCAGGAAAGCAATGTCAGTATTGGAGTAATGTTGTAAGATGTCTGCTTGTATCCAGACTTCATTCTGGACTCTGGAGGAGGAGGATTTCCTAATAATTCAGACCAAAAAGAATTCCCTTTTTAAAAAAAGTTATTTGTGTTGGGTAACTGAAGGAAATAAATATTTGACTTATCTACATATTTGCCTGTTCCTAAAATGTTTTTTTTTAATTTGGAATCTTTTGAAAACCAAACTTTAGGTTAATGGGGGAAAGATAACATTGATCCCAGATCAGACAATGTAGCTAGGCAAAATTTTAATGGGCATGGCCTCTTATAAGACCTTAAATTTAATTGAGTGTTTTGTATTAGAGAAAATTAAATGAGAAATAATAAATCTAGCAAGGGAGGGGAAGGAAAATTTAATACTGTATTTGGTTTACCATAAGCCTTAATCTCTATTTGCCCAAGAGTCAGTCACATAACCCATTGACATAATCCATCCTCCACTAGCACTGTTCATGCTGTGTAGACCTACTGAAATATAAAGTTTTAATTCTCAGTTGTGTGCCAAGTCCTGTTATGGAGGGAGGGAGGGAAGGAAGGAAGGAAGGGAGGAAGGGAGGGAAGGAAGAAAGGGAGGGAGGAAGAGAGGGAGGAAGGGAGGGAGGAAGGAAGGAAGGAAGGAAAGAAAGAAGAAAGGAAATGTGTTACAATTAGTAACATGAGGAGGAACTTCTTTGAAAGGCCATAAGATTGACCAAAGCAATACCCAGACATGACTTCAAAAGACAGAGGATGTGATATACCTCCCACTTCTTGGCAGAGGGGTGAAACATCAAATATATTTGTTAAGAGATGGGTGGTCTGTTAGTAAACCCTGCTCATTATAGGGAAGGATTCTACCTGGGAGTTAAATGGTGGTAGGGGATGGGAGAAATGAGCTAGACATGAATAAAGAGAATCATTAGTAAAACATTTCTAATGACCAGAAGGGGAATAATGATGCAGAATGAGACACAAGTAGAATACTTTTGCTTTTATTATTTTTTTTTTGGAGGGTGGAAGGCGAGTGTGTCAAGTGTCTGAGGCTGGATTTGAATTCAGGTCCTCCTGACTCCAGGGCCAGTGCTCTATTCACTGCACCACCTAGCTTATTAAACCTTATGTTTATGTAAGCTTTCTTTAAAAAAAAAAAAACTATACAACAGACATTCACAGGTTCTTATATAATTCTGTTTTTTCGCATCTTGAAATGTTTGTTGATGACTGCTAAATTCACAATAGAAAGGAATTTTTTAATGATTTCAAAGCATTTTGCAAATACAAACAGTGATATGAATGCTGAATAATAATAAAGATGTGTATCAATGTGGAGAAGCCATCTAACTTGCAGGTGCTTTTTTTCTAGTTAAACAGCAACCAACCATAAACTACCAGGCATCTTTTTTCTAATGGTTGTTGCGAAAAAAGAATAGTAAAATGAAATGAGCTTTGCAGGAGAATAGGGAAATCAGACTTTGTTTCATCTACTTGCTTGGTTCTTCCCAGAAGCAAGCTTTATTACCTAATAAATGAAGATTATGATCCTTAAGAAAGAAGTAAAGACATTAAAATCCATTGCGACTTTTCTTCCTTCTCTGACAGCATGAGACACCAGCTGCAAATGGATTTCACAGACATTCACTAAAGATGTATTAGAGGCTGAAGACAGCCTCAACATGAAAACATGATAATCACATCCAGTGTACACATTCCTAATTCTCCCTTCACCCCCTGAGAAGTCACTTGTCAGTTTTGCTTTATACATGGGGCAGAGGAGGGAGGAAGATACACCATTTATGGAGAGTAATATGACAGTGATAACCATGATCCCCTGGCCTCTGGTATAAAATGAGATGGATATTTCTCCATTTTTTTCATATATATAATTCACTAACACTTGATATGACAAGTCTTAAATATTAAACATTATTTTTACCCTTGACGTCCATTTGGGGTGCAAAGATTTATTGCCTCTCCTAAGAAGGACAGGAGATGAAGTAGAAATCAGAATTAATACGCTTTCCACTCCCCTCCTGACCCCACCCCAGAGTCCGTCTTTGTAGCAATAATTTGTCTTCTGACTAGGTCTGGATCTTTTTGGCCCAAAGTGCATTGTGTCATCTTCAGAATATTCAGTCAAATTAAAGAAAAGAAGCAATCCGAAGTTATGGGATTTTTAACCATTGAAAAGTTAACTTCTAGATCCATCCTGCCCTACCGGAAAGTCAGAGGGGTGAGGGGGGAAGACATAGGAGAGAATAGATTGGGGGAGGGGGGATACACTGGGATGGCTGTTTTGGGGTGGTGGGTAGGGGAAAGATGGGGAGAAAATTTGTAACTCAAAATTTCATGGAAATGAATGATGTAAACTAAACTAAAATAAAATAAAATAAAAAAGAAAAGTTAACTTCTATGACTTTGTGAAGTGTCGGAACCACACTTGGGCAAATGCCTCTACCACCTTATTGCCCTCTTTTTTACATTGTAGTACATAAAACTCTGCAATTATTATAAGCACTGTTGTAAGCATTGGATGCCCATTTTCATAGAGTAAAATGTACTGAAGATGACTTGTATTTTTTAAATTCTTTAAAATGACCAAAGATTTGAGTTTTGCAAAAGTATTGAATATAGTATAAGGGTCAGTGCTAAATCTGAAATCCAGGGAAATCAGCAGCTTGACCTCCACTCTTAATCTCAATTGCACTACAGGACACAGTAGAAATTTGCAAAACTCTGGCACACAGCATTTGTTGTTTCACTAGTGAAAAG
>CM053583.1:185743632-185846763 GCA_028627135.1 Pseudochirops cupreus
TTATTGTGCTGTAAGAAATGATGAAGGAAAGAAATTTAGAGAAACCTGGAAAGACATGTATGAACTGATGCAAAGTGAACTGAAGAGAACCAGGAAAACAATTTATACAACAGTAATTTTGAAAGACTTGGGAACACTTATCAACAAAATGACCAACCACAATTCCAGAGGATTCATGACAAAGTTTGTTGTCCAATTCCAGATAGAGAAGTGATGGGCTCAGAATGGATACTGAAGCATATTTTTTGGACATGGTAAATATGGGAATTTGTTTTGCTTGATTATACATATCCATAATGAGATTTATTTTTTCTTGTTTCCCCAATTGATGGATGATAAAGATATGGAAGGGAGAGGATTTAGAACTGAAAATAAAATTAAATTGAATTTTTAAAATAACCTATGCTTTCTAACAACATTTCCATCTTCTCGAAGTCTGCTGGACTATTTACCAAACCTAAATTGATTCTTTGATATATCAATGAATACACATCAGAAAACTTAAGGAAGTTAATAATCAAGAGAAGAGCATAGTCTTTCCACACAGAAGTCTCTACCATCTAATAGTCCTGACTTATAAATCACACACATTATTCAGATGAAAGAGGCACTAACCTCCTAATGTTACAAATATATCAGAGTAGATACAATTTTTAAAAATCTAAAACATTTTTATATAACATTTTCCAAAGTTACGGTACAAAATACTTATAAACATAGCACTCACATAAACTATTTCAAAGACTTAAAATGAGAAAGAGAGAAAGAGAGAGAGAGAGAGAGAGAGAGAGAGAGAGAGAGAGAGATGATTTCTAGTAGTCTAATACTAAGCCTGTTAAATACATCTCTAAATTTATTTACACCAAAAAACCATTCCGTTCCCCTATCAGTTTCAGCATTCTATACTGTCTCCATTCAGAAACCAGTAAAAAATAGTCATTACTTTTGCTGTTTCTGCCACAAAGGTGTAATGCCATTCAGAGCACAGATCAACTGTACCAAGAATAATAATTTTCTCCAGTTAATTTGTCATGAAAATAATTGTTCACAGTATAATTGATGTGTGCTCTGAATGGTAACTTGTGGTTCCACATCTTTATAGCTGTGAGAATTACAGTGATAGGCCCTAGTCTTTTTAATTGCTAAATTTTAAAGATTCTATCTATGATTCTAGCAACTTTTCCAAATCTATCAAAATCAAATATCTGTGAATCTCAGCTTTGAAATCATTAGAAATTTCAAAACTTACTCTAATTCCTTAAGTAAAAGACAATCATTCTTCCATTTGACATGGCAACATGGTAACAAGCATTTTTAAGCATGTATTAAGCTAGGTCCTGTGTTAAACACTAAGGATATAAATAAATCAAAAGGACCTCAAGGAGCTTATGTTCTAATAGGGGAAGACAACAGGGAGAGAGACTGAGTACCCACCTAGAAATTATTAATATTATTATTATTATTACTATTACTATTAAAGTCGGAAGTAGAACTAGGAGGAGAATGAAGGATAGACACTCTGGTTCCCTCCCTAAAATGAAGGTCCCAGGAGGAATTTACTGATTAAAAAAGAGTGGCTGCATAGTGGGAGAGTGTTCCAGAGTGAGCCTAAGGTATGGTGACTAAGTCCAGAAAGTCAGAGGCATTGCAGAGGGGAAATCAGAGTTCATGGCTCAACAGACATAGTAATATAACTACTTTGCTATTTTCTTGTCTCAAGGAGACAAAACTTCCTTGATGCTAATTTCTAATACTGCTAATTTCTTAACCTTATACTTATCTGCTTTCAGATAATGCTTCAAATAGTTTCAAATATAGTTTATTATTTCCCTATCGAATGTGTCCTTTTTCCAAAGTAGCACAACATCCTCATGTTTCTCAAATTCATTACGAAGTTCAGTTTTAAGGTGATGAGAGAGAACATTTCAGGTTTACTGACAATAAAACACTTCTGATTTGGTTTCTTACTTAAGAACTTGCAAATGCATGGTCTATTTTCATTCCTTTTGGGTAACTTTCCTTCTAACTTTTTCTTATTGTTGTTTAGTTGATTAGTCATGTCTGCCTCTTTGTGACCCCATTTGGCATTTTCTTAGCAAAGATACTGAAGCAGTTTGCCATTTCCTTCTCCAGCTCATTTTTAATAGGTGAGGAAACTGAGGCAAATAAGGTCACACAGCTAGTAAGTGTTTGAGGCCAATTTACCAGGCAATTAATTTCTGCCAAATCATTCGACAGCTCACAGTGGTCCGGTACATCATTTTTAAAATGAAATCTGCCCTTTTTTCCCAAATTACTTTTCTTTTCCTGGAAAATAGTTTATTCACCTTTTTTTCTGAGGCAACTTCTTCCCTCAAGGTGACTTAAACAAGCCTCCTTCCTCTGAGCCAAAGAGAAAATTAAGACAATACTCCCTGCCAAGTGGAATTCTTCAATACCAAATTAGGCTGAGACGTGAAATGAGCTTAGAGGCTCTTTTCCCTTCACTTTCTGAAGTCACTGGGGATGAACTTTTAAACTGACTTCAGTTATTTTAAGGACTGAACACCTTTTTACTGAATACCTAACAACATAAACTCACAAAAATGACAAATACAATATTGCTGTTGCTAAAAAACCATTCATTCACAACCAAAATTCCATTGAATATGATCTTAATTTAGATTAAAGGATCATTTTTGGACACCTTAAATGATTCATTCATTTTGCCTATGAATTTACACATTTTGTTCTCTAGTGGGTAAAATACTCACTTAAGATGCTCTGGCTTTTCCAGAGACAAATATTTTTAAATACTCTGTTCCCCAGTGTGAGGTTTCACCCAACTTTGTCCTAGTTGTATATTCAGAAACGACCTTACCTACATGGTGGAGAATCTGTCTTCAATGTTCTCCTATTCAAAAGAGCCTGATTTTGATTCCAGTCCTATAACAGGGTCCCTCGTCATTTTTCTGGACACGATCATCTCAAGCCTCATTTCTCATTCCTGAGGACACACTATTATTGAGATCGGCCCCTCTCACACAGGAGGGTTTGTTGACCAATTGTGGTCAAACACGCTGAAATCATCTGAAGAATCCATGGAGCAATCTACTGAATAATACTGTGTATGTGCATGTGTGCAGAAAGAGAGGGGGGAGCTGATCCTTGTGATATCTCACACACTCCTTTACTATGGAGGAATTACTGGTTTTAAGACTGGTTTCTCCTTAGAATTTTATATTTCTAAATATAGAATACATTCACATGCACCAATCAAGCCACCAACTGAAGAAACATCACTTTTTGCCAAGAATGAAGCCTGGAACCAAGCCCCAGAGTTACAGAATTTCTAAGTTTCTGGAAGCACTTAAGATGTTATTGTTAAGGGTTGTTGTTGTGTTTGTCCTTCCTTTTCAAAGAGGACCATGACAAAGGGACTGGGCCACAAATCCCAGGTGTGATTCACTGTCCATTGCTAAGAAAAGGGGAAGGAAAGTATCTCTATTATGAAACTCAGTCTCCCTTACTTTCGCTTTCAGTTGTGTAGTGGACTTAAATTACCTTAGTCTAAGACCTGGTAGGAGACTATAAGCTATTAGAGAAAGGGCTTTCACTGACATAGTTAAGCTAAATTCAAGGTGACCACAAAGACATTCACAAATACCTCTGACTACGTGTCTGACAGACTTGGATTTTCTCTTATGTGGTCAAATTCAGGGAGCCTAATCAGAAGTCAACAAGGATGGATAGATCTTTAAAAGATTCCAAAGTTGACATAGTGGTATATATTTATAATCCTTGCTACTGAGATACTTAAGAATGAAGGATCACTTGAGCTCAGGAGTTCTGGGCTAAAGTAGGACAAAAATGAATGGGTGTGCAAACTAAATCGGGCACCAATATGTGGAGCCCCTGGGTGTAACCATGAGACTGCCAAAGAAAAGGTAAACTAGCCAAGATCAAATACAGATCAGACAAAGCTCCTATGGCATTAATAGTGGGACTGGGCCCATAAGCAGTTGCTACTCTTCTAGCCAGGAAGATCCAGTCAAGACAGAAAAACAGGAGGGAAGAGAGGAAGGAAGGAAGGAAAGAAGGAGGGGAGGAAGGAAGGAAGGAAAGAAGGAAGGAAGGAAGGAAGGAAAGAAAGAAAGGTCAGATCTCCATTATCATTCATGTCCATTCCTGCCATATCCTAAGCTGAAATTACAGCAGTTCAGGACCAAGATACAGCTTTAGCTTGGGAGGTCAGTCATTCTGTCCTACACCTGTTACTCTGCCAAAGGACTTGGTCTGAACCATGCAGGAACGGAAGGAGTAATTGCATAGGAAAAAAATGTATATCAAAAGGTGGAGAAAGTTACAGCTACAAAAGGAACCTAGTGATGTTAATTCTCTTTAGCAATCAAGTGTTTGATGTTTCAGGAAGAAAGTTTCATTTAAATTTGGAGACCTCACCACATCTCACCAGCCAGATTGGCTAAGATGACAAAACAGAAAAATGGCAAATGCTGGAGAGGATGTGGAAAAAATGGAACACCAATGCACTGTTGGTGGAGCTGTGAACTGATACGACCATTCTGGAGAGCAATCTGGAACTATGCTCAAAGGGCTATAAATAATTGCATACCCTTTGACCCAGTAACACCACTTCTGGGGTTGTATTCCAAAGAGATCATAGAAGTGGGAGGAAGACCCATATGTACAAAAATACTTATTGCAGCCCTCTTTGTGGTGGCAAAAAACTGGAAATTAAGTGGATTCCCATCAATTGGGGAATGGCTAAACAAGTTGCGGTATATGAATGTAATGGAATACTGTTGTGCTATAAGAAATGGGGAGGAGATGGACTTCATATTTACCTGGAGAGGTTTATACAAATTGATGCTAAGTGAGAAGAGCAGAACTAGGAAAAACTTGTGCACAATCACAGACACAGCATATGTGTGATGACCAGCCTTGATAAACTGGACTGTTCTCAGCAACGCATAGCTATAAGACAATTCTACAAGTCTCAGGATGGAAGGAGATACCTACATTCAGAGAAAGATCTAGAAAGAACAGAGTTTAAATGGAGACTAAAGCAATCTACATGCTATCGCTCTTTTCCATGTTTGATTTTGTTTCCTTTTACCTATTGTCCACTCCATTGGTTACAACCCTTCTATACAACCAGACTAATGTCCAATGTGAAAGTATTTGCAGATTCTATACTTGACTGCATGCCTCCATGGGGGGCGGGGCAAGAGGGAGGGGAGAAAACTTGAAACTCAAAGGACTCTGGAACTGAATCTTGTAAACTAAAAGTAAATAAACAAATCAATTTTAAAAAATTTGGAGACCTCATTAACCTAATACAAAGTTCTTGGGATTCAGAACATGAAGAAAAGGCATCCTCAGCAATGGGATGTATGCATTTTAAATGATTGGGGGAAAGCTTCCTCCAAAAGGGTTTTTGATCCAGAAATAAAGCCCTAATTGTCTCAGAGTACAAGTTCTTTTTTAAAGGAGAAAGCATAGGATCTGAGATCAAGGCATGTGTTCTCTGGAAAGCCTTGGATTCTAAAGTTGTTTTAGAAAACCTGAACAGCAATCATGTAAGAGCTCAGTTTTGCTTCATTTCTTCTGCAGTAACTGGTCATGTCAACTGCCTCTGCCCAGATGTCTTTAATCAGGGCCTATGAACTTTTTTCAAAAATATTTTTATATCTGTTTTTCAACATTTCAACAAAAACAACATTCCAGTCCATTCATCTACCAAAGGGATCTTCCAAAGTTCAGGTGTCGCTATCTCGTGATCCCTCTCCCCAATTCAATAACCTTCAATGGCTCTCTATTTGCCTCCAAGATCAAATATAAGCTTCTGATTGATGTTTAAAAGCCTTTTATATCCTGGACCCTTTTTACCTTTCCAGTGTTCTTATTCCTTACACCTTTCCATGTACTCTACTACCCAATGACTGACCTCCTGGCTATTGCTCAAACAAGATACTCCATCTCCTGACTCCAGGTATTATCACTAACAGCCCCCCATGCTTACTATTGTTATTGTTAGTAACTGTGCTAGATGCTAGATTTAAAATACAAGTGAGAGACAGTCCCTGCCTTCTAGGAGCTTATTGTTTATTAGAGAGGATACAATGCTAAAAGAGGAACTGGGACTAGAGAAAGAAATTTCGATCTAGGCAGAGATTGTGAGGGGAGCCATAGTGCATCAGATTTTCATGTCTTTTCCAGTACCAAGGTATTATAGATGATTATTGTTACAAGAACACAGTATAAAAATGGGATAAACATGTGGTTATACTTCAGTAGACCTTGGTATACTGATGGACAACTGGATAATATATGAAGCATGGTCTGGGGCCACTAAATATAGTTGGTTAAAGTGAGTTTTTGCTCACCCATCAATCAGGATAGTTCACTCCACAGTAGAATCCCAAAACTGAGCTGATTAACTCTTAACACCCCCCTATGGGAGACTAGGGATGTGGGGGTCAGGATAGATGGTCTCTAGAGGCCTAGAATCTAGAATGTAAATTGATTATTAATATTGGTGTGAAGAAGGAAAGGCAATAGCATGCTAGATGGCGACATGTCCACTGTTAACCAAGCCCTGGGGTCTTGGTGGGTGTTGGGATAAGATACACAGGGGGCTCAAGAGCTAATTTTTTTTAGTAGACATGGACCCACGGAGAACCTGGACCTAGAATAGCTCATCTGGACATACGCCCCATTTGTGTAACTTGGTGGGTACCGGTTATATAGTTTCAAAATTTACTTTATATAGTTACATAGTTTCAAAATTTACTTTAACCTGCTCTATCTAGCCAGTCACACAGACCATGCTGTACATCCTGTCCAAACACCCACCAAGACCCGAGGGCTTGGTTGACATGAAAGCTAAGCCCAGAGAGCCAGATCATTGTTTTCCTTATGCCTAGAATGTGTCTAGGTTAGGGAGGTTATGGTTTTACGTGGTTTGCTAATGCTGTGTTTTCATGGTGGATATGAAGTTCCTAGAGGGCAAGAACAGAGTCTAAATGCTTAACTTTCATTGATCTTTTGGGAATTCTGGGAAGATGATGGAATAAGTCAGAAGTTGCCTTGATTATAATGCTCTGTGTTTCTTAGATGCTGAGATGGTTGGTAAACAATTTTAACCTTGGTATAAAAGAATCTTGGTTAGGAGTTTTAAGTTGAGATCTACTGATGCTACAATGATCATTTAGGGAGACTTATAATCATACGGTTTTGAATGTCTTATTAGTCTAAAAAAGGAATAATAATAACTTTCTGCCATTTGCTAACCTTTGTCTTCTCTCAAGAAATCAAGCTGTCTTAAAGATATAACTTCAATTCCTCATCTCATTTTTCAGTGAATAAGTATTAAAACAATAAAAGAATGTTAAATCAAAAGGAAAAAAAGCAGATTTTTACAGAAGCTCAGTCTGATAGAAGCAGGTGACTTCACACCACCATAAAATATCATTGTTATACTTTTTCTTGAGACAAATAATTTAATCTATATCTTTAAATTAATAAAAGCTTATTTGGAGTTTTAAAAGCTAAAAAATATAGTTCACAGTATAATTCTTTTAATCTCCAAACCAAACCATTCCCATAATAAATTATGGCAGTAACAGCTGGCTGCCAATGAAGTCAACTATTAATTGTATGTTCACTGCACTGCCTCACATAAGTCAATGTGAATAATGAGCAGTCCTTCCTGTACTGTAGATACAAAGAACTGAAACTGCAATATAATTTAAGGTCGGCTGTCATATCTCTGGGACTAGGTGTCATTGGTTGCCTCTTTGCTGGAAGCGTGGCAAAAATGAGAGGCATATTGTACAACTAATATGCTCTCTATGGAGAAAACCCCCAGTCATCTCCATAAAAATGATGTTAGAAAACATTTATGACTGTGTATTCCAGAGAGATGGGTCACTCACCAGCTCTTAAAGACCCCAAGGGTCTTTCAAAATTCTTCCTCAGTAATTGATCTCAGAGTCTGACTACTTCACCTCCAATATTTCAAATTCTCAAAAGCCCCTCATTGACCATACTTATATTCTCACCATTTCTCCCATTCATTCACTGCTACTAAACCTGTTTTTGCCATGACAGCAACCACTGATCAGGTATTCTCTACCTAAAAAAAGGAAGGAAAAAAAGTAGCCTTCCCTTGAATATCCATTCTATCTATATCAAATAATCAGCAGGCATATATTAAGGATCCATCATGTGCCATACCCTGTGCTAAGTATATTGAGACAAAGAAATAACCTCTGTTCTCAGGGAGCTTACATTTCAAGATAAATACAAGGTAATTTCAAAGGGTGCACTAGAAGCTTGAAGAGATGAGGAAAAGTTTCATGTGGAATGGGGCAGCCATGCTGTGATTCTAAGAGAAGAAAGTGAGGAAGGAATGCATTCCACCCCTGTGGAATGAAAGCTCCTGTATGAGGATTGGCATATAGACCAGGTTGGCTGAAAAGGAAAGTGCATGAAAAGGAGCAATTTATAGCAAACCTGGAAAGGTAAATTGGAGTCTGATTGACTTTAAAGGCCAGTGGGCTGTGCATTTTATCCCAGAGCAAGGGATAAAGGGTATATGTAAGGGTGGAGGTGAGAGGGTGATGGATTTCCTCTGGCAGTCTCTTGAAACCTTTTTACTACTTTTTAGAGTATTTTTAAATTTATAAAATACATAAGATTACAAGCGAAGTCAATTAGATTGACACAATTACCCAAAAAAGTGTTGTTTTTTTTTTATTCAAAGAATCCCAGGTTAATAACCCCTGGTCCAGAAGCAATTGGGCACCAACTATACTTTAGAGGAGGTTTCAAATAGTACAAGAAAACATGGAGCTCACAATAAGATAGTAAAGCAAGCCAGGTTTATAAAGAGGAGATAACTCGCAAAATGCAGGGCAGTAAGGGAGGATGATGGGCCCTGGGTGGAAGTGAACACCCCATTGGAGCCCTTGAGGAGATGGGGCACCCTGTTCTCTACCAATAAAGAATGATGGGGGGGGGGTTTAATTTATGGAATAAAATGAGCATTTCTATTACATAGTATAATACTTAAATTATATTACAAGGCAGTAATTGTCAAAACTCTCTGATACTAGATAAGAAATAGATCAATGGAACAGAGTTTAATGGCTTTTTACAAGGTTCTTATCTGGATCCAACAGGACCCAAACATTGATGCAAAGAAGTGAGGAGCCCGGACCTGGGGCTAGTGCTGATTCATGATCATGGATAGAGGGAAGAGTCCTAAGGAATCAGAGGCTTGTTGATACTCAAACTCCCTGCTGGTAGGAAAAATGGGCTTCATTGTTTAACCAGTAGGGGAGGCTACTGGAATACTCCTTCCAGAGACACTGCAGGTTCTAGAACCTCAGAGCAACATAGTTAGGTATCAGCTTTAGAAATAACTCACAGCTGTGTAGGGGATGGATTTAAAATGGAACAGATTTAAGGAAGGAAGACCAAAAAGGTCACTACAATGTTCTGGGCAATTATGCACATCAAGGAGTAGTGGATAAACCAAAAGAAATTGTTTTATTCACCTTCGTTTTCTAGGAAAAGTAACCTGCACTTATTGGCTCCAATTCCTCATTCTTTACTCCCTACTATATTTGGGTTCCAGCACTCCACTGAAACTGTTCTAAGGTCAACAATGACCCAAGTAACAAATCCAGACGCTCCTCACCTCTCATCCATGTTTGATCTATATCTAACTCTCTGAACCTCCATTTCCCTCATTAGTAACATTAGAGTAGGTATTTTCCATTTCTAAATTCCATGATCTTGTGAACACAATTCCTTTCTTCCCTCCACCAAAAAAAAAAAAAGGTGTTTAAAAGTTAATCAAGGATAAGGCATGTACACAATGAGTGTGATATGAGGCTGAATGAGATAAAGGTCAATGAGAAGTATAGGAAAAAGACCTAAACTATAAGAAAAGAGAAATCACTATCATCTAGTTGGGGATGTGGGGAAGGTTCTGAATATAGAACCATCTTAGAGACAAGAAACCAAAACTAAGATCATATATTATTAACCTAAACTGACTTTAGGGATTATCTGTGCATGTATTTGGAGATTTTCACAATATTATTTCTTGTTATTGTTGTTCAGGCATTTTGGTTGTATCTGACTTTTCGTGACAATATTTGGAGTTTTCTTGACAAAGGTACTGGAGCGGTTTGCCATTTCCTTTTCCAACTCATTTGACAGATGAGGAAACCTAGACAAACAAGGTTAAGTAACTTGCCCAGGGTTACTAGGAAGTATCTGAGGCCAGAGTTCTCCTGATTCTTGGCACTCTATCTACTGCATCACCCAGCTGCACTATCCACAAAAAAGTGCCCCCTAATCATGGAATCTTCTTCAAAATTTCCGGAAAAAAATATGAAATCTCCAAGTTGGTAGATTATATAAAACCTTTCTTCATATTGTAATATACAAAGCTTAACCACAAAAAGAGCTAAAGGGTCTCTTAAAGTGAACAGAAAAAGAGATGACTTGTAAATGTAATTCTTATTCTCATTATTCTATTAGGTTGTTGTCTGGCATTCCCAAGGATATTTCCTGCTAATGATTCCTCTCATAGTGTATAAT
The DNA here is from genome assembly GCA_028627135.1 of Pseudochirops cupreus. Taxonomy (NCBI): domain Eukaryota; kingdom Metazoa; phylum Chordata; class Mammalia; order Diprotodontia; family Pseudocheiridae; genus Pseudochirops; species Pseudochirops cupreus. The sequence continues at coordinate 185,754,250 of CM053583.1, forward strand.
GATGTTGTATGTACTAGGAGCAGGGCTTTGAATAGCAATGTTTGAAAAAAAAACAGAATTAACTAAAAAATAGACAAACACATGCTTCCTCTCAATAATCTTTTTGTGTCATTATTTAAATTTTCACTTAAAAATCTAAGCAAAGATAACATTGAAAAACACTATTTTTAAAAAGAAGAAGAGTGTGTAAGCTATAAGGAAATCAAATTCAGAAGAAAAAGCATTGGATTTCAAATCTGAGGACCAAGGTTCAAATCCAAGCCCTGCTTCTTGCTAGCATTATGAGCTTGAGCACATTGCTTAGCTTTTCTTGCCCTTTGTTTTCTAAACTGAAGAGACTGGACTAGATGGTCTCTGAGTTCCCTTCCAGGTTTAGATGTGAAGAAGATTTAAGATCTATGATAGCTCTACAATCTCATCACTATGTGACATTTAAGGCTCTTATTGCTCTAAATCTTTGACCTACACACATTGTACTACAATTCCCATTGATTCTTAATATTACCAATTGCTGCTTAATCTAAACCTAGTTTTATACCCAGATTTGAATAGATTTCATGTTTCTAACTTAGCCTGAATCATGGAGTCAGACCAACTCTTTGACCTTGACCTCATTCTTCAAACCAATTTGATATAAACTGAAAGAAAACAAAATGTAGAGGCAATATGGAGTAATAGAACAGATTCTAGATTGAAAATCAGGAGAATAGGGTATAAATTCTTGACCTGCTGTTTTATTAATGTGTATAAACTTAACCAAGTTATACACCCTCTCTGGGCATCAGTTGAACTAGATCAGGGCTTCTTAGCCTAGAACCCATAAATTTGTTTTTATAACTACTTCAATATTGTGGCCTTCTAAAACCCTATGAACCTCTATCCACTTTTAATATCTGTCTTAGCTTCTCTTTGTCACATTCATCTTTGACCTACTTACTCTTAATTTTGTTAAGGCTAATTAATAAGATGGCTTTCCCATTACCCCTTAGCTTTTCTGACTCTATCAACAGGTAAAAGCAAAACAGAAAAGAAATTTGAAATTACATGATAACCTTGCTCTATGTGAAAGCTTTGTAAAAGTAAGATTTGGGTCAAATCTATGTTTGTATCTGAAAACCTAGCACAGTCCAGTGCAGTGCATATAATAAACAGTTTTTTAAAATTTTATTGAGCCAAATTGAATTAACATAAAATAAAAGTTAACACTGTCTAGTGATATATCCTAATGTTACTCTAGTTACAATTCTATTTTTATAAATATTCATTGATAAGCTAAAAAAAGACAATAAAAAACATGAAAAGGTCAGGACCTCCTTCAAAACAAAGTATTTTTGACCCTCAATAAGTTAAATAAAAATAAAATTTTACAAGTTTTTAAAACAGAAATATAAACTGATTTTTATCATACTAACAAAAATGAGGAATTCAGGCCCTGGCTCATAGTTTTCCTCTGGATCTCAGCTTCTACCTTCACACTTGTGAACTTTGATATACATATTGAGGTCTCCTCAAACACTCTGAGTTCCTAATTCATCAACCTTATCAATTCCCATGACCTATGCCTTCATTTCAACTCAGTTATAAAAAGAGATAGTCATACTCTTGATTACTGACAAGTATTCATCTCCATGATCCGAAAGAGTGAAATTCCTCATCTGACCATAACCAACTATCCTTACATTTTTCCTACAAGGAAATTTTCCTTAATAAAGCTATTTTTCATCTTCACCAAAACCTACAGTCACTCCACCCACAGATAATTTTCCAGTCCATCACTCTCTACTCTGTACTCACTTTTCTCCATTTTCAATATTGATGCTGAAGCAGGGTTGATACGATAACCATACTCACATGTAGTTTATCCTTCAGGTTTCTATTTAACTCATTCCTACATTTAATCTTCTCATTTCAATCTCTAGAGTAATTCAGGGATATATTTAGATGTTTTCTCTGAAATTGATAAAACTGCAACTGCTTTCACATTAGTAATATGTTGGCTCAAATCTTGCCCTTAGTTCATTAAATATATAAAATCTCTTAATCCTATGATTGAGTAAATATTAAAATTACAGAATACATAATGTATTAGCCAGTGAAATCGATAAGAGCACAAAATCACAAAAGCTTATTTACAATATTTTGAATGTAAAAAAAAAGTCACAGCCAAGGTGAAGCCAAGATGGTACTCACCATAGTGCTCCCAAATTCCCCTTCAAACAACTTTAAAACAATGCCTCAAAATACATTCTGGAGAGACAGAGCCCACAAAACCCTGGAATGAACAATTTTCCAGCCCAAGACAACTTATATGGTTGATAGAAAAGGTCAGTCTCACTAGGGTAAGAGAGGAGTACAGTCCAATGCAGGCTGTCCTGTGAGCCAGCATTGAGGCTCCTGTGGAAACCAGCACCAAGAAGGTATGCCAAGCAGCCAGTAGCAGGGGGTAGCAGGCCATGCTCAGTGCAAGCCAGCAGCAGGGGGTAACTGAATCAACAGCAGTGGATTCTGGAACTCCAAGTCCACAAACAGTAAGGGGGTAAGATAACTGATCAGAAGGAGATTACAGCGGTCCCTTTGCTGGCACCAGGGACAGGACTCTGTTGCATGGCTCCTACTTAGATCCAGGTTGCAGACACAAAGGGCAAAGAGGAGTGCTAGCACACTAGAACATACAGATTTAGGAGACTCTGGTCATAATTCCAGGGTAGAAAAGAGTGCTTGTGATCATTCACAGACCAGAGCACAGGCCAGGAGAGCAGTGACCACACCTCTCCTTAGATCATACCACCCTGGGACCACTGAAAATTTACAGACCCCCAGAACTACCTATGTAAGCAGCAGCACAAAAAAAAAACAAAAAACAAAAAACAAAAAACCTGAAGCTTGGGACAGGGCCCCTGCAGCCCAGGAGCAAAGCCCAACTTTTATATAAAGTTAAAAGTCAAGAAATAGTCTGGGAAAATGAGCAAATTTTAAAAAGAACCTTATCATAGAAAATTGTTATGGTGACAGGAAAGATCAAAACAGAAACTCAGAAGAAGACAATGAAGTCAAAAGAGTTAACATGCAAAGAGTAACTGCCCCCTTCCCAAGAAAAATGTGAATTGGTCTCAAGTCCAAAAATAATTTCTTGAAGAGTTTTTTTAAAAGATTTTAAAAATTAAATAAGAGAGGTAGAGGATGAAATGGGAAAAGAAATGAGAGTGATGGAAGAAAACCATGAAAAAAGAGTCAATAGCTTGATAAAGGATGCACCCAAAAAAATACTGAAAAAATACACTTTAAAAAACAGAATAACCCAAAAGATGTAAAGGAAAAGAGGCACAAAAATCCACTGAAGAGAACACCTTATAAAGCAGAATTGGCTACATGGAAAAACATGTATAAAAATTCACTGAAGAAAAGAATTTCTTAAAAAGTAGAATTGGCCAAATTGAAAAAGGAGTACTAAAGTTCACTGAAGAAAATAATTCCTTAAAAACTAGAATTGTGCAAATGGAAGCTAATGACTTTATGAAACATCAAGAAACAACAAAACAAAATCAAAAGAATTTTAAAGAAGAAAATGTGAAATATCTTATTGGAAAAACAACTGACCTGGAAAATAGATGCAAGAGAGAGAATTTAAGAATTATTGGACTGCCTGAAAGCCATGCTCAAAGAAAAAGCCAAGACATCATCTTTCAAGAAATGATACCTAGAACAAGAGTCAAATAGACATTGAAAGAATCTACCAATTGCCTCCTGAAAGAAATCCCAAAATGAAACTCCCAAGAATATTACACCCAAATTCCAGAGCAAGTCAAGGAGAAAATTTTACAAGCAGCCAGAAAGAAACTATTCAAATATCATGAAACCAAGGTCAGGATAACAAATGATTTAGCTGCTGCTTCTACAAGGTCTTGGAGGGCTTGGCATATGATTTTCTGGAGGATAAAAAAGGTAGAATTACAAACAAGTATTTCCCACTAAGGAAAACTAAGTATAATCCTTTGGGAGGAAAATGGAAATTTAATGAAATAGAAGACTTTCAAGCATCTCTGATGAAAAGACTAGAACTGAATAGAAAATTTGACTTGCAAATACAAGACTCAAGAGAAACATAAAAAGGTAAACAGGAATGAGAAACTATAGGGGATTTGATAAGGTTAAACTGTTTTCATTCCTATTTGGGAAGATGATTCTTATAACTCCTAAGAATTTTATCAGCATTAGGAAAGTAAGAAGATGTATACAGACACAGGCTGTGATTTGACTATGATGGTACAATATCTAAAAAATACAATTGAAGGGTGACAAATAGGGTTGCACTGAGAAAGGGAAAGGGAGAGGTAGAATGGAATAAAATCTCACATAAGAGGCACAAAAGAGCTTTTAAAGTGATGGGGAGGGGTGGCTAGGTGGTGCAATCAATAGAACACTGGCCCTGAAGTCAGGAGGACCTGAGTTCAAATCCGGCCTCAGTCACTTAACACTTACTAGCCGTGTGACCTTGGGCAAGTCACTTAACCCCAATTGCCCTGCCTTTCCCCCTCCAAAAAGAAAAAAAAAAGAGATTATAACCTAAATATAGCCTACAGGGCTATAAATATCATGCATGCCCTTTGACCTAGCAATGACACCTCTAGGTCTGAATCTCTAAGAGATTTTTAAGAAGGAAAAGACCTACTATATTAAAAATATATGTATTTATAGTGCCTCTTTTTGTGATGGTAAAAAAAAATGGAAATTGAGGGGATGCCTAGTGGGGAATGGCTGAACAAGTAGTGGTGTATGATTATGATGAAATATTATTGTGCTATAAGAAATGATGAGCAGGATACTTTCAGAAAAACCTGGAAAGACTTACATGAGCTGATGCAAAATAAAATGAGCAGAACTGGGAAAATGGTATACACAGTAACAACAACATTGCATGATGATCAACCGTGAAAGACTTAGCTGCTCTGATCAAGATGATGATCCAAGACAATTCTGAAGGACTTGTGATGAAGCATGCAATCTATCTCCAGAGAAAGAACTGATGAAGTCTGAGTGCAGATTGAAGTATATCTTTTTTTCTTACTTTCCCTACTTTGGGGGGGATTTTTTTAGTCTTTGTTTTCTCTCCTCAATATCCCCAAGTTACACAACCCACCACTCCATCTCTCTCTTAACATAAGACTTCATCTTATACTTTCTCCAAAAAATAGAAGACCTCCATCAGAAATTCCCTCTTCTCCTCAGTTCTGCACTTAAGATCTCCTCAACATTTCTCCCTCTTCCTTTCTCCTTTGCTCCAGTCTCTGAAGAAGAGTTACCTTTCTCCTTACCAAAGCCAATATCCCCTCTACTTGATTCCCTGATCCCATTCCCTCCTATGTCCTCAGAAAGTTATTCCTATCACTTCCTCTCTTCATCCACTGACAATATTCCCTGCTGCCTACTGTTGAGTACAGTTCTCCTCCACAATCTTTTTAAACCTTCATCTAACCCTGACATTCTGTCAAGCTATCACCCTCTGCAAGATATTTGCATCATAATGATGAAATTATGGACAAATGCAAAATAGAAAAACAGTGCTCAGAACAGAGTCCTTGGGAATACCCATGCATAGGAGGCAAGACATGGATTTGGAAAAAGAGTGGTTGGACTAGGGGGAAGATAATTAGAAGATAACAGTGTCCTGAAAATCCAGGGGAGAAAGATAATCCAGGAGAAGGAGGTAGAACATAAAATGGTGTGTAGGAGAAACAGGAAGTAGACCTATTTAGCTAGAAGTACATGAAAGAGAGCACATGAAATCTGGCAATCAAGCTAGAAAGATAAGTTGCACTCAGTGATGTGATGGATAGACCAGCATCCTTGGAGGCAGGAAGACCTGAGTTCAAATTTGGCCTCAGACACTTGATATTTACTAGCTGTGTAAATATGACCCTGGGCAAGTCACTTAACCCCAATTGCCTAACCCAAAAAAAATAAGTTGGAACAAGACTGAAGAACTTTAAATGCCAAACAAAAGTATCTGCATTTTATCATAGGGCAATAGAGAGTCACTGAGGTTGTTTTGAGCACAAAAAGGATAATGTCTGATTCATACATATGGAGTATCCAGATAGAGATGCCGAAAAGGCAACTGGTAGTACAGATTATGGCTCAGAAAAGGGATGATAACTGGATATGCACATATGGGAATCATCTGCATCGAGATGTTAAATGAAGCATTAGAAGCTGGTGAAATAACTGATATATGGAGAAAAAAGAGAAAGCCTAAAACCAAGTCCATGGTATCTATCCATGTATTCTTGACCAGACCTGGTTCAAGTTGATATATCACTTCAGGTAACAGGGAAATGAATGATGAGAGAGACAGACATGAAAAAAAGAAGGAAAGATGGAAAGAAGGGAGGAAGGAAGGAAGGGAGGAAGGAAGGTGGAGGAAAGGAAAGGAAGGAGAGAGGAAGGGAGGGAGTGAGGAAGGGAGGAAAGGAAGGAGGGGAAAAGAAAAGGTAAAGGGAGAGGGAGAAAGAAAAGGAAAGAAAAAGAAAGAAGAAAGAGAGAGAAAGAAAGAAAAGGAAAGAACTAAAGAAAGAGGGAGTTGTAGCAGAGAAGCAAGAAATCAAAGTAGGCTATTGGATCCCTGCATGCTGTAGCTACCAGTTGTGATCACCTCTTCAAAGATGAAGGAAAACTCCCGAAGTTCTCTTTCCCCACCTTCTGCTCCCTATGCCTATGCCCTCTTCTTGTTTCTATTTATCTAATCTGTTTCCTTTTTTATGATTTTACTTCTCATAAAAATTCATGGTTGATCATGAAGGCTTTTCCTACATGTCTATATACTTAGTCTGCATTGAGCAGGGAATGGAGGATGCCAGGGATTAGCTGGAAATATACAGATTTTAAATAATATGAAGATTTAATCCTTTATCTAAATTTTATGAATTTTCCTAACTAAGTGATCTGATCTTATTATGATTTTGCCTTTTTCTAATTTAAACCATTAATTATATCATCTCTAGGCTAAAAGTGATGTAATTCTTGTAACAAGGTGAAGGTGATCTTCATCCTCCACAGGAGAAGGAAGAAAGAGAAGGTAGAGAAGAGAAGGCATTAACCAAAGAGAAGGTTATGTCCTAAACCAGCCTCCATATAAGGAAATGACAGGGAAGGGGAGGTGCAGGCATGTGGGAGTGGGGGATAGGGAAGGGGGCATGAGGAGATTCAACTGTGTCCCCTTTCTGGAAGGGAGGAAGGAGTAGAAAGGAGTTAAATATAAGCTATCCAAATTTGCCCTCCACAGTGACACCTGCTGGTAACATTGCCTTTAGAGAAAATCTCTTACCCCCTTCTTGTTTTCACTCCTCAGAAAAACATAAAACAGCCACAGCAGGGTAAATTTAAAGAAGAAAGAGGCAGGTGGGGCTATTAGTATTTAAGAGCAGACTAAAAAAACAAGGACTTCAAGAAGCAGAAAATGGTTTCTAAATGCTTTCTAAAGTTAACTATTATATTATATAAAAAGTTTTCTTCTAATTTCTTTATATTTATGAATCTTTCAGTACCAATCACTCTTCTGTTTCCAATTTTTAATTTAGCTTGTCAATCATACAGTGGTGATCAGAGGAGGTTTTGTCTTTTTAAAATGGTTTTCTATGTTAATTATTTATGCATTTCTTCATTAATTCTCCCTGAAACTTTGGTGGGTAAGAGTCAGAATTATTCCTTTCAGATTCAGGAATCACAGTCTGCCTTCTGGACATGAAGAAGATGAAAGTCCCCCCCACTCTGCATGCCCCCTCAGTAGCTCTATGAAGTCAACAATCATTTTTATCAAGCAAAAAGTGTCTCTTCTACTTTTTCAGCATAAAGAGAAAACCATCAAGTTTAAGGTAAACAATTGCAATGTGGCTGAGCATAACTACACAATCCATGTTCCCACAGTAGATTGGATTAGCTATGTATTGTACAATAAATGGGTTAGAAATCCAAGCAGGGGGAGCTCTGATCTTTTTTGGTGAAATTCATATGTCAAAATGTCTTTGACAAACTGTATTTCCATACTTAAATTGAGCAATGAATTGAAACTTGCAAAGGGGAAGGTAAGGAGAATAGATTCTAGAGCATTTCTTTCAAATTGCTTTATCTATTGATAGCTCTCTCCCATGTCAAAAGCGATCCCACCAATATAGAGAGCACAAGATGAGAACACAGGCTCTAATTTAATCAGAAATGGTGCATTATTTTCTGTGAACAATGTGAACCTTCAGCAATCTTTCCTGGAAAAATTAAATGAAGGTTATGTAAACATAGATCATTTCATGTGTCTAATCTTATGTTCAAAAGAGTACCACACTCTATATAATGACATCTTGCCCTACCCCACCCCCCAAAAATAAAATAACCGCAAAAACCTTTAGCTCTCTATTTAATCCCTGTTGCAGGTTCCACATGATGAGCTTCTTTAAAAACAAACTAGGGTCAAGAGCCTAAATTTAATGAATCATTATGATGAGTATTTCTTGAGTTCTAGTTAAAGCCATGATACTGGCTGGGCTCTACTCACTGTAATACTGTCATTTCTCCTGGTGGTCAGAAGAAGCAATACACTCTCAAGGTCTCTCTTAAGAACTTGGGAATTGATTGTGAGATATGGCCACAGGACCGCCCAGCATGGTGTGCCCACATCAGAGAAGGTGCCATGCTCTATGCACAAAGCAGAGTTGAAGTAGCTCAAAAGAAATGTGAGGTGCTCAAATTTAGAGAATCCACCCTAAATGTTCACATGAACTATTTGTGCCCAGTCTATGGTAGAACATTCTGAGCTCATGTTGATCTGATCAACCACAGTCTGGACATACATAACTTGATTCTAGTGATGACATTCTGGTCCACTTCAAGAATGAAGGACAACAACCAACCAACAACCATTGGCTCACGCAAATGTCAGGTTTCACATTCTGGAAAACATTCTAACAACGTATGTTATATCAAATGTTATTATGTTCTGTACTTCAACAGGTCACCTAGAACAGCTTTTCTGATATGATAAGAATAATAAGATCATAGATCTGAATTTGGAAAAGATCTACGATAAGCCTCTCCTTTTACAGATAAGAAAATGGAGGTCCAGGGAGGTGAAATTGCTTGTCAAAGAGAATTAGAAGCAGAGGCCAGATTAGAATCTAGGCCTTCTTATTCTAGAACCGGACCTCATTGCCACATACCATCATGAAGTACTTTAAGGTATGTGTGATGTTTTCTTGTACATTACTTTGATATTCATAATGGCTTCTCATGAGGTAAACAGAGTAAATATCACCCTTACATTTTAAAGATAAGGAAATGAAAGGTCAGAGAGGTTGTGACTCACTCAAATCTATATTGGTAGAGTTCAAATGCTTGACTTCTGATATGTAATCCTATTGTTCTATTTACTGCAAAAAGAAGACTAATTTTCCATGTAAAAGTGGTGTACTATGTAGAACAATAACAATTTTTCATTTCTAGAGTCATATTTTTCTTTTTCATAGAATGTCCTTTCTAAACATTTCTCTGTGTGTATGTGTATATACATATGCATACACACACACACACACACACACACACACACACACACATATAAAGATGCCTAACTTATTTCCTACAGAAAGAAATGTAATGACTCTTACTCAGCACTGGGTTATAGTCAAGATCAGGTTCAACAGTTAGTTTCCTAATCAACTTGAAAAAATGTATAGAATTTCTATGACAAATGCTAATATGCAGAAATGATTTGAGAGGATTGGGTTTAAGAAATACCGTACTTTACTGTTTCAACATCTTGGAGAGCTCTCTGGTACATATACTCCCTCCACTGACCCAAATTATAAACCCTCTACACCTTCATTGGTTGCTAGGACAACCTAGGCACAATGAGCCCCTCTAAACTTGACTTGGCTGGTTCTCTGGTGAGAGACACAAAATCTATCTATAGTTGTTCAAAGTCTTTTCATCTTAGTTGGACCTTCTAGAGCCTGGACTTCTCTAGTAAAGTTTTCAAAAACTCAAAATCACTTCTCTGAAGTAATACAGCATTGAGGTATCATCTTGGCCAAGAATGCCCCCACAAGTCCAAATAATTCACCACTGGGGCACAAAGATGTCAAAATCAGTACTAAATCAAGCTATCAATAAGCATTTAAAGGCCTGCTATGTCCCAGTCACTATGCTAGGTGACAGAAATACAAAAACAAACGAATAAAAAAGTCCCTGCCCTCAAAGACCTTACATTTTATTAGAGGAGAAAAAATGTATATGAAATAAATACAAGTACATAAAAATGAACAAACCAAAATCCTTATGATATCACTTCCTAAGTTCATCAAAATGAAGAATTAAATAAATACATGATAAATTTAATTATTTTTGACCATAACCTATATAAGTATGACCTCCCCCTGCCCTCCAAAAGCAAAACTCTCTCCCAGAAGGTCTGTTTTATCTGAATTCTCCAGATAATGTCCTGAACTCTCCATTTCCCCCTGCCAACATCTCCTCAGTTCTTGAACTTAAGATGCATAGTATGTCCAATACAATGCTTTCTGAGAGAGAAAATGTCCCCAGATCGGGAACTAAAAGGAATAGGATCAAATTTCTGCAGCTAGTGCCCTGAAATTCCCAGGCCAACTTGATTTGCTAATCCTCAGTCTGTGAATCTGGAGAGGAGAAGAAGGGGGAGTTCACAATCCACAAACCAATTTGTGTTGTTTCTGCAACACTGCAAAAGTGAACCTCATGAATATGCTAATGAAATTGCAATGAGAGTTTTGGCACTATTTCATCACCTCAACTAGATTAGAGAGTAATAACACTATGGGTTTACATGTCTTCAGAAACTGCTGTGGTAGTAGAAAAAAAATTTGATATGCAATATTTATAATTCAACAAAAATTACAATGGTACTCCCATAAAATAATGATAATGGGTTCATTTGTAAGAAATAGTTTGCAGGGCACCCAAAAGAGAAAATTGTGTAAGGTCATATACCATTATGCATGCTCATGACTATTATACTTTCACATGAGATATACATGTATTCACATCCAAAATCCTAGTATTTGTATGTATATGGATGTTAGAAAAGAAAGCAGCAGAAAGAAGGCAGTTTTAGGAGATACCTGGAAACATCCTAATCATGAAGATCTTGAGAACTATGGTTCACTATACATTATGAGGGTGACAGTCCTCCAAAATTTTCCATCCTAAAAGAATCTTGCCAGTCCAGCTTTAGAATAGTTGCCCAGGAGCATCTCTTTCATAATTAGAGCTGAATGCTCAGGATCAGAAGACACATCCTGACCACACAATTACTTATTTAATAGTAATTTGACATCCCAAAAATACTGAATTTTTGACCAACCAATAGATAACTGATTTTACTTCCTATATGTGAACAAAAGAGCTTTTGTGACTGGTATCCACCAGGTCAGACATGTCAAAGATGTGATTGTTCAACAATTCTTTGACTACCAATATCAAAGAAAGAATTTTTTTTAAAAGGAAATGTACTGCACTGATGTTGTTTGCCTATTTTAGAGGATGCCCTGAACTGAATTCATTTGGAAGAGGAATTTGCTATTGAACAACCAACCAACCAAAAAAGAAAGAAAGAAACAAAAAGAAGGAAAAAAAATTAGTATATGACAGGTACTGTGCTAAGTGTAGGGGATATGAAGGTAAAAGCAAAACAGTTCCTTCCCTCATGGGGCTTATATTCTATTTAGGGGAAGAGGAGTGCACAGATAAAAGTATATAAAAAATAAACGGTGAAGTCTTCCAGATGCTGCATTAAATCTCTTAGTACTAGAGGAACTTAATATTCATGACAACACAAAAGAGATTGCTTTTTTTTTTTTAAATCCTTGTGGTGAAAATTGAGTTAATGAAGAACATTTATTGGCACCGAGTTAGTCCACTAGTACAACTATCATAGACAGCACTTCAAATGGACTGGGAGTCAAAGATGGTTGTTGTTTGTCCTTCATTTTCTAAGAGGACCAATGGCATCATGGTGGGGTGTCTTGACTTGCACATGAATTGGATTTAAGTGAGGCAGAGTTGCACAAAGTCATCAGTCTCACTCTCCCAAAGTCATCAAAGTCCAAAGTCAAGGTGACTGGTTATGGCCCAGGATGCAGTGAATAACCTTGACATCTTCCATGTCTGACCAAACTCTAGCACTCCAGAGTTTGCTTCAGCTGCCTTCATGGCATGTTCTCATCCACCGAGTGCACTGGAGGGAAGTATGCACATCCTTGGGATAGACAATCCTTTAACTCATCCACTGAAGGGTTTGAGGCTTGTTGGTTGCCCTTAACCTGGTTTACCTGCCTGGTGAGACAGTTTTACTAGGCAGGTGGTTGCTGGACATGCTACAGATTCTTGGAACCACAGGTGAGAGCTGGATGAGAGACGGATGCCAAAAGTACATGGAGCAATCTTGAAAAGGGCTTGGCAAGCCCTCACAACAGAGGTGCTAGTCCTCCCTAAACATCCCATACAAAGACAGAATAGGGTAGTAGGAAGAGAGCGTTAGATTGCTTTGAGGAAACTGGATGATGTTTTTAATGATCCTAAACAGCTCCCCAATAATCAAAAAGTTTTTAGTATCAATACTCTTTCATTGTTATGCCTATAAAACATGGAACACCACATCTAAAGAATCAAAACTTCTGAGGACCCAAAAGGAAACTGAGCTGCATGGCAACCATAAGTAGGCTACACCCTATCAACAATAATCATTTGCAAACAAGAGAATACAATCCAGAAAGTTTGTGATAAAAAAAAAAGATAGAGGTAAATATTTCAAGCTAGACTATAAAGGAATACAAACCAGAGAGAGAATTCCAGAGTAGCAAAGAACTCCTCACTACAACTGTGACTGTCAGCCAGAATGAGAAGGAAAAGGTTCTGTCAACTCTGTTGAGAGTCAGCATTATTGTGAAAGAGACTGATGAGATTGAGAAGATCCTCCATCTCAAATTCATACACTTCATGACGATGAGAGCAGAGAACTTCATCTTGCCTATGAAGCCAGTGGAGGGTTACCATGTCAGTTTCCTGATTGCAAACTTCAACATGGAATAAATGTACAAACAGATGGACTTTGTGATCACTTTATGGAGACAAGTGATGAAGATATTGGTGAAATGAAGCTGTTGGTCAGTAATGCATGCTCATATTGTGGCAGTTGAATTTTTAAAGAATTTTTAGCGCATCTGAAAGGATCTCTCAGCTTCTTTCTCATTCATCCTTCCTCCTATCTCTGCAAAGCTGCCCTGTGGAACTCAGAAGAGCGCTGAGGCAGGGATAGAACAGGAGTTGGGGATATAAAGCAGGGGGTGGAGATCTTGCTACCTGAAAGAGAAAATAGCAATTGACCTGCCCTGCCATCAATGTTCAGTCCTTGACCAGGCAATGTTTGTTTTTTTTTAATGTCTTAAAACTTAAAACTCTGTTCAAAAGTTGTTGAACATAGCAGCAAAATGCTCAATAGACATGAAGAGGCAGCTGCTGAAGCAAGAACTCATTGTTCAAAACAAAATGCTGGGAAAATTATAAAACAGTCTGGCAGAAATTAGATTTAGTCCAACAACTTAGATTTGGTCCAACAGCTTATCCCATATACTACAATAAATTCCAAATGGATATAATGTCTAGAGATAAAAGATCACATTATTAATAAATTAGAAGATCAGGGAAAGAGATATCTTTGGCAAGTATGTTTAGGTAAAGAATTCTTGACCAAACAAGAAGTGAAAATATAGCAGAAGGTATTATGGATACTTGTGATTACATAAAGTTAAAAATTATTCTATATAAACAAAAATACAGGTAAAATTAGAAGAGAAACAGTCAACTGGGGAAAACCTTGGCAGAAAATTTCTCTGAAAAAGGTCTGACATCAAATATATACATGGAGAATTGATATATCTATGATAAGAACAAGATTCATTTCCCAGTAGATATAGGACAAAGGATATAAACAGGTAGTTCTCAAAAGAATAAAGGCAAAAATTATCAAAAATGATTTGAAAAAATGCTACAAATTGATCATATGAAAGTTAAAACCGCTGAATTTTCATCTCACACCCATCAAATTACCAACAATAACAAAAACAGAAAATAATAATTAAGGGAATACATTAGTTTAGGGAAGAAACAAAACAATCTTTACAGGGAAATGTATGGGAACAGGGAAAAGAGAGTGAGGATGTTGTAAAAGTGAGGGCAAATTCAGATAAAGATTAACACTGAACAAAATAAATTCCAACTTCAGAAAACTGGAAAGGGGAATCTTAAGAATACATAGAATGGGTAAGAGCCTGTGATCAGAGTCTGGGAGAGGGAAAGAGAGGAAGAGCATTGGAGTAGAACTAGGTCATTTCAAAAAGATCTCTAGGAGTAAGTATATGCTTTCTCTCTTGCCACCTGCTTCTTTGTAAAGAGTGGGGCTAAAGCAAAAAAAGAAAAAGAAATAAGGTTAGGTTGAAGGAATATCAGTTTAATTAAAACAATTAAATTTATTTTGTCTAATAAATTATTGATTAAATCATTTTAGTTCAAATTAATTAATGACAATGAACTAATTCTATAAAATAAATAAATATTTTTTTAAAAATTAATTGAATACATTAAACATCATAACCTCACATGGGAATGGGGTGAACTCACCCATAAGATGGAAGTAAGTAGTGGAATAGATTAGAAAGGAGAACCAATGATAGACTGCTTGCAAGAAACCAATTTGAAATGTAAGTATTCACTCAGAATCAAAATGAGGGACTGGAGCAAAATCTACCAAACTCAGAAAACAAGGATAGTAAGAGTCTCACCCTGCCACTGCTACCACTGCCACTCAGAGACCACCGAATCCTTGTCTATGCATGAACATCGACACTCACTCCAGATACAGGATATTCCCACTCACAGATAAAAATGAGCTGGTGCAGAAGGCTTAACTGACTGATCAGGCTAAGATACAAGATGACCTGATAGCATACCTAAAGTCTGCAACTAAGTAAGAAGCTGAACTATCCAATAAGGGGAGGAATCTTCTCTCTGCTACTTACAAAAGTGTTGTAACTGACTGGAGATCATCTTGGAGTGTTGTTTCAAGTACTGAGCAAAAGGGAAGAGGTGCTGAGAATTTTTTTAAGTAGAGAACCCAAGAATATAGGGAGAAAAGGGAGACCAAGCTAAAAGAAAATCTGCAATAATACATTTGCTCTATTGGAAAAGTTCTTAATTCCCAATACTTCCCAATCAGACTGCAAAATTTTCCACTTGAAAATAAAAGGAAATTACTAATAATCTTTGGCTTAGGTTGCTGCTGTTAATGGCAAGAGAGGAATAGTGGATCAGTCCACAAAAAGCATATCAAGAAGCATTTGAAATCAGCCAAAAAGGAAGGAAGGAAGAAGGAAGGGAGGGAGGAAGGGAGGGAGGGAGGAAAGAAGGAAGAAAGGAAGAAGGAAGAAAGGAAGGGAGAAAGAAAGGAGGGAGGAAGGAAGAAAGGGGGAAGGAAGAAGGAAGGGAGGGAGGGAGGGAGGAAGGAAGGAAGGAAAGAAGGAAGGAAGAAAGGAAGGAAGAAGGAAGAGGGAGGAAGGAAGGAAGGAGGAAGGAAGGGAAGGAGGATGGAAGGAAGGAAGGAAGGAAGGAAGGAAGGAAGGAAGGAGGAAGGAAGGAAGGAGGAAGGGAGGAAGAAGGAAGGAAGGAAGGGAGGGAGGGAAGGAGGAAAATGCCACAAAAACATTCTATGAAGCTGAACTTCTCTGTTCCCTTATGAGATCCTGAACACTCCAGAGAAAGCTTATTCCCTTGTAAAGGCAGCTATTGCTGATCCTGATACGTTTAAGTGAAGAATGATACGAAGATAATACACAAATAATGCAATTACTGAGAGATAACTTGACATTGTGGACATGGGAAACTTAGGAGACAAAGCTGAAGCAAGAGAAAGAGGAAAGAACTAACCAGCCTTATAAACTTTGTCTGCCTCGTTCTAAAATGTACCCGGTAGATCGTTTGTCATCCACGCTGTCCCACAAACAGTTTTTACTTATCATTTATGACAACTTTATGTAACTCCTATTTGGATTTCTATATTTTTCATGCGGTTGGATTTTGGTTTTGTTTTTTGTTGTTGTTTTTTAAATTAGAGCAGTAGAACCAGTTAACATTTGAGGAGTTAGATTTCTCACCTGAGAAGGTCAATATGAAGATATGGGCATTTTTATACATTTTACATGTTTGGCATGGTGCGTTTGGTATATCATGATTTCACAAGACCAGAGTGATAGAAACAAATGTCTCATAGTTACTCTTACATGTCATACCATACACATCTACGGAATACATAGTCTCAAGATATATACCATACAATTATGATGATAAAAGTATTCCTTAAGACAAAGTTTTAATATCATCAATTTACCCTAAATAAAGGCAGAAACCATTATTATTTGTAAAGTTGTCTGCTATTCATTTTCATTCTTTCTGCTGCCCTTATTTTATTTATATTGAAGTGGTTTAGGCAATCTGAGAACAAATGTAAAGATGTAAAAATAAATGTCTTGATATTCATAAAGTTGCTATATATCAAACATAGCAATAAAACACAAAAAGCCATGTATTTAACTATTTTTAGGGTTTTTGCTACAGCGATTTTTTTATACTTCCTATATGTGCTGTAAAAAATAGTTAACAGGGAAATCAGTTGAGATAAAAACTAGCTTTGCTTAATGTCTTATGGAATTTTCATGAACAATCCAAGCATAATTGTTAAGAACATGCATATTGAGTTGATATAAGAAGAATAAAAGTTTTATGGATAGTTTTATTAACTACTTTCTCTATAATTTTCCATTTAAATAAGTCTTTAGTCCTAAAACTTCTCTAAAGAAATTGTATATTTTGAAGGTTCATTTCCCACTTGGCATCATTTAAAATGTGTCTTTAAAAAAAATATTTTAAGTACAAAATTAGCAAATGGAAAAAGTTCCATGTTGTTCCAAATGTTTTGTCCCTATCTACCCTAGTTTCCACTTTATCTTTTAAGACAAAATGTGGTGGTCTGAATAAAGTCATATGCTTTGTTTTCTTTTAAAACAGGGGCAATGGACATGATCTCAGAGAAAGCAGTATTTTTTTAATTATTTAAAGAGATGAATAGGAAAACTCATTATAACTAGAAACACTAAATATAACAAACAAATATCACATTATATATATATATATATATATATATATATGTATTTAATTGCATTGCATTAAAATGCTTCAAGAAAAATTAAGCAAATTACTGGGGAAAATAGAGAGTAAAACCATAACAGTAGAAGACCTCAATTTGCCCCCTTTTCAACCTGGAAACAAGTCTAACAAGAAGATAAATGAGAAAAGGACTTCCTTTCAAGATGGCTGACTACACTGAAGGTAGGACATCTATCTCCCACAAACTTTCCCCAGTAAAACCCCAAAGTTTGTACCAGTCCAAATAATAAAGAGGATTGAGAAACCATAGTTAGTTCTTCCATCCCTGTGTAAAAATCAGTTCAGCCTCCTCCAAGCAAAGCCATAATCAATGCAAGGTAAACTTCCAGTATCACTAGAATACAGGACATATGGAGACTTCAAAACTCTATGTCCTGAGGTGACAAGAAAAGAAGACTCCCCTGAGAAAGCCCCAAGGCTTTTAGAAAGCCCCTGTGGTGAAGGAACTTGGAAGCTCTGTAGAGAGGCAACAGGCAAAAACCAATGCAAAGAAATGCAAGGTTCAAACAGAAAGCCCACACCTGAGGATTCTGATGTACCTAAAACTGCCCTGAGGTAGCAAAACCAAGCAGAGCCAACCATTCCACACAAGAACACAGAAGTCAGTAAACCCTGACCCTGGCACAAAACCCCAATTTAGTAACAAAAGCTGGAAAGAAATGTAATTTTTTTAGTCATTATCCAATATCAAAAATTATTGTAGATAATAATAACTGAAAGCTGACATCCAGAGGGGGAAAATATATTTCCACAAGGTTACATGAATACTCAGAAAAATGTTAAGCTAGAGTTGTGTTTTTGTTAAGAAATAAAAACTCTCAAGGAAACAGTTGGAGACAAGTATTAACTTTTTTTTTTTAAGTGGCAAATCTCACCCAAGAAATGGTATCCTGAAAAATAGTGTAGATCTAATCAATGACTCCATAAGAGAGCAAAAAACATTAGAATAAAATAAAAAGACTGAAAAAATTAAAATGAATATAAAGGACTTTATATCAAAAACAATTGACCTGGGAAACAGTATAAGTAGAGAGAATTTAAGAATCATTAGACTCCCTGAAAATCATAATTTTTTTAAAAGTGTTGAACACTTTATTTCAAGAAGTTATAAATAAAATTACCCAGATCTATTAGAATCAGAGGTAAAAGTAATGATTGAAATAATTAACCAATAACATGAAAGGAACCCCAAAAGAAAAAGTTCCAGTAATGTCACAGTCAAAATTTACAATTCCCACATTAGAGACAAAAGCATAGGGGGGAAAAAACTATTCAAACACCCACAGTGGGAATAACAGGAGATCTTGGGATACAACATTCTAAAAGTCAAAAGAGATACTCAAAACTAAGTTTATCCTTAAAAAATTAAAGATAATCCTACAAGTGAAAAATTGGATCTTTAATGAAAATGACAGAAAAGATCAATGAATTTGGTATACAACAATGAAATATAGAAAAGCAACAAATCAAAAAGCACAATTAAGTATTAAAATAGATTGAAAATGAAAGATCATATTAAATTGAAACTTTTAAACATGTAATAGAAAAAGAAAGAGCTATTTTTAATAGCTATATAAAAGCCTGAAAGGAGCTTCCAAAAGTGGGGGGGGGGGGAGGAAAGAGACCTAGAACTAGATAAATTTGCATGTGAATTCAATCAAACACTAAAAGAATAATTAATTCTAATATTATATGAATTGTTTACAAAAATTGGAAAAGAGGCAATCTTACCAAACTCCTTCTATGGGAATAACATGGTATTGATACCTAAGCCATAGAAAGACAAAGCAAAAGAAAAAAAATTATAGATCCAATTAATTCAAATAGCTTTTTCACAAGAATCTTACAATTTAATTGGACTATGAAAAAAAACAACAGTAATTACTTCACTCCAGCATAATCTTATCCCCAGATCACCTCAAACTCTAACTAAAAGTAGCTATAGTGCCAAAGGAGGTGGGGCTGAAAAAGGAAACACAATGTTCAAATCCAATCTTCTATGTTCTTATTAAAAAATTAAATAAAAAGAAAATCTTTTCATAAATGGTTAAGAATTGTTCATTTCATAGATAAATTATTGATTTAGAACTTAATTAGGTACAGCTTTTGTGAGGGATCAGCATGGGGGTGGGGAGAAGAGTGTTATTTGCTATGATTATGAATTTGCTATCAGGTAAGCAGCTAAAGTATTTACAGTCAATGCTACAGCCTGCTTAAGAAATACTAGGGTTGTTGGTTCAGTATGATTTTCTGAGGTCATTTGAATAAATTTGCATATTGTGGTCAATCAGTCCTACTCTAGTGTATATAAAATAAATTATTTAGTGCCACCTACCACAGTGGTATTCAAATTCAATATTGCAGCTATGACAGACATATAAAACCCATAGTGTTTTGAAGTTCATCATTTCAAATATCCTAAGAAAAATCTTAAATTCATCATTCCAAATATCCAGCAATGTAATATCTATCTTGTTCTGACTAATCCTCGTTAAGATACTATCTCAAAATACCTCCTCTATAGCCTGGATATGTAATGAAATTACCCAAATAACCATAAGAGCCATTGTGTCATTACCTCCAGAACTTAAGTTATTTCTGGAAGGTCATCAATTTTAATGGGATAAATTAGTGTTTATTGCTGTCCAGTAAAGGGGAGGGGGGGGGGAGGAAGGAAGGAAAGAAAGAAGGAAGGAAGGAAGGAAGGAAGAAAAGAAGGAAGGAAGGAAGGAAGGAAGGAAAAAGAGGGAGGGATGGGGTGAAAGGGGAAGAAAGAAGGGAGGAAGGAAGGAGGAAAGAAGGAATAAGGAAGGGAGAAAGGAAGAAAGAGAGAGAGGAAGCAAGGATTGAACCATACTTTCTTCTATTTATTTTTCTTATTTTTTTTCCAAAATGGTTAATGTGGAAATGCACTTTGCATGACTTCACCATTATAGTTGATATCATATTGATTGCCTTCTGAATGGGTAGAAGAGGGTCTGAAGGGAGGGAAAGAATTTGGAACGCAATTTTTAAATGAATATTAACATAAAGTATAATTATATTTTTAAAATTAAAAAAAAAAGAATTCAGGGGTGGCTAGATGGTGCAGTGAATAGAGCACAAGCCCTGAAGTTAGGAGGACCTGAGTTCAAGTGTGGCCTCAGACAATTAACACTTACTAGCTGCGTGACCTTGGACAAGTCACTTAGCCCCAATTGCCCTGCCTTTCCCCTTCCAAAAATCAAAAAAAAAAAAAAGAAAGAAAGAAAGAAAGAAAAGGAAAGAATTCTTTCCATCAGTGGTAACAGGACTTAACAGCCTCACTGTAAGGGGGGAAAAAATTCTGGAAACATTTTGTGGGATAGATGTTTTATAGTCTGATGGAAAAGCCCATATCCTACAGATCTAAACTTATGGGTTTTATATAGCCTTTAATTTAAAAGTGAGTTTCATTAGTAAAAATTATCTTCTTTTTCAAACTTCAGTACTCCAATCTTTGTATAGTCTTGTCTGTAACAGGAATTTTTTCTTCATAGCAATGGTTAGCAGTTTTGTTTTGTTTTGTTTTGTTTTTACTGGTCTTCTAACTAGTAACTATTCTTCTAATACCAAGAAGTTTAGAACACACTGCAGAAAAATCAGTTACAACCTCTCAAACTGTCAGGACCCTCGGCAAATCCTTTAATTTATTTCCTTAGGGTTGATTAGACTTTTTTTAAGTAATAGTTTCTCAGTTCTGGATTTTTTTTTTGTCTTTAATCACATTTTCTTTATTTTTAAGTTCTACTGATCTTTTTTTCCCACTGTGGATTTAAATAATCTATGAAATGCTTGAATTTGCCACACCAATATCCACTTCAATATCACTAATAATCCTTGAAGTGTGCTCATTGAGAGCTATTTTCAACCATTTCTTAAAACCACATAATTTAAAATATAATGAAAGAAACTACTCAACAAACTGAGCTAAATATGGTAAAACCAGTTCAATCTGGTTTCATCTGGTTAAGGACAGATTCTTGAATCTGCCTAGAATCAGTATAACAAACATGCATGACCTTTGCTAACACTAAGTGATATCCTCTCAAAATTAGTGCACATAAAAAGGAATTTGCCCATCACTCCAGCACTTTGTGGTTTGCAAAGTGAACTGCATAGATTACCTCTTGTGATCATCACAACAAATTCATGAAGAAGAATTAAAGGCACAGAGAGCTAAATTTAGAAAACGGCCATTTTCTCCAATTGCTTCTTTTGACAGATGGAGAAATTGAGGCACAGTGAGGTTAAAAGATTTGCCCAAGGCCACACAGGTTATCAGTATCAGAGGCAGAATTTAAAACCATGTCCTCTCACTTCAGAGCTCAAGTTCTTTGTGTGAGTATTAATTCCACTAACTTAAAACTTAAAATGTCCTTTCAATACATTATCGCATGTACAACAACCTTTCCAAATAGATGCTATTATCCTCATTTATAGACCAGAGAACTGACCCTCAGAAAGGTTAAGGGACCTACCTAAGGTCCTAGTGTTGGAGCAGTATTAGAACACAGATCTTTCTGCTTCCAAGTCTAGTTCTTTATCCACCACATCACTGTTTCCTTCCATTTTGTAGATGAGAAAGCTTGGAATCTGAGAGATGAAGGGACTTGCACAGAATCATAGAGTTAGTAAGTGAAAGAGATCTAATTAGCATTCAGGTCCTCTGACTCTAGATTCTTCCATTACCCCTTATGAAGTTCTTCCCTAAGGGTGATAGCTGCTTCTGAAAAGTTAAACTCCCTTACAGACCATGAAGTTATTTCATCAGTCAAGTTCCTCTTCAGTGTATTGCTTCTCTGCCAGCTCCCAATTCATCTCACTTACTTGCCTGGTAGAACTTACTCACTTGTAGGATCAGGCTAGTTATTCATATTTCAATGTTACCAAATACGATGCTATAAATCCAATATGGAACCTAGTGAAAGTTAATCCCACTGAAATGTGAAAAGCCATGAATTCTTGCTCCCCTCAGTACTATGTAGTGTCAGTGAAGCTTTTATTTTCATCATGATCCTGTAACATGGTTATCTCCCACAGATAGCATGGATGGCATGTGTGAGATTTTCATGGAGGTCAAAATATACATATGTAGCATCTCCTCTCCCTCATACTTCTCCAAGGGAGACTTTGATACTTGCCAAGCAGGAGGTTGGGGCCAGAGGCTTCCACTCTTCTCTCCTCAGAGAGAGGGAGTACTGGACAAGAAATACATCTATCTGCTTCGTTAAATGTCTTGGGAATATAATTTTAAGGTTCAACCTAAACTCCTTATTACTATTTTTTAAGGAAGGGAAAGGTGGCCCTGAGCTTTATATCCAAGGCTTGACTCCGTTCTCATAAACACTAGCTCACAGTGCACATACATATTAAATAGCAAAGAAATTCATTTATCCAAATGGATAGCAAAACAGAAATCAAAGTATAAATACAAGAATATATGCCAGACAACATGCACAGAGAATATATATACAGAGTGAAGGAGCTCTCCCACTGGAAATGAAATAATTCAGCTCACCAAGAGAAAGAGTCCCAGTTCTCAAACAAAGGAGAAAATTCTAGGAATAAGCTATAAGTCATTGTCTTCCCAGAATTATTCTTTTCATAGCCCTGAAGGGAAGGTGGAATCCCCAATGTCTTCTCTGTCCATGTTGGAGGCCAGAAGAATCCCTGGACACTAAAAAAGCCTGAAAGACTGTAGTGACATTATCTGTTCTCTCTTTCTCTCTCATCAACTCTGCTCTGCCCTTCTTGGGGATTGATCTGCACCAATGAGGAGAGGGCTTGGGGGCTTCAGTGGCACCTAAGTGAGTGAAGAGGGGGGAAAGGTACATCTAGGAAATAATCTGAAAACCAAAAAAGTAGTAGGAACAGTTATATAACTGCTGTAATGAATAGAAGGGGGAAATTGGCTTGATTTTTACAAGAGCTATTTTATTTCTTTCTAAAAGAAAAAGAAAGCAGTTTTGAAGTGTAAGGTGAACTTGTCTATACTTATTAAGATGAAGTTGAGTAAAGTCTATTTTTGTTTTAATACAGTCATCTAATTAACCTTTGGCAGGTATTAAAACGACCTTGAATTGGCCTTGGGACCTCAAATGTTTAATGTGGGTTGACTTTAAATAGGCTTCAAATAGGTCATGAGCAGCATATGCTGAAATGAGGAAAAGGTCAAAGCCATTTACCTCAAAATAAATAGCAAATATATTTTAGATCTGCTGCTTTCAAAAGAAAAAAGAAAGAAATTAATAAAACTCATTTGGATTAGAATGAATCACAGGTGCTAGAGCTGGAAGAGTCCTGAAAGATCAAGAAGAAGGGCAAGTAGGTAAAGATAAAGAAATAAGGGGAAAATCAAGAGGTTTCCAGAAAATCCTCCTGCTTGTGGCTGGCCATCTTTCCCTTACTTATAATTGTACTAAAAAATGAAATCCATTCCTAATATGTTCAAAACAAAAGAAAATAATTTAATTCAATAAGACTTCTTTTTAATTTTATAATTTGCTTTTTTCAGCAAAGAAATTACTAAACAACGGTGCAAGGGGAAAGGTCAATGGAGTTTGAGAAAATCTCAAAGCTAGAGACTTCCAAGATATTTGAAAATTCTTTTTTTTTCTGTTTTACAGGTGTGTATGCTTCAAAATGCCAAAACTCTAGTACATGTTCCATACTATCTACGTCCCGTCAAATGAATGATGTAACATGTTACAAACATGAGTGTGTCTATTTGCCAGACTGATCTCAGAAATTCATATGAACATTAAACACGGAAAATACAGAAAAATAACTACACACTCCCCCCCCCCACACATTTGTAAATGAAGAAACATCCTAATCCTCTGACCCTCCAAATGCAAGTCTTACCTGCTCATGCATGGTCAGTGCATGGAGTCTGACCTTTTTTTGTTGTTGGGAGGGAGGGAGAGAAATGGGAGGGTACTTATTAACATAGCAGATCTCTTTTTATTCCTACAGTTGACAGTTGAGCCTCATTGGTGTGTAATAGTCATAATTACCCTTAATGCAGCAGATATAGCCACATCTTTCATTTAAAAGTGTCATTCATCACCCTGCATTTCATTTTCCAAAGGACACTAAAGGGAGGGCATGAAAGCATTCAAATATTCAGTTAATATGTGTGTGTTCTAGAAACTTTATTTAAAATGAAATCCAGTTAAAATGCCTTCCATGTCCCTTAGTGTTCAGAAAGATTTATAAAGCATCTTCTTATTAAAAATATACCCACTTTTTTGGTCTTTTCTGTAATCATTGTTGAGCTATTTAGTCAATATTTGGCTTCTCTCTATAGTTACCCACATTATGGAGGGCTGTTTTATGCCCACAAAAATGTGAGATCATCCCTCTGCCCTTCTGCTTCCCTTAGCTGAAATGTTTATACCTCTATAGTCGGTTCATTCAGTTATCATTTATATCGGTTATTGGTCAGAAGCATAACATTCCAATCACTCCCTCTACTTCTATATATTTTTACTGCACAACAACTCAAACCCCATTTTTCAAACAGTTTTTCACAGACCCTGAACCTTCCTACAAAAAAGCCACACCATAAATGCCAGCTATTTGTAGTACATTAACATAGTACATTAACATTTGTAATGTCCCAATTATTCTACATAATCAATAACATCAAGTTCCTTTTCTTGGGGACCTTGTGTTTATTTACATTTTATTCCACACACGTCAGTTTCCATCAAGAGCAAAACCAATTTTCTTGTCCTACATCTGCTCTCGAGATAACTTTAATTCACCATAAATCTATTTGTGTTCTCTACATAGTTAGACTCAGTTTGTTATGCTGCTGTAATCTGGGGACAAATGTTTCTTGATCTGTAAAACAAGTCTTTAGGGTAATAAAGTGAGAGGTACAGGATGCTTCTGCCGAAGATAACCACAATTATGGGTGGCTGTGGTGTTTTGTTTCATTATTGCTCTTTTGCCGAAGTCTCTGTTTATGATGTGATGCATTTGAGCTCAAGCACATTAGGTGCATTATTCATTGGGTACATTTGTCAGAACATGCATGTGTATAAAGAACTAATGATCCATATTAAATTAATGGTGCTATAAAAAAGAAAAATACACCATACAAGCAGCTATGTCGGAAACTACGGACTTTGATAAACCATAGAAAAGACCTAATCAGATGAAGCATTGGACTATTCTGTCTCTAAAATTACATTTCTAGAAATGTACTTGTACACAATGTTGGTTTTATTAAAACAAATTAATTCAGTCATTAAGGAATCATAAGGCAAGTGTCTCATAAGTCAGGACCTCCAGTGTAACAAATTGATTAAATGACTGTGTAATAGTCTCTTTAAACAAATCTAGTGTAACAAGTTAATAGATCTGCTCAATTACCATGCTGGGTGATGAGGATCTAGGCAACTCTCTCATTAAATCTGGGAGATGGTTCTGATTTTTTTTTCTTTCCTCTGCTTTTGGTCTGTCATGTTGCCGGTGGGGCTTGGGATGGGGTATTAAATGTGGTGGGGTTCTTTTTTTTTTCGTTCTGTAAACTGGGTGTTGAGGGAACAATAAAAAACTGAATTTGATGCTGTTTACTTGATTGTGTGGATTATGCAACTATTTTTCCCCTTCCTTTTGTTAAGCACAGTTGTCCTGGATAGCAACACAGTAGCTGAAGGAATGTTGGGAACCCCCCCTCTCCCCCACCCCCACCCTCCCACCTCCCCGCAGCTCAGGCCGAATATGAAAAGGGAAACACTAGAAAGGGAGCCTGACCGGCCTGCATTTCTCCTCTTATCCATTTCCCTAAGACCCTCTTTTTTCCCCTAGAGGCTGGATCTTGCCTGGCTGAGGACACACCAGGCTGCCCCCTGAGGAGGCGGTGCAGAAGGCATCCAACTTTCAGAGGCTCCCACAGCTTAAAAAATTGTTATTAGTCAGACCTTGAATTAACTCAACGGGAGAAGCTTTCCCAAGGTCTTCTGTCAGAGGGGCATTTGACTGCAGCTTCCAGAGTTCCTAGAGTTGGCGTGGGGAACCTTCCTAGCCTAATGCACTGCGGAGGAGCGCCCTCCAGCCCTTCATGGAAAGGCAGGGGAAGGACTGAGAAGAGGGATAGGGGAGGGTCCCTATAATGGCAATCCCAGAATGCACTAGCAAGCGTTTCAGTAGAGAATGTTAGGATTTAGAGCTGCAAGGGAGTTTAGGGAGCCCAGTCATACCTTTGTTTAAATGCGGTTAGCTAGAATTGCTTCCTTTTCCATTTACACCCAAGTTGGCCTTGATAAAGGGAGAGGGAGGGAGAGACAGAGACAGAGAGACAGAGACAGAGACAGAGACAGAGAGAGACAGAGAGGGAGAGAGAAACAGTACTA
This sequence comes from Pseudochirops cupreus, assembly GCA_028627135.1. Taxonomy (NCBI): domain Eukaryota; kingdom Metazoa; phylum Chordata; class Mammalia; order Diprotodontia; family Pseudocheiridae; genus Pseudochirops; species Pseudochirops cupreus. The sequence continues at coordinate 185,780,925 of CM053583.1, forward strand.
ACAGGTTCAGTTTCTTATTAGATCCTCTTGTTCTCTATACGTTAAATTTTTGTTTGTTTATTATTTAGTTCACTAAACAAAACTTAGAAAGAAAGCAAATTCAGAAGGAGGGAGGAAAGTAAGAAGGAAGGAAGGAAAGAAGGAAGAAAGAAAGAAAGAAAGAAAGAGAGGAAAGAAGAAAGAAAGAAAGAAAAAGAGAGGAAGGAAGGAAGGAAGTTAGGAAGAAGGAAGGAAGAAGGAAGGAAGGAAGGAAGGAAGGAATAAAGGAAGGAAGGAAAAAAGAAAATCAGCTTTCTTCTACAGCAAACAAAATCTGAAATTCAAGTTATTGGAACTGTTTCTACTTTTGGTTTTTTTTTTAAAGGAAGTAAGTGTTCATCTTTTTCTTTTATGAATGTGCAAATTCTGATGACTACAGGAAGGATAGAAACTCCAGGACTGAGCCAACACCTGGACTCAGGGAGAGTTAAAAATTCGGAGCTGAGGAACTGGGGCTTGGTCCCCTCATCCCAGGGAGTCAGTCTGGATAAGAGAAAGAGCTGATCGTGAAGGCTTCTTGGGGTCTGGAGAAGGCTGAAGCCAGGGCAGTGCGGTGGGGCAGACCTAGGGACTTTGCCTTCTCTTCTCTCTCCTTTGAACGCCTGTAACAGACACCCTTCTCCCAGGACCTTAGGAGAAAAATCTATTAGTCCACTGCCATTTTGTTAAGTGTTTGCTCTCCCGCTGTGACCCTGCCATTTTATCTGTTGGTTTTTATTTTCTGAGTGCATGTTGCCCATATGTTACTGTAATAGTTGCTATAATTCTTGAGCAATGGGGCTCGTATTTTACGGGGCTGAATTAAAAAGAATGCACTTTAATAAAAACCTGAGCAATACACTAATGGCTTGACATTGATGTATTTGCATAAAGATGAATTATAAGGGCTTGCTTGACGCGACTTTTAATAAATGATTGAGGAGGTTATTATAGGGATGCACTTTGTTGTGTGTTAACAGGTTATTTTAGTACATCCATCGCCAAAACTGCAAGCAATAGAGTCCAGTGATAGAGCCCTTTTACAATCACAGGGTCCATTTTCCCCTTTATATCTTGTGACAGTTATTGGGATGGCTCCGTCCCCACATTACATTCGCAAGCTACATTTTATTAACCATTAAGAACATTAGTGGGGGATGAAATTGGGAAGATGGAAAGAAAAATGATGTCTGGTGTGAAAGGGTTCGCGGCTCCACCACCACCACCCTCGCCCCCCATCAAGGTATCACTTATTGTACGTTTTGTGTAGAGAGGCCACCTCAAAAGACTAAACGATTCTTCGAAGGAGGTGAGTAGACGGCTTAAATACAGCAACAGAAAAGAGCGGATGGATTTGTAATGGGGATTAAACTATGTACAAATAAATAGGACTGGCTATCACTAAATACCTCGGTTGAGTCTGGGATTTTATGTTCGGTTGTTGTTTTCCCCGCAAAACAAAGAACAGAGTCACCTCGGTGATTACGCGTAATCCTCGATGCTCAGTCCCCAGCTAACCAACCCTCCCACCCATTTGATGGGGGCGGGAAGGGGGAGGTGCAGTGAAGAGATGGTCCTACCCGCAGATGAATGTAATTCCTATTTATCGAAGCTTTCAACCTTCCCTAATTCTCCATCTCTTTTTGTAAAAAGTCCAATTCTCCAAAGAGTCTTGAACTGGGAATTCCTAAATAGAACTGATTTTCCTGTATGATTCTCACTTCACATGCCCAAAGGAAGCAGGGGACCGGTGAACTGGAAGGGCAAACGATTCCTGCCTACCTTTCCTGTCACCCTTGAGTTTTGGGTTACAAACCGATCCCTTCAGCTACAGGAGTGAACCACCACCCTCAAACGTAAGAAAGGTCGAAATTTAAAGGGACCGAGGGAGAAAACAGGAGGACTAAGGAAGATCCGCGTAGACAGCTGTCCATCTCTATGTCACTTTGAAATAAACAACCGTGGTCTCCTACCCCCTTTTTATTTTTATTTTTTGCTCGACTAAAGCTCCTCTCCCCGGGAGCTGCTTGCTGCTGGCAGCGGGGAGTGGGCATCGCAGTGGTTCAGTATCAGCCAGTTTGAACTACTAACTCTGCTCGTGAGCATATGTTAGTGTCCCTCACAGAGATTTGTAACTGATGTTGCAGACAGCTGGTGGACCTTTCCCCAACATGCACATAGGACCCACCTGGTGGAACGATGCAAAGACGAAAGGGGAAAGGCAAGAGGGAAAATCAATGATAAAGAACTGTCTACCGCATATGCACTACATGTATACATATACACATGTTCATAAATGAAAGAAAAGGTAGAAAAGAGGTAAAGAGAGAAGAGAAATAAGATTTGGAGTGAGGGGGTGACATGAGTAAAGGGAACAGGAGAGAAAGAGGAGGAATAGATGAAGAAGGAGGATTTATACTAGAAAGAAAATAATACAATGAGTGAGGATAATTATTTCATTTCTTAAGTGTGACATAACAAAAAGAAGGGGGATGTGGCATCTGGTCCAGCTGGGGAATGAAGAAACACATAAGGAGAGATTCTAACCAAAACCTTCTCTTAAGTTTGCAAATGAAAAGATAATCCGAAGTCAGATAAACCTCTATCACCCTGTGGTACAGTCACTCCTGACATTCCCTGGTTATCAAAATTCAAGCAACTATATAATACTCTAACAACATCCTCAAGGACTGAGGGATTGGGAGTAACTATGAATGGGAAGGCCCCTCACTGCATAAGTTTCACATTAATATCCCAGAAAAGTGATAAGCACGCATAGTGACACTGTAGTTCATCAGTCAAAAGCTCCAAAAAGGGTGAACAAGCAATGGAAAGCCTTGCTGCAGACAGCAAGGCCCACATTCATAGTCAGTCTGCTCATGCTTCTGAAAAGCCATACCTTGGACTGAGACTTCCAAGTCTCTGTGCACAGGCAGTTTGCACACTATAGGTTATTTGTGTGAGCTGAATTTAAGTGAATTTGCAGATCATGTCCTTGGGATTATGGATGCTTTGATTGAGAGCAATGCTGAGGCACTGACTTTAAAACATGTAGAATGATTTCTGCATCCCCATATCTTTGTTGAGTAACTTGGATTTCCTACTGAGTTTTGTGTATAGAAATAGAAAAGCCTTAGTCCAATAACACTGAAATAGGAGAATGCACTGCTCTTTCAGATTGTTTTCTATAATCACCTTGCAACCTATTTATTGCGCCCTTAAATAATGGGAGTGTACTATAAATTTCATGAAGGAGAAGAAGGCATTTTATCTTGAGATTCTGCCAACTTTATTTAACACTCTTTTTTATTCCCAAATGGAAGTTGGGACCAATAGCATCGTGTCCCCCTCTTCAGCAAGATAGCTGCTTCCAAAGAATTTCTCACAGCAAATAAAATGAGGAGAAACAGGGGGTAAAGTATGCTGAGGGAAAAATATTTTGCCAAAGGAGGTAGGGCTTCCCTGGGCAAATTAATTGGTCTTTAAGTACAATGACAAATTTCCTCATTCTCTAAACAAATGAAATTTCACTGGGATCAGTCCCAACTTCCCAAAGCATTCAGCAGGATTTGCCTCTATTAGGGGAACACAAATGTTTTTATTTTCCCATTTTTTGAGTTCCATCAGCTTCCAGGGTAGGACAAGAGAATCTCATGATTCTAAAGAGAGGGGAGACAGAGGGAATCAAAAATAAATTCCCAGAAATGAATTGCCTCATAGAAAAAAATTAATAATGAAATAGAAATTTCTCTTTCTAAGAAGTGTGACATGTGCACTTAAGAATTCATATATATTGGTGACAAGTATAAAACTTTAGAACAGCACATATGCCTATGTATATTTCAATCTTTTTTCCAACCTTAATTGACTATATGCCATCTGCAAGGCACTGGTTAGGTGCTTATGGAGACACACAGATGAAAACCAATTCAGTCATTACTATCAAGGAACTTCCAAGCTAAGAGATCATGCACGGGAAGGAAAAAAAAAAAAAAGAAATTAGAATGCAATCAGTGCATATGAGGGGTACAGAGTGCTAAGAAGATTCTAGGAGGGAGAACGCTCCGGGTGGGCTGTTTCATGGAGGAGGTATGTCTCGAGCTTCCCCGCCACCCCAAAATCAATTTAAATAAACACAATAAAGAAAAGAGACTCCCAGTATGCTGGGTGTACTTCCTGTTGAGGTCTGGGCAGGAAGACACAAACAAAAATCAGAAAGGTTGAGGTAGTTTGGAGAGAGTTCCCACATCAATGAATTTACAAATTAATCTAAGCATTGCAATAAAGAAATAGACTTGAAATGTTTCTACTTCCTCCAATATTTGTCTATCCTTCTGAATTAACATCAAATTCTTTCAGGAGAGATGGTTCAGATTTTTTCAACTAAAAACAAAATGTTTACATACACTGAAGGAAGTTACAAAACATGTACTTCTCTATGGAATCTTTTGTTTGTCCTTTGGGGTTACGGCTGTCCGGAATGATGAAGAGATCAAAAAGGGCTAAGAAAGAAAAGTAATCTAGTGCTTGGCACATAGTAGGAGCTTAATAAACACTAACTGACAGACTGTATCCCTGCTAGAACAGGATAAAAGAGAATTGTCAATGGCACAGCGGATAGAGTGCCAGACCTGGAGTCCATGGAAAGACTCATTTTCCTGAGTTCAAATCTGGCCTGAGACACTCACTAGCTGATTATACATATCTGATGCATATAGATCTTCATCTATACAATGAACTGGTGAAGGAAATGACTCCAGTTGCCAAGAAAACACCAAATGGGTTCACAAAGTCGGATACAACAGAGCAACCTTAGATAAACTCCACTGGTAGCCTTGTTTGAGCTCTCAGTTCAAATACACACACGCAAGCACACACACACACACACACACACACACACACACACACACTTTAGAAATGAGTTCTTTGCAAGGTAGTTCTGAGGAGGCAGTGAAAAAAAGCCCTGTCTCTGGACTCAGAGCACCTGGATTCATATCCTGCCTCTGACATTTGGCTACTTGTATGATGTCAGGCAAGTTGCTTAATGTCTCTGGGCCTGGGTTCCTTTATCCAAAAAGTGAAGAGGGTAAAAAGCAACAGCTTCTGAAGTCCCTGGTTCGAGATCCAGAATCCTGAGTCAAAAATAGGAAAAAGTTCCCTACTCTGTCTTACCCAGACTTTTCTTTTGAAAGTAAAAGTGCATGAGTGAGAGAGAAAACCAAAACAGGAAACCAGAAAAAAAGCTTCATTATTTCCATTCTTTCATTTTTTGTGTTTTCTTTCTCAACTTAACTAACATCAAATAAGATAAGCACTTCATTTACAAAGCAAAATTTTTTAAAATTTATTTTACATGAAGATACAAATCTGAATTATGAGCAGTATGAATTATTGGCTCAAATAGGCCAAGAAGTGATCGTTTTGATGTTATTTTCAAGGTTATCTTGCTTGTCTGACCCTCATTCTGTTCTCTTCTATGTACTTTTAAACACTTTGCTGACTCTTTTTTTTAACTATTCCCCCCCCCCATTTTGCAGCCCTGTCATTTCTCTAACTCCTCCCATTCACCTCCAATATGAAGAAATAAAAATAAAACCTTTGCATCAGATATGCATAATCAAACATAACAAATCCATACATCGACCACATCTCAACATGTATTCTCATTGTGCATCTTAAGACCATCACCTCTCTGACAGGAAGTAGCTAACCTGTTTTATTATCAGTTCTATATAGTTATGGCTATAGAGTAATTGCATTGATCAGAGTTCTTAAGTCTTTCAAAGTTGTGTATCTTTACATGCTATTATTGTATAATTGGTTCCCAATATTTTGGTCACTTCATTTGCCATTAGTTCATATAAGTCTCCCAGATTTGTGTAAAGCTGTCCCTGTCATAATTTCTTATAGCACAATAATATCACATTACAATGATATATCAATCCTCATATATCAGGCAGAACAACTTTGAAAATAACATGTTGAACCGGTAGGTTTACAGAACCTACCCTGTTTTATTATTGTGCTTGTTTACTTATTTATTCAGAAGGAAATTCTGCTAGGAATCATGATGATGTAGTAACATTTGGACACTTCACAAGAAAAAATTATTCATAATACAGATTCACAGCTTCATAAATAATCACCTTTTCCTGTTTTATTTGTATATGGAAATACTTTGTGTGTGTGTGTGTGTGTGTGTATGTATGTATGTATGTATGTATGTATATCCCTCAATTGATGAATACTTCTACAGTTTCTACTTCTTAACCACTTTTTAAAAAATTTTAAGAAGTTGCTACAAGTATTGTTGTACATGTATGTCCTTTTTCTCTTTCTTTGATCTCTTTGGTGTAAAGGCTTTGTACCAGTATTGCTGAGTCAAAGAGTATACATAGTCTAGTGAATTGGGGAGGAGGCAGTTGCAAAGTTCCAAATTGCTTTCCAGAATGGACCAATTCATATTTCCACTTAGTGCCCTAGTGTACCAATTTTCCCAAAGCCCTTCCAACAATTTTTCAATGTTATTTATCATTTTTTTGTCAATCATCTACACTTGAGGAGGAACCTCAGAGTCCAAATTTTTCAAAGAAGTAAATATCACAGGTAGATTTTCCACAATGAGGCTTTGAATTTCAGGTTTGCAGGTCCTTAGATGGAGTCTGGAGGAGGTCAGAGAACACCCAACACGCTATTCTGTTTTGTTTTAAATGCTTAGCAAGTGCTTACTATGTATTCCATTACATGCATAATAAAATAGTTGTACCCAGGAGAGTGATGTACATTACCACAAATAGCAATTATGCTAACTTTTTTTCCTTTTAAATTAACTGTTTTATAGCCCAAAGAATAAATTTATAATGATACTCTGAATTTTTCTCCCATTTCAACCATAAAAAAATCTTTCCACTGCTCACATCTCTTTCTCACATATACAAGGTTTATCTGTTTACAGCGATCCAAGGACTAGTTACGTGTGAGGTCAAAGCTAGGATAGCTTTCAAGAATCATCTATCCTATCCCCCTTCCTTCAGGCAAGAGTATGGCAGATGGATAATCAAGCCTATCCTTAAAGATAACTAGAAAACCTGAAAAGCACCCTGAGACACTTCTTATATCCAAGCATGTGTCCTTGGTAAAATATTCCTCTTGGTGTCTATGCATAAATACAATCTGATCCTAACACCAAACTGCTGACTAATCTGGACTCTTTCAATCATGGCATACTGTAAAGCAACACTACATTCAGTATTGGAACACTAAATGAGAATCCCAATTCTACCACTCCCTACCTAGGAGGCCTCGGTCAAGTTCTTTTCCCATCCTGGACCTCATTTAATACATTTATAACAGGAAAGAGATGAGTAAAAAAGATTTGTAGGGTTTCTTCTTGCTGTAAAATCTTCTGATTCCTAACTCTTCACTTCTTTTCTATGTGGTGACATATTAGTTTACAAAGCAATTCCTACACATTCTACATTTTGACCTCACAACAACCCTTTGAGATAGACAAGGCAGGTATTCAACATCTCCATTCTAGGGAAAATGGAGCCTGAGATGTCCAATGATGGTACAGTAGTAGAACACTGAATTTGTATCTTGACAAAGCCATTTACTCCCTTTGTGACCCTAGAAAACTTATTTTCCCTCTCTAGTCCTCATCTGAAAAATGAGAAAGTTGAAGATGTCTAAAACTTTCTTCCAGATCTAGCTCAATGATTGTTGTTGTTCAGTCATAGCTGATTCTTTGTGACCCCATTTGGGGTTTTCTTAGCAAAGATACTAGAATGGTTTGCTATTTTCTTCTTCAGCTCATTTTATAGATGAGGAACTGAGTCAGACAGAGCTTAAGTGACTTGCCCAGGGTCATACAGTTAGTCAGTATGAAGCTTGATTTAAACTGGGTTCTTCTTGACTCCAGACCCAGCACTCGAACCACTTTGGTACTTGGCTGCCTCATTCATACTATGCCAGAATTGAAATCCAGTCTCTTAATTCCAAGTTCAACGTATGGTCCATTCAAATACTCAAACGTCTTTCCATATGTTCTTCACAGATGATCTACCCAATTTATTGAAGGCCCTCCTCCCTTTCTTCTGACATTGAGAGGGTAACAGTGGCACATCCTACCTGGAATCCCCCTCGCTCCCTGTTGCCCAGTCATTTTCTCTTCTGAGCAAAAGCATACTGGCATAGCCCAGTATCTTACGCCATTTACCAAGATAAAGTCAAAATTGATATATGACCTAAATATAAAGAGAGATATTACAAGAAAATTAGAACATGGAATATATTGTCTAGACTATAATTTCTTGATAAGGTATTTTACTACTACTTCTCCATACTTCCTCATTATTTACATAGTATAGCCTGCTCAAACCCACTATATGCTGTTCATATGATTTTAATTTTTAATTCTTGTTCTTTCACATTTTGTTGTAAATTATTCCAGCAATAACAATAGTAGAGTGGTCTCCACCTTTCCAATCCAAATATATACATATATATGTATATATACATATGTGTGTGTGTGTGTGTGTGTGTGTATTTGCTACTTCAGTCCTCCTGTAGGAAATGCAATCCTTTCTGTTCCATTGTGTCTAACCTTTCCAGAGATTAACCACAGGTAACTTATTTCTCCTTTTCCTTCATATTTCCTTGGTCAAATTCTAGCTCTAGCTCTAGAAAGCACTAGCTCTAGAAAGCACTAGCACTCTAGAAGCGCTAGCTCTAGAAACCTCTTGGCAGTCTCCTAATGGCCAGAAGCTGTCTTCCCCCAACAATGACTGCACCAAAAGGACAGAAACCAAAGAAAAGTGATGACCCACAATTTCTGGCCATATTTTCCAGTTCTTTCTATAGTTGATCTGTCTTCTCTCATCGTTCTTAGTGTTAAAGACACTTCAGAAAGGAGGTTGGGGAAAAAAGGGAGAAGAGAAAAGGAATAAAATCCATCTGCCTCAATTAGCATGTAATGAACATGCTGTCCTGGAAAAATAAGCCACTAAGACCTTTCCATTTAATTAATAGTTGACTCTTATGACTTATAGGATGATTTTTGTGTGTGACTTTCTCCCCTCCCTCATTCCCTCCCTTCCTCCAACCTAAAAGCATCTTCTATTGGTATCTTCCTCCTCGTCCTTTCCTCCATCCCTTCCACAGTTCTTTGAAAAGAAGGTTATCTTCCCAATTCTCATAAATTACAATGCTTTATCTTAGTTCTTAACCTAAAATTGTTCTCTCTGTAGCTGTGTGTGTAACTGTCTCTGTGTCTCTACCTATACCTACCTCTGTCCCTCTGTTTTTGTTTCTGTCTCTGTGTGTGCCTCTGTCTCTGTATCTGTATCTGTCTGTTTCTGTGTGTGTGTGTGTGTGTGTGTGTGTGTGCGCGCGCGCGCGTGCGTGTGCATGTGTGTCTCTGTCTGTCTGTCTTTCTGTCTCTGTCTCTGTCTCTCTCAAAAACTCGTTGGAAATTTAGTACATAAATACATCACGTATATCATTCCATAGTCTGCATATAATCAGACACTGAGTGTATATTATACCCTGTGGGATGAGCAACTTTTAACTTCAGGAAGGAGGTGGGGCTTGAGGATTCTGAGGGAAAACATTTCAGGCATAGGCAAGCCATGAATATATTCCTGAAATTATGAATACAATAATACAACATTTTCTTATTTTTCATATTCATGTCATCTCTTATTAATGATGTCCTAGTTTTCAAAATAACTCTTGTAACTGGACATGAAAAAAAGCCTTGCTATAGAAGTCCACCTTTAACCCTACTTGCCTTTCTTCCAAAGAAGTAGTTCAATTTTAAGAAATAGGATGTACTCAATCCTCAGTTTCTCCTTCCCCTCTTCCAAGCCTCCAAGACCTCTTCCACTTCTAGATCTATGATCTAGATCCAATTCATAGCCTTTGAGTCTCACTGCATGTTCATTTTCCAAAAACAAATCTGATCTCTTTAGAGCAGTTATGTCCTGGGCTACATTCAGTGCTAAGTGAGGGAGTGATCTGATGTTGGATCTCCCTCTATCAGCCTTGTGGCTCAGAACAAATTTCTCAACCCAAATTAAAAGCATCCCAAATACATTTTGAGAACAGTTCTCAAAAGAATTTCAAACTACAAACACCTACATGAAAAGTTGCTTCAGATTATCAATAAGAGAAGTATAGAGTTTAAAATCTCTGAGATTTCACCTCACACACAACAAAATGGACAAAGATTACAAGAGAGAGAAATTGTCGTTGTTGGAAGGGCTGGGGGATGACAGGCACACTGATGCTCAGCTGATGGAGCTATGAATTAATTGATCTAGTCATTCTGGAAAATCCTTGGAATTATGAGTGAGGGGTGACTAGATCGGTATTTAACCCAGAAATTCTACTGCAAGGCACCTAACTCCTCCCCTCTCCCCCAAAAAAGTCAATGACAGAGGAAGAGAGTCACATTTACATTGAACAGTTATAACAGTATTTTTTGTGATGGTAAGAAACTGGAATCAAACTGGGTGCCCATCAGTTGGAGAATAGATAAACAAATTGTGGGATGTTGATTTACTTTTAATATGAACCTGTGATTTCCCTAGTTTAAGAATGATGATGATTGTTCTCCCAGTGAGGAAACCATATCAACCAATGCAGACCAGCAACTACTGTGCAATGTGTAATATGAAAGAGGTTCCTGGGACTCAGAAACTGTGACTTTCCCAGGATCATGCAGCCAGTATGTGTCAGAGGCCAAACTTTAACTCAGGTCATCCTGACATTGATTCACTATCTCTAGGACATGCTGCCTCTACGAATACATGGAATATTGTCCTGTAGGGAGAGCATGAGAAATTTAGGAAAATATTTAAAATTGGCATGTACACATACAGGATGAGATAAGCAGAGCCAAGAAAATTTATGTACAGCAAAGATGACAACAATATAGAAGAAAACAACAAATAACAGGAAGCGTAATCTTGTGTGATTATGATATTCAGTCTTTATCTGGAGAGGAGATGGGGAAGTGAACTCTTTTCCTCCGAGAGAGGGAGGATTATAGGTGTAGAGTGTTGCAAGTAATGTCTATCGGTATTTCTCTGTCCGTAGGTTTTGTTTAGCTTTTTTTCCCTTTGTTTACAAGAGATGGGAATGTGGAGAGGGAAGATGGCTGTGGTATGAATAGGGGGAGAGGGAGTCAATGGAACTCTTTTTAAAGTATTGAATGTGATTTGGTTAACTATCTTCGGAAATTCGCTGGTTGACTGCCCTCCCAAAAGCCCTTGCTCTCGTTTTCACGCTGAGGGGAAAATCTTCTCAAGTAATCCCGACCAGTAAATTCGATTATTGTTCATCATTTCAGACGCTCTTCTCCACCCTCTCCCTAAATAAAACCCTTCTCTTGGACTAAAGAAACGGAATTCCCCCCCCCCCTCCCAAATTATGCAGATCAGGTTTCTACAGTAATCAGATTCACCAGATAATCCTCAACTTTACGCTTGATTTTGCCTGTATAGCCTGTAACTTGAGTGGGAGGGTAGTTCTTCACTGGTTGTAAAATTCTTCCTCCCAAATCTGTCCACAGTGCTGAGAAAGGAGACTTCTCTTGAAATAATACCCTGCCGTCAATCTCTCCCTTTCTGATTTACGTCTTGCTCGCTCTTAAAACCCTGGAGCAGCAACAGCTCAGGGTGGATGTCACTGCTGAAGTCTGCTGTCTTAACGCCTAGGAATATAGATTCCGAAAGACATGCCTAGACCAGTTCACAGAACTTGATAGCACTTTGAGGAAAGGCGATCTCCTTAGGATCCAAAAGTAAAGCGGACGGAGAGGGCTGGGCTGAGCCTCTCCTGGCAGTTTCGAAAAGTGAAATCTGTGAAAACCCACCAGGCTAAAACTCAAGGGAACTTTTTGTCTTCTCAGGACCCCAACTTTTCTCACCACTTTTTACATTAGGAAGAAGAGAGTTTATGTATCATTTTCTACAGTTCTGAAAGGGCCGAACTCCAGAGAATATACATTTCAGAGAAGATTGCAGACTTCCGGAGGAGAAAATACACACTTTCCAATGGGGATGGGGGGTGGGGAGCGGAAGCACCTCACGCACTAACTGAATTTCAATCAAAGTTTGAATGGCTGGGGGGAGGGGGCGGAGGAGAGGCTTGGAAGAATGCTTGTGTTAGACAAAGCTGTTCGGATTAACGTAAAATGGAAGTGATAGAGTCAATTTGCTACTTATCTCTGGCATTATTACCCAGCCCATTGTCAATGATTACCAAAGGAGTTAGTCTTCTCTAAACTGCTGATTGCTCGGAGTTCCTAAGCAGAATTTCACTGACCTCTAATAAGCTTGAGTGCGCGCAGTTGAGCCTGCAAGAAGATGATAGAGAGGAAGAGGATGGTAATGGTTCTGAGGCAGTCTATGACGATTATGTTCCCAGTGGTGGTCAAAGAGACGAGGATGGTGGTGGTGACGATGGAAACTACACAGACGCAATGAACAGGAGCACAGCTCATCTTCCTAAATTGCTACGGCCCTGCCCTTCTGACCTACAAAGGATTTTCGATACCTTCTTAGTCACTCATGCGCTGCAAGACTGAGGAAGAGAGGCTGGCCTGTCTCTTTCACCTCCAGAGGTCGGCGAAAGCACCACCTCTTTCATTACTCCCCCTTGGACTAGCGAAGTAAAGACAAACTCTGTTGCTCACTGGTTCTGAAGACCGTCAAGCACGCTACAGGGTTCTCGGAAGGGAGAAGGGGACTCCTTACCTGCAGTGAAGCCTCCACCTGGGAGGTAAACTGAGCTCGGATATAGGGTCTGTCCTGGTATTCAGAACCAGCCTGAATGACCTTGAGAGATACTTAAGGATCCTGCACTTATTTTGCCTTAAGTCTTTACTCCTAATCCATCCATTCCCGTCTTCCTTCCCTCCCCCCATACCCCTCCCCCAGGAATCTAACTGAGCAACCAATGACCCACTTCTCCCCCAACACAAACATTTGTTTCTTTTTCTTTCTTTCTTTATTTTTTTTTTTGTTGTACAACACTGCCCAGTAAGACTGGTGGTGGTGGTGGTGGTGGTGGTGGTGGTGGTGTGTGTGTGTGTGTGTGTGTGTGTGTGTAGTGTTTTAACAGCGACCACATATTCCGTGTGATCTTTCTTTTCTTTAATTAGTGGCATTTTAACCTCAAATGACAGGCAGATAGTCCTGATCGGAACATTATATATTACGTCTGTTACAGATATTAATTAAAATTCTGGACCCAAATGGCTATAGGTTCTTATTCTCCTCCTTCCAAGGCCTAATTTATTCTCTTTAGAAAATGTTTAAATCTTATTTATATCTTATTTTTAACATCACCTTTATTTCTGAATTTGCTCCTCCCCCATCCAGGGAGCTCTTCTTTGAAACAAATTTGAAGAGAAAAAAAATAATAATTCTTGCCCACCCTATGAACTCATGTTAGCAAGCTAATTTTTTGTAAATACACCTGACAAAACCAAAATAAATTCTCTAAGTGAGACTCCTTCCTCCCACCTCCCCCCACCCATTCCAGTTTTATGACAACTGCAAGAAGTGACTGCTGGTCATCTCCCCAGAGTAAATTAACTATAAAGTAACTGAGACCATCAGTTGGAGTAGAAAACACAAAGCAACTTGTTCTGATAGCACTAACCTAATCTAATTCACAGATACACATCTCACACTGGGTTATCTATGCACTACCCTTTTCCCCACCTCCCTTCCACTTCTCTATACATTGACTGAAGTATTGCAGTCCTGGCCAGCAGGTCACACACGATGGCAGATGGTCTCCGTTTAAAGTTGCTGAAGTTCCTGATATGTTAAGTCCTTGGGAGATTTAAGAGGCATCTTTTGCTTTTGTTTTAGGATGAATTTGGTCTCTAGTTGTTCTTTATACAAAAGTCAGCTTCATTTCTTTATTCCACTTTTTAAACGTTTTTAAGTAAAGATATATTTTAGATTGGGTTATGCATTCTTATTTTCTTATTTCAGTTTCAACCATTTTGATAGTAAGGTGTAGGGTAAGAAGAGGTTTGTTGATTTTTCAGAATGAATTAATTTTAAAAAGCTAGTAAAATAGGGATCTATTTTGTGAGAATGGTGGAAATGGCTTCAGAATAGTATGCTCCTCTCCTCTATATCTGTCTCAAAACCGAGAAGAGGATAAAATTGTACTTACTATTTGGATGGAATAATATGAATCATGATGGATATTGCCACTAGAAAGAAATTCTCGTAGCAAAATCTCCTTAAAAACAACTATCTTTAATGCACAAACACAGAAACATCCCACACTTTGGCCTTTTCACCCTTTCATTATGAGATGCTTAACAACCCAGTGAATAGTTTGGAACTTCTAAGTAACGTCCAGGGGAAACATCTAAAAGGGTCGGGAAAATCAGCAATCTTTGCTCTTTCTGTACTTAATAAATAGGTTGTACAGTATTTCCTGCAATCCATTTCCAATTTTCCTACTACTTTCATTTCTGAAGGAGACAAAAAAAAATAAACGAGCAGTACTTTCTACGTTTTGAAAAGTTTGATGTGAGAACCTATGTTTTTTAAGCCTTTCTTCTCTTCCCCCTTTTTTATCCCTCTCTCCAGTTCATTAACTTTAAAAAAAAGAAGATAAATGTATTTATTTTCTCTTATCATTTGCTCAAAAGAAGTCAGGCAAAAAGATTCCTAAATTGTATCAGAACTTGTTTCCTGTCAAGGTGTGTTTCCCTGTCTGCCCGATGCCTAAGTCGCAAGCAAAATGAAATCAACCTGCCTCACTCATCTTTCCGTAGAAAAATGTTAAACCCAGGAAGAGAAGCGACAACCACAGCCGCTCTGGGCCGGGCTGCGTGCTCCTCCGACTCTATGTTTGACTGAGCGTTCTATCTCAGATATATGGAAATGAGTACTTCCCGGAGTCCTCCTGGGACATCCTCGGAAAGAAGGGGAGGGGAGGGGGGAGAGAAGAGAAAGCAATCGGGGAAAAATTAGACATTGCAGACATAAGACACCATTCGGATTCTTTCAAAGGCACCTGATGGACGGGGCTGGGTTTCTTTAATCTTCCTAATCCACATATCCTGGAAATGTGGCTTCGCCACCACCACCCCTCAACAAAAATTAAAGAACCCCTGGGAATCCGCTAAAGAAACTGATCTGAAATGGTATTTTTTTTTCTTTCAGTAAGCTTTATTAGAGATCTCTGATGAGATCATATGATCTGTACCCCTCCTTTCATTAGAGGCAACAGACGACTTCGAACTGGTTTTAATTGATTTATCCTTTTAAAACAGAAAGTGCATACATTGAACTGGTTTAGCAAAGGAGGTTTTCTTCTCTTCACAAACCGAATTTTTATATAAATTAATAAAGGTTAAAGATGCTAATATACCATGATTATTAGCTTAAAAGGAAACAATTTACATATTCTCTAGTATTCTTTATGATACAAAAACACACTTCAAATTCAATTACAGCAACTAAATGGATTCTTATATTTCCGATTGGGAATGGTTGCGACACTTCCCAACATCTACCTTAACACGCATTTATCGGAAAGGAATGAAATTAAAACACGAGCTTTTTATTTTGTCCTTCCCCAATCCCCTTTTATTATCACTAATAAATAGTAACAAACCAACGTCTGATTTTAGAATAGAACGAGAGTGACAAAGCTTCGGCCCATCAGAGATTGAGCAGACCTCAGCTGTAGCTGGGCTCCATCTCATAAATGATGTCCTTAGATAGGGAACCTAGGCAGGCATGGCTTGAGCACGCCTGTTACCCTGCTACTGGGGAGGCTGAAGCTGGTAGATCGCTTGAGCTCGAGAGTTCTGAGCTACATTAGTGGGTAGGTGTCCAAAGTAAGTCCGGCACCAGTACAGTAAGCGCCTAGGAGCTGCCTAAGAAGGGGCTACCCCGCCCAGGCAGAAACCAAGGTGAAAAGTCCTACGAGCATCAGCAGTGGGATCGAGACATCAGTGATCGCTGCGCTTCCAGCCTGGGCGACATAAGGAGACCCAATAGAGAGGGAGAAAGGGAGAGAGAGAGAGAGAGAGAGAGAGAGAGAGAGAGAGAGAGAGAGAGAGAGAGAGAGAGAGAGAGAGAGAGAAGGAGGGAGAGGAGTAGCACAAATTCAAAGGGGAGGAAGAGGGATAAGGGTAAAAGAAACTTTAGAGGCAGTAGTAAAATAGAAAAAGAGGAAAGCAAAAATGGTGCGAGAAGGGACGTTTCTCTTGGATATACCTTAAAACACTTGCAAAACTGAAGGGGAACGTGGGGTTGAACACATCTTAAATTCAGAGGGGGTAGGTAGAACTATACTTTTATACAAAAAAAAAGATGCTTTACATTTTAAATATTCGCAGTAAAATGAACTTCTAGGCAGTATGACTCACGATTTATTTACAAAGAGCCTTCCACACGTTACTTTAGTTCCAACTGCAGTTTGTGGCTGAGAACCGGTCCCTCTTCCCATCCCGTCCTGCAGCTGGCCCGACTCGGTGGTCCCAGAAGAAGGGCCCAGGCGTGGCAGGCGGCTCCCCTACAATAACAACACTTCCTTCTCCCACTCCCTCCCTGCTTGCGGGGAACAAACAGTAGTCAGAGCCTAGGGTAGGGCGCGGGGGCGGGGAGCATCAGGGTGGGAGGAAAAGGTCTAGAGGGTGATTGGGGGCTTGGTTCGGTGTATTTGTTTATTTGCTTTGCGTGTTTTGTTGTCTCCGAGTCTCTTCCCGTCACTTATAGAGTTTAGAAAAATATACATATACATCTCAGAAAATAGCAAATGTCCTCCCTTAACCGGGGTTGAGTCCTCAGTGCTCTTGGGAGGGTCGGGGAGGGTGAGGACTTGGGGTGTCCTGAGGCGGAGAGCCGGCAAAGCAAGAACACTGGGCCGGGTCCCATCCTCTGCTCTTTTGCTAGCGGGCCAGGCTAGCTCCACCCTGGTCGATGTGGGTGGGAGGTTCTGGGAGCATTTGTTGGTTTATGAGTGTGTGCGTTGGGTGTGCGGTGAGTACGTTGCGGGCTGGCACTCTCACCTCTAGGGATGGGACAGGCTGAGATTGGGCTGGGCTAGGGAGAAACGAGGGGATGCGGTGGCTTGGGGCGGGATAGCGTGGGATGTTCAGGACTGCGCAGTGGCAGTTTTAAGAGGAATTTTCATTCTCTGACGTGTGCACAAGCAGGCTACTGCTGCTAGACTTGTGTTTCTTCAGCAACTGGGTGATTTTCTCGTCGTCGGAGTTGGGGTCCAGAGGCTTGTTGTAATCGTCATCTTCCTCCTCGTTCTCCGAAGCCCCCTTCAGCCGTTCGGTTTCGGAATCCTGTTTCTTCTTGGCTGTGGCCATCTCGGCTGCATGTTTCTTCCTCCACTTGGTCCGACGATTCTGGAACCAAACCTGTAGGACCGAGAGCGGGGGGAGGAGTAGGAAAAGAATGTGTCCAAAGTTTTACCGCAGACAGGAGAAAAGCCAACGGAGAAAAGCAGGAGAGGATGGTGGCGAGGAGAGAGAGAGAGAAAGAGAGAGAGAGAGAGAGAGGGAAATTAGAGAGAATATTAAGGTTTCCAGTGCAGTTTGTCACTCACAGCGTCGTCACCCATTGACATTCAGCTACCCCCTCCTCTAGAAAGCTAACTCATTCTGCCCGACAGTCTGTCCCTGTTCTTTGGAATCATCAGTACAAACTTAGAGCAGTTGTCAAGGCTAAGAAATGTACGGTTGTTGATTCTGTCACCGAGTGATTGCTCACAAGAGTAAAACTAAAATTAGGTGATGAGAGAGACAGAGGCAGAGAGAGAGAAAGAGAAAAGAGAGAGAGAGAGAGAGAGAGAGAGAGAGAGAGAGAGAGAGAGAGAGAGAGAGAAAGGGAAGGAGGGAGGGAGAGAAGATGCTAAATCCCTTCCCAGATTCAATCGGGGGAAAAACTTTCTTCCTCCATTTCACTCCAAGGTTTTGTTGCTGTTTTTAATTGTTTTGTCATATATATGCCTTTAATTATTTTTTGTTTATTTTCTTATTTGGAGGAATTTCAAAACATCCTCAAAAGTTCGTATTGGAGGGAAGGGGAAGTTCTGAAATAGTTCACTACAGTTTTTCTTCTCCCTCTTGTCCCTTTTAGACATAGGGCTGTTTAATTTGTCTAATCGCAGGACTGATTACCCATCCTCAGACTATGTAAATTGCTCTCCTCCCACCTCCTCCCCTTCCCCACGATTTAATAAATGTGTCCTTTGGTAACTATCCTAAAACGAAAAGTAAAAGCTTTTGCTAAATCCCCAAAGTACCCCATGTAAACATGCCAATTTATTCATTTCTCAGCACAATGAGAGAGGTTAGGGACTGTCCTCCTTCAAAAACCTAGTGTAGATTTATTTCTAGTAAAATTGTTAAAATCTGAGATTGGTTGCTTAAAATTGTGTTTTAGAATTACCTAATTTTTCAAATAATCTAAAATAGATCCATCTAGAAAATGACTGTATCCTATCAGTCTGTTGTTTTGATATTGTTGAACAACAACCAAAAAAAAGACCTAAAGGTGTTCAGTTCATAGACAAGAATTTTTCACCAAATACATGACACAATACTGGATGAATGTATTTTAATCTGAGCCATCAGCAATACACAATAAATTATAGTGGGGCCTGTGCATTGGCCTCTCTTTGTGTTTTCCCATCCGTTATGTATCTTATTCCAAGGAGCAGAATTGTGAGGAGAGGGGCTGTGATTTTCATTGTATCAGTGACAATAATTCACTCCTAGCTTTTTAGATGGATTTACAGTGACAAATGAGGATCTCCAGGCAACTGTGGTATGGAGGTGAACCAACTTCCAAGTGCAAAAATATAATTTGAAGTAGAAAGTAGCTTGGACTAATATCTAAAGACAAAGGTGCTATTTAAAATTAGTTTCTAATCGTGGTTGTTGAATTTTTCTTAAAGCACTGCTGAATGATAACTTTAGCTAATATGAATGATATTTGGGGCTTTTAATTTAGGAAATAGGCAACAAAATCAATTAAAACAGAGCATTTTGGCAAGGCTCAGAATAAACACACAACCAAAAAGATATCAGATAGAAGAAACCAGAAAAGGAGTGTAAAGAAAAATAAATGTGTAACCTAGTAGCCATAATACTCTGTACAATCTAAGTCAATGTGCCACCTCTTTCCCTCCCACCCTCTCCCAGATTTCTAAAACTGAAAAAGAGAACAATTTGAAGCCCAGGAATAAGCCAAGAATTTTTTTTGACTTATAGTTAGGGTCAGTTTGTGCTTAAAGATGCTGCTGGAAGATAATACAGAGATTATAACCCACAAAGATAAGACTGATTCCACATACATAGAAAACAATTTCCCCAACTACTAGCTTTTTCTCTCTAAACTCAATATAGTCTCAGTCGTCCATATTATCTTCATTGCTCACCATAAACATGCATATCTTGCGGTAAGCACATACATACACAACACCCGTTATTGTTAAAATTGTGGTTCGGCACACATTGCAATGTGTGCTCCAAGAATAAAACACTGGGAAGGACAAGCTTATACAAAGCATGAGGTGCCTGACCATCAAAAGTACCAGAAAGCTTTATGGAGGGAATAAAAAAGAGGCATCTAAAAAATAAGCAGAACATTTTTTTTTGGCAATGCCTCAATTTCCACACTTTATGGGATGTTCATTGCTATCCAGATTAACCTTATTTTAAAGGCATGGATTGGGTTCTCTTTTTTGTTTGTTTGTTTATCAATTGTCTTAAAGACATCTGCTTTGTAACCTCTTCATATCTTTATGCAGAATATATTTTTTTTATAATCCCCCCTTTTTTTTTTTGCTACAGTCTTCTCCATGCTCAAGGCCACAACCTCCCTGTAAAGTTCAACTTCAGAAGCTCACCTTGACTTGGCTCTCCGTCATCCCCAAAGAATAAGCCAACCTTGCTCTTTCAGGTCCTGCCAAGTATTTCGTTTGCTCAAAAGTCTTTTCCAGAGCGAAAATCTGCTGTCCTGAGAACGTGGGCCTTGTATGTTTCCTCTTCCCATCTTTGTCCAGCAAAATTGAACTTTGATCTGGCATAATGTACAGGAAAGGATGAAGACAGGAGATCAAATAATTCACCCAAACATGACTGAACTTTCAAAAAAAAAAAACTTTTTCTCCTGGGAAAGTTAACCTTGTTCCATCACAGGAAAAATTCCCTGGAGCAGAGTCTTGGAGAGTGGTTATGGCCACAATATGTTTCCATTAACTGGTTTGATATGGATTTACTTTTATAATAATTTGTCATCCTACTCACTGGCAAATCAAATTGAACAAGGGCAAAGGATTGTTTTTCATTACAGAAAGTTTGTCTGAGCCAAATTGGAAAAGATACAATCAATTAAGGAGTTGTGGCCAAAAGCCTCTTTAATCCTTTATTATACATATTTTTCTGCCTTCAATTTATCCTGGAAAATTAATGGAAATAAGAAGCAATGTGATTTCGTGTTTTCATTGCAAAGAAATGCTTTTGAGTGGAAAATGCCTTGAACTTAAGAATATGGAAACTGGTAGGTTAGGATCGCCTTTGCCACTTAACTGGCCTGTGATCTGGGACAGATCACTGGATCTCCATAGGCCTCTATTGCTTTAACTATTAAATAAGAGGCCTGGCCTGGACCAGGCATTCTTAATCTTTTTTTGTGTCATGACCCCCTGATGAAACCCATGGAAACCTTCTTAGAATAAGGTTTTTAAATGAATAAAGTAAAGTACATAGGATTACAAAGGAAACTAATTATGTTAACATTCAGATATAAAAATGTTTTTTAAAAACAAGTTCAAAGAACTCTAGTACTAGATAATTTCTGAGATCCTTTCCAGCTATATGTCTATATTTCTGCGTATTAAATCAGCCAAAGAACCCTGTAACTCCATGCGTTCGCGCTGAGGGTTTGGTTTGTTTTCGTTGTTAACAGTGTCTTTAAAAAGATCATACTGCCGGCATGACATACGCCTCTTCCTCCTTTCCACCTACTTCCAACTCTGCTGCTTTTTTCTAAAGTGTTCTCTCCTGACTTTTTGCAAACTACGACATGTTTTCAGTCTCACAAAAAGAACCGGGAACGCTCGAGAGTTAAATTTGCACGACTCAGACAAAACCAAAATAAAGAAGAATGAAAAAGAACTCTTTTACTAGGGACACAAAAAGCATACGGAAAACCAAGAGCCTCGCCCTGATCTAGCAAGGGAAAAGTCAAATGTGAAGGGTGGGCGGGAGAGGGGGGATACGGATAGTGGGAAGTAAGATACAGATATTTTCCCTCAAGGGAAATCCTTAGGGACTAGGTTATTTCTTTCTCCTGTTTCTCGCTTGTTGTTCTCTCCTGCCCCTGTATCCTTATGCCCATTCTTGTCTTGGGAAGTTGGGGATTTACGCTCCCCTTTATGAAGAGAAGGGTTAACTGATTTGGGTGAGAACCAGAAAGGAGAAGGAGGGGGGAAGCAGCATGCGAGCGAGCGAATCTACTGAGCAGCACTTGCAGACTGGAGACAGAAGTGAACAGAGCAGAAGCAAGGAAGAACTGTTCAATGTCCTAAGTGGCTGGCTGGAGAGGGGAAACACTAGAAGCAAAGGGCTGTCTTCGATTTAACCATTATTGCCTTCCTCTGAGAGTGGCTAGTAGGTCAACAATGGGCTCGCTGGTGGCCAAATTTACCCAAGGCGAGAGAGGGGCGGGGAGGTGAAGGCAGAATAAAATGACATCGTGGTTTACATGCAAATAAACACATTCCTCTCTGGGGCCTTCGGGGCAGTCCAACTTAGTGAACTCTTTTGCAGTTCAGTCCCCTGCCCACCCACCACCCCCCCCTCCCACCAAGGGCCTTCCAAGGAGGGGACTGGGAGGAGTCCTAAACCCGCCACCAGAACCACAGGCGAAGGCGGCCTCTGACTAAGGGTCTTCCACTCCCTGCCCACCCAAGTAGTGTCCATAACCAGGCAGAACTTGAGCGGCCCAGAGGGGAGCGGACCCATTGGGTATAGGGCTAAACACAGCAGAAAAGCAGTGCTATACCTATAGCCGATTTATGCCCCACGTAACGACCCCGCCACCCCCACCCCCACGCCATCCCCCAGGCCCTCGCCCTCTGTAGCACTCATAAGCATACACCTGCTTTTTGAGATTTACCTCCAGTCAGAGGTGAGAGTGCTATAAGTAACCAGCGGCTCAGAAAGTCGGGAGCCTTGTTCCAATCTTTCCCCCCTCCCCGCCCCCCTCCCACTCCAATTCCCCAGCCTAAACTTACTTATTCCCCCGCCAAACTACATGAGGTGCAACCGTGAGCCAGGTGGGGAGGATGGAAAAGGGAATGCGATTTTTAAAAAATGCATGTGTAGGGGGCAGAGAAGGAAAATCCAGGGAGGCAATACTCACGAGGGCTACAAGCAAGCCGGGCATCTCTCCATGGAGGACTCTGCATCACCCCAGGCCAGAAGATGGGGGTCCGACCAGGCAGCTCCGCCAGGGGCTTGGGGTACCGGCCAACAGCCGCCACTGCGGCGGCACTGGGGCTGAAGTAGAGGCCAGGGGGAGGCGGCGGGGGGCTAAGGCTACTGAAGCGAGGCAGGCCGGCCAGGAGCCCAGCTGGGGACGAGGCGGCTGCGGCTGCAGCTGCAGCGGCGGCGGCGGCGGCTGCCGAGGAGGAGGAGGCAGAGGAAGAGGCAGAGGAGGCAGAAGAGGAGGCCGAAGAGGAGGAAGAAGAGGAGGAGCCGGAGGGCGAGGCAGAGGGCAGGGCGGCCCCGGAGGTCAGGGGCATGGAGGGCCGGCTCAGGATGTCGTTGATGCCGTGCGGGGTGGCAGCCGAGAGCTGCTGCGGGGGGCTGCCTAGAGACGACAGCCCCCCCGAGGTCGGGGGTTTGAGGCCGGCTGGGTTATGGGCGCCCAAGGGTGGGGAGGGTGAAGAGGACGACGAAGACGACGAGGAGGAAGAAGGGGAAGAGGAAGCCGGGGGCCCCGTCGGGAGCGGTGGGTAGGCGGCGGGGTACAGCGGGGTCTTCATCTCAGCCATGCTGTGCAGGGCAGCCAGGGGCGGGCTGCTCAGCAGGAACGCGCTCTGCCGGGTGCCCTCCATAGGCCCCACAGCTAACATCCCACAGCCGAGCGCCGAGGCCGGACCCACAGGCTCACAGGGTAGCGTGGAGCCAAGAATCCGAGGGACCCTACGGGCTCGGGGCTCCTCGGGGGGTCGGGGGAGGGGCTGGAGTCCCTGCTTTTGGGACAAGCCTGATGAAGCTGATCCCGAAACTTCGAGGAGGAGAGGAAAGAAAACCCCAGGCTGCTGCACCCACCCCAAGCTACTAAGGGCCGGGCAGTGCAGGGGGAGGGGGCAACCTTACAAAAAGGGGGAAATAGAATCTTTCTTTCCCAAGTGCGCTCTCTCTCTCTCTCTCTCTCTCTCTCTCTCTCTCTCTCTCTCTCTCTCTCTCTCTCTCTCTCTGATTTTTTGCTTAAAGAGGAGGACGACGAGGTTAGAGCTTTGGTAATTCTGCCCTGGCCGAGGATCCTCTTTTGGGTCTCTTGATTTTTCGCTCTTCTTTCCGCAGACAAGGAGCCTCAGACTTCGTTTCTTCTCATCTTCCTCTGGAGAGAGGCCAACAAAAACCTAGTTACCGCTAGTTTAATACAAAGTTAGAGCCCCGGAGATTCCGCTTTGATGTTAGAAATGGAGATGGGGGCGGGGAGCTCTTTCTCTTTCCTTTAGAAGGTTCAAAGCGTCTCTTTATTAAGCCAGTTAACTGCTAGTTGTCTTCAGGTACTGCCACCCTGTCCGCGGCGTTGCTGATCTGCCCTTGGTATGCGCTGTCTTGCAGCAGACGAATCAAGGACTAAGTGGAATCGAGCTCTCGTGTGGTTCCGGGATTTCAGCCCTGTTCTAGGCAAGTAGCAGGAGACAGTAAAAACCAAGACGACCACTTTTCCACGGCTTCAACACCTTGCCATGTCCTCGCTTTCTTAGCATTCGGTAGCAGAAAGCTTCGATCTCTTCTTGAAAAGAAAAAGAAAGAAAGAAAAGAAAAGAAACAAAAAAAAACCCTCAATAATACTGTGATAAGAGAATAAAAGGGGAAAGTTTTAAGTTTGAAGATTTCAGTTACAGCCTAGATCCCTGCTGTTGGAGCGTTTCCTTTCTCCTTCTTTTCTTGTATTCACTCCAAGCATTACTTTTACAAACGGGGTTGGTTACCAAGGCCACTAGCCCTCGAGAGGTTTCCAAAACACGCCCTCTCTCCTTTCCTTGTCTTTTCCTTTCCTTGCTTTCTCTCTGCTTTTATCTTAGACTCCTGGTTGATGAGTCCTTTTCTCTCTCTTAAAACTGTAATCTCTCTCTCTCTCTCTCTCTCTCTCTCTCTCTCTCTCTCTCTCTCTCTCTCTCTCTCTCTCTCTCTCTCTCTCTCTCTCTCTCTCTCTCCCCCTCTTTCTCTCCCCCCACTTCCTCCCTTCTTCCTCTCAGTTCCTGACAGTTCAGATGAAGCTCTCAAAGGTAATAAAACATTTGCATCACTCCCTACCTCCCTTTAGCTGGAGGGGGGAGTGTATTGGATAGGTTGGGGGGGGGGGTGGAAGACAACTTTGAAAGACGTCACTCAGAGGGAGGAGAAGGGGGAAGAATAGACTGGGGGGAGGGCGTGACTATCGTCTCCAATAGGACTGTGCTCCAGGTGACGACAAACTAGTTACTGCCATCACTTTGGAAAGAGCCAAGCCTTCTGAGTGGCTGAGGGAGCAGAGAAAGGAGGACCAACTCAGATTTAGGCTTGTACACGCAGAGGCTGCCAGCCCCCAGCTCCAGCCCTTCCCCTCCTCACCTAGAGTTGGACTGGACTGCACTGGGCTGGGCAACAGCTGCTAGAAAGACTGTACCCGGAGAATCTCTGGGAATGGCTGGGAATAGATGACCATGTGGCTGTTGCTTGTGGGCCAGCAAGCGCTGTCAATAATTGCGTTCAAGAAAATGAAGGGGGGTTGCGGAGGGAAGTGGCAGAGAGGAGAGAGAAAAGTAAGGGGGAAATAGCCCATTTATGCACTAACAGTTCTTCTCTCTCCACTGTCTTTTTCTCCTCCCACCCCCAACTCAGGCACGCACCTCGGACAGACTGGGGTGGAGGTGGCAGTAGGAGGGATAAGTAAAATGGAACTAATGGGGTTACAGACACAGCAGGCGAGACTTGGTCCTATGACTCTTCCTTTTGAAGTGAAAATTAAGGGCCATCTGAGCTCCCCCAGAATTGTGTAAATTAATTTGTTGCTCTTTAAAGCTAAAGATGTCCCTAAACCCCTCGTGGCCCCAAAGGGTTCTCTGCGACACGCAATCTTCTCTTTCTCGTTTCATTCTTGTCCACTTTTCTTTCCATGCTTTTGCCCTCATGTGACCATCACCATCACCATCGCAACTGCTGTGTTGACTCAATAAGCTGAACACAAAATGGGCAACTCTGTGTGTGTGTGTGTGTGTGTGTGTGTGTGTGTGTGTGTGAGAGAGAGAGAGAGAGAGAGAGAGAGAGAGAGAGAGAGAGAGAGAGAGAGAGAGAGAAATGGGAGTCTGACTGCTTCATAGCCAAGCTAATAGTGTTTTCCTGTTTCTTTTCTCTTTATTACCACAAGGAGATACAAACACTCTTAGATCTTGGAGTTAGCTTTTAGAAACTGCAGATTCCCCACACCCTCAAGTTGCCACTGGCATTGTTAACTTTCCTGTTCTTATAAAGGTGTGTCCTGAATGTAATTCTCGTCCCTCTAAAACTACACATAGCTGCCTCTTCTCGCCGGGAGCCAATGAAGAGATGGAGCGAAATGCTTAGCTAACCCAAACTATGGTGTCATCTTCTTTAAAAAGATATTTTCGGGATGAATTGGGGGTGGGCGGCGAATTCCCAGCAGCTAAGGGCACTGTAGCTCTCCCCATTAGGTCTGGCGCCTGCGGGAAGGAAGAAAAGGTACAGTCAAAAGATCTACACGCTTCCTGCGTGTGTGTGAATCGCCAGCTGTTGTTGGGGAGCGCGGGGGGGGGAGGCAGAGTCACCGCCAGCTTTTTAAGTGAAGCCATAGAGTCAGTAGCAAAGCAAATCGATGCAGGTCAAATTGAAATCAATTTCATAAATGAAAGAACTTTGAAAGGACCCTTGGTTAGACTTACTTTGTCTTCCTACCCAAATCTGAACTAAAAAGAGGAGAGACTGAGAGAAGAGGGTTCGGCATCTGTTCTGCCACCTCTTGCTTTGACATCCATTTCAAGATCCCTCCGCCCTTTTTGGTAGCTGTCCATCTACTTTTTCTGTGCCTGGTCTTAGGAGGGGCTCCTTTTTCTTGTCTCTTTTCTCTCCTTTTTTCCATTTCTTTTCCCTTTTCTTTTACTTTTCTTGTATTCATTCTTCATTACTCTGCAATCTTGAGTTCGCAACAGAATTATCTTTTTGCTATTTCCCGATTCCTTCCCATTTTTCAAATTAAGAAAAGTATTTACACCCTGATAAAAAGTAGAAACTTATGTGTTTAGGAATTAAAGTCAAAAGACTTCCGTTTTTGTTTTTATCATTCTAGATTTAAGAACCCAAAAAATGGGCATTTCTGTATCATAGTAGAAAAAAAAAGGTATTGTACACGAAACTGAAGGTTTCTATTATTATGTTCAGCTTGATTTTCTTTTTCTTTTTTCTTTCATTTTTTTTTGCTTTTGGGGGGCAATTGGGGTTAAGCGACTTGCCCAAGGTCATACGGCTAGTAAGTGTTAAGTATCTGAGGCCACATCCCTGTTGATTTTCTTTTTTTTAATATGTAATAAGTTCAACCTATAGCTTTCAAAGCAGTCCCATTTGTCTGTTCTTCTTTCTGGTCTTCCTTCTGCTCTCCACAATTTTAAAAAAGATGACACTGTGACTTTTAGTTCTTTTCTTTGCTCTCTTTAGTTTGAATAACAGTAACAAGTATATTAAGAAAGACCCAAATGGCATCCAATCTCCAAGTTAAAATTTCTAGTCTGCATTTATGAAGGAGTGAACAAGGATCCACAGATGGACGTTTCCTAGAAGCTGAGAGTGTCCCAAATCCAGGCCCTGGGAGGCAGTCAGGAGCTGGTCCAAGCATGCTAAAGAGCTCATCCTGGAGGTT
Source organism: Pseudochirops cupreus (assembly GCA_028627135.1). NCBI lineage: Eukaryota > Metazoa > Chordata > Mammalia > Diprotodontia > Pseudocheiridae > Pseudochirops > Pseudochirops cupreus. Next base: position 185,808,107 of record CM053583.1, read on the forward strand.
TGGAGAGCTTTCTCCATTTTTGTTGCAAAGGAAACTTTGCCTTTCCTCTTAGCACCTGTAATTTAGATGGTCTTCCCTTAATCAACCCAAGTCTTGGGCCTGTCAGTGGTTGCTTCCTCCTGTCTTCCCTATCCCCCACCTCCACCCTCCTCACTCCCAGTGAATTTGTAGATGAGGGCTTTTAAGCTTAACCTAATTAAGGAAAAGATATGGCCAAGCATTGTCCCTAATGGATGCAATTTCAAAGAACAAACCCTTGCTTCTTAGTTGACTTTTCAGTGGTCCTGGCTTTGGGCTGGGACAGAAATATGCATTTTTCCTTCAGCGAACTTTAAATCTAGTAAGTCTCTAAACAGACTCAAGACAACCCAGGCAATAAATAATTAAAACTGATGAAAATAAAGAATCACCTGGAATAATCTGCTCCTATTTATTATTCATTTAAATAATTAAACTAGCAGGACTTATTAATTATGACTACAATAAATTATGCGGCTCCTTTAGGAAGAATAGGGAGGATGGGAAATGCATATAACTGTAGGACTGTGGGAAAAACATTTATATTAAATAGATCATATCAAATAAATTTCTTTTTCTCCTTTCATTGTAGCTGTTATTTGATCTGCTTTGTTATATCCAAGCAGGGATTTTTTTAGAATTAGGCACTAAGATATTTATCTGGGCATTCTCGGTGAGTCTCCCTGCTAGATGCCTGCAAGAAGACAAGACTTCACTCATTCTTAACTGGAAGGGTTAAAAAAAAAAAAAAAACCCCTACAGCAACTCCAGTTCAGAAAGAGCAGACCCTGAATCCCGATGTGTGTTGGCCTGTTACTGACAGTCAAGAGATGTCGTATACATTGTCTTTCAAAAGCTTCTGACAGTCTGAAATGTCATATGCATTGTCTTTCAAATGCCCTTGGAGACTTAGGACTTTCTTCCCCCCAAAACAATAAAATGCTACTAATAAACTCTGGCAATACCGAACAAAACCAAAGGAGTTTAAATGTAATCCATAGTTTTGCCTCCCTGCCATCAAATATGTGTATATGTGTGCATGCATATGTGTGTGTGTGTGTGTGTGTGTGTGTGCATAATATGAAGGGGGGAAGAGCTGAGGAGCTTACATTTGAAAGTCAATGATTTGCATCTTAGCTGGAAGGTAATGAAAGCAGTTTGACAAACTCTTAGGTGGTAAAGGAACTGCAAGAGTGTAAAAACTGATGGTAGCGATGCATTCCAAGATTTTCTTTGTTGCTCTGGGGAGTAAAAGAAATTACTTCTATTTTTAGCCTGCTGGTCCATACAGGGCTGGCCTTGTTGGAATTGACACAGGACACACAGCCCATCCAATCCATAATGTCGGAGAAGTCAATCGCCTTTTTATGATCCTGTTCTAGGGTATGAGAATAAACACGAACAGCTTAGGAAAGCAGAGCTTTCCCAATGAAATTGTTCCTTTAAAGGCAGGCAGCTTCAGTTAGGGTGCAACGAGATTGAAAGGCTATTCTTCTGTGCAAAGTCAAAGGCTTCCTTGGAGTTGCTTCTTGCCCACAGATAAAAGTTGGAGGCTTAAGAGGGGTTAAATCATTATATGCAGAGGTCAAATCTGTGCAGCGATAGAGAAATATAAGGCAAACCTTTTCTGTCTCAAATGCCTAAACAATTTTGATTTTGTTTTCATTCTCTAGATCAGGGGTTCTGAATTTCAAGAGGTCCGTGAACTTGGTGGGGGACAAAAATGACGCCTTTATTTTCAGTAACCTTTAGATAAAATTTAGGATTTCTTTCGATTATGAACATAAACAAAATATCAAAATATTACTAGGAGAAAGGACCCATTGGTTTCACTAGCCTACTAAAAGGGTCTAACACACGTTAAGAATCTTTACTCTAGATTCTCTAGTCCACACGCTTAGTGAAGAGAGGTGAGAGAGAGAGAGAGAGAGAGAAAGAGACAGAGAGAGAGAGAGAGAGAGAGAGAGAGAGAGAGAGAGAGAGAGAGAGAGAGAGAGAGAGAAAAGCGGTAGGAGAGCAGAATACACTAATCCCATCGCCGGTTTTCTTTGGGGACTTTAGAAATGTTAGGTAGGAGCTAAAAATAGGAGCTAGCTGCTCCGGACTTCTCCGATATTGCACGGAATCCAGCCTCCCAGACGATTCCAGGAGTCGCAGAAGAGAACAAGAAAGAGGTTTTTGTTTTCTCTTTGCAAAATACTCTAGCGCTCTTGGGGTACACTTGACAGGAGCCGCAGTCACCGATTGCGAGCTAATAACTAGCGCGGTCTCAAGGAAAGAATTTAGAGAGGGTTGGAGGAGAAAGGGAGACCACAGATGCAGTGCGACCAAGAAGTGAGTAGAACTCTTTGTTCTGGCCTTGTGGGCTCTTCCCAACTTAGAGCTGTGTTCTGCTAGAAGGGGTGAAAACAATGACAGAGGACAAGGAGCTATAAAAAACGCAGTGGACTGTGTACTGAGGCAGAGATCTGAACCCAGCAAGCATTAGGCATCATCCCTGCAATTAAAAAACAGTCACAGCATTTTGCAAAAGTCTTCCAAAGGGGGAAAGCAAACAAGCATGTCCATTGCTGTGCTGGAAACAAACTGTTGATGTAGATACATTTAGACAAGACCTGGGAGTTTATTAGGCTGGAACTCCCAGGAAGAAAACCACTACCAAGGCAGATGGGCATCTGACATCCTAGTGTCATACAGCCAGAATGTATCAGAGGTAACATTTGAACTCTTCTTCCTAACTAGAGAACATTTCTCTCAAACTAACCACATATTGTAAATGTGAAGGGTTTTTTTCCCCCCACCCTTTTTGTAGGGGAGGAGGAGAGGAAGTATTTTTCAGACTATTGTATTTAGCTCTGCAAAAGAAAGTTTTGAAAAGTGGAGAAAATGAAAGTAAGACTATATTATCTCTAGGAACTTAAGGGCCAGGAGAAACAAATGAGCTCTAGAAGAAAGAGGATGTAGACCTTCAGCTGAGCAAATGGAATGTTTAAAGTGTTCCGTGAAGACAACTCTTTAGTTCCAGGGAATTTACATGTTTTAAAGTATTGAAATAAATGGACACTGGGGGATACTATCCATTACAGAGGGAATAAAGAATATGTATTGCAAGGTTTTAAAATTTTTAGTTAATGGTATCCAATTCAGTTCAGTTTAAATGACCTCTTGAAAATTAAAGAAAATGAATAAGTTTAAAAAGTACATATAAATAGCACATGTAAACTGCATGTGATTTTTTTTTAGTTCTGAATTCTAACAGTAGTTTCATTTATGAATTTTACCAAATTAAATAATTGATTCCTTCCTATGATTTATATACCCATATATGTACATGTATAAACATACATGTGTAAATATAATTTATTTCTAAGATATAGCTACATTTTATTATTCTCCGAAGCAGGTTATTTGTGGTTGGGCATCAGATATACAAGCCATAGGATTTACCTTTGAGAAATCTGAACTACTATTGCCCTCTTGTGGACAAAATTTTCAGTATGATTTTTGCTTACAAAAAACAGCGACTGTTCCCCATAGTCTTTTGGGATTTTTACACTTTTTTTTTTCCACTTAGGATTCTGATATTACTTAAGTTCTGTATCCTTCCATATCTACTCTTTGATTAAAGTCTGATTAGTTTAAACCATTCATTCAAATTCACCAGGTAACGAATGGAGTCCAAAAAGTGGAAGGGACAGTTGGCAATTTTCCTGGTTAATTCTAGTAGGATCATATTTATTTAAACAATCCAGATCCAAAATCCCACTCAGTCTCCACAGCTCAATTTTCCAATTAGCTTGTAACTAAGTAGGTGCTCTTTGTTTAAAAAAAACTTCTGGTTTATTCACTGATAGCAGCTGTTAAACATCTGACCTAAATTCTTTGATAGAGTTGGTATTCTTGTTTATTGCAGTTAGTCAAAAAAGCATCTGTTATGTGTGCTGGGTGCTGTGCTAAGCTCTGGGGATACAAAGAAAATAGTTCATAATCCCCACCATCAAGAAGCATAGTTATGTTCTAACGGGGGAAACATTCAAATAACTACACATATGTAGTATATATATGGACTACATACATGTATGTCTACATATCTAGTTATTTGTGTATGTATATCCATGTGTGTGTATGTGCGTGCACGTGTGTGTATTATATATATATGTATGTGTGTGTGTGTGTGTGTGTGTGTGTGTGTGTGTGTGTGTGTGTATGGAGAGAGAGAGAGAGAGAAAGAGAGAGAGAGAGAGAGAATCAGAGAGGACCAAATTAGAACACATGGAATTTTGGCTGAGTCTGGAAAACCAAGAGGTACATGTGAAGGAGCAAAGCATTCTAAGTAGAGGGGACAGCCAGAGCAAGGACATGGAACTGGGCGATTGGGTGTCATATATAAAGGACAGCAAAGTATAAGAGAACTGGTAAAGTAAGAAAGAGTCTTGTCAGGAAAAGTTTTAAATGCCAGAGAGGAGTTTTTATTTGCTCCTGCAGGTAATTGGGAGTCAATGGAGTTCATTAAGCAAGAGAATAACATACATAGTTAGACCCAAAGTTTAGGAAAATCGTTTGGCAGCTTAAGTAGAGAACAGATCATAGTGGGGAAGAGATTTGAGGTAGAGAACTTACCTAAAAGACTATTGCAAAAGTCCAAGTGAAAGGTGACGAGGTTCTGTACTGAAGTAGTGGCCGAGTGAGAAGAAAAGGCTATACTTGCAAGATATTGTAAAAATAGAAATTATGAAATTTGGTGATAAGTCTGATATGTGGGGTAAATAAGAATGGAGTCAAGTAGGATATCACAGTCTTGAGCTGGAAGAAATAGAATCTTGGTAGTGCTCTCAATAGAATTAGGGGAGGTTGGAAGAATGTTGAATTGGGCATGGGGAGGGAGAGGACCACCGAACACTAAAGCCTTCCTCCTTCAAGGGCAAATTGTTGTCAAAGATATAGCTTCTTCAACATTAGACATCCACCCACCATAATCCAAGACATGACGATAAAGGTGTTGTTTCAAAACCCCAATCCGTCGTTCAACAATGCCAACTATCTGAGCATGGCATCAGATGTAGGAAACCCAGTAGACCTAATTAGAGACAATGGTGCAGGGGGCCCTCAAGGAAGAAGGATGTGTTTTTTGAAACATTTGATATTCTCCTCTGTTCTTTGAAGTTAAACTCCTCAAAAACACTGTCTAAAATAGGTTCTTTCAGTTTCTTTTTTTAATTTTTAAAATTAATTTGTTTATTTACTTTTAGTTGACAACATTCAGTTCCATAGTCCCTTGAGTTTCGAATTTTCTCCTCCTCCCTCTCCTCCCCCCCATCATGGTGGCATGCACTGAAATATAGGCTCTACAAATATCTTCACATTAATCATTAGTCAGGTTGTAAAAAAGGATTATAACCAATCAAATGATCAGTGGGAAAGAGGAAACAAAACAAAACAAGAAAAAGAAACAGAGCAAGTAGTTTGTTTCAATCTGCATTCAGATTCCGCAGCTCTCTCTCTGGATGTGGATATCTCCTTCAATCATGAGTCTTCTGGAGTTGTCTTATAATCTTACATTGCTGAGAGGAGCCCAGTCTATTGAAGTTAGCCGTCACACATATGTTGTGTCTGTGATTGTGTGCAGATTTCTCCTGGCTCTGCTCTTCTTGCTCAGCATCAGTTTATATAAATCTCTCCAGGTTGTTATAAAGTCCGTCTGCTCCTCATTTCTTAGAGCATAGTAATATTCCATTACATTCATATACCACAACTTGTTCAGCCATTCCCCAATTGATGGGCATCCCCTTGATTTCCAATTCTTTGCCACCACAAAAAGAGCTGCTATAAATATTTCTTGTACATACAGATCCTCCTCCCACTTCTCTGATCTCTTTGGGATATAGCCCCAGAAGTGGTATTGCTGGGTGCAAGGGTATGCACTTATTTATAGCCCTTTGGGCATAGTTTCAGATTGCTCTCCAGAATGGTTGGATCAGTTCACAACTCCACCAATGGTGCATTAGTGTTCCAATTTTTCCACATCCTCTCCAAAATTTATCATGTTCCTGTTTTATCATCTTAGCCAATCTGGCCAGTGAGATGTGATACCTCAGAGTTGTTTTGATTTGCATTTCTCTAATCAATAGTGACTTAGAGCATTTTTTCATATGCTTAAAAATATCTTTAATTTCATCTTCTGAGAACTGCCTGTTCATATCCTTTGCCCATTTATCAATCACTCTCTTCTTAACCCCTTAATCTGTCTTCTGACCTTATTCCATCAAAACTGCTCTCTGCAAAGTTACTAGTGATCTCTTAGTTGTCAAATCCAACATCCTCTTCCCTGAACCTCATTATCCTTGACCTCTCTGCAACCTTTGACACTGTCAATCACTCTGTCCTCCTTGATACTCGCTTTTCTCTATGTTTTCAGCTCTTCTGGCTGTCCAACTACCTATTCAACCACTCCTTTCTCTCCTTATCTTCCAGATCACATCCTCTAGCCATACGTAGGTGTCTACGCTTCTTCCTCAATACTACTTCACTTGGCAATCTCATCAGCTCCCATGGATTTAATTACTGATGATTCTCAAATCTATTTATCCTGCCCCAAACTCTTGCTGACCTCCAATCTCACATCCTCAACTGCTTTCAGACATTTTCAACTGGATGTCCAGTAGACATCTTAAACTCAATATGTCTTAAACAGGATTCATTTTCTTTCCCCCAAGCTCTTCCCTTTATGGAAGACAACATCATCCTCCTAGTCCCTCAGGCTCACAACCTAGGAGTTGAATTCTTCATTATCTCTCATCTTCCATATCAATCTATTGACCAAAACTATCATTTTCACCTTCGCAGCACCTCTCCAATACACCCTCTTCTCTCCTCTGGCATTTCCACCAGTCTGGTACAGGCCCTCATTACCTCACACCTGGATTATTTCAATAGCTTGTTAGTGGGTCCCCCTGCCTCAAGCCTCTTTCCACTTCAATCCATCCTCCATTCAGCCACTGAAATGATTTTCCTAAAGCACAGGTCCGATCAAGCCACCCCCTATACAATAAACTCCAATGGTTTCCTATTACCTCCAGGACCAATACAAAATGCTCTTTTTCAGCATTCAAAGCCTTTTATAAACTAGATCCCTCCTCTCTTTCTAGTTTCATGTGTGTGTGTGTGTGTCTGTGTGTCTGTGTGTCTGTGTGTGTGTGTGTTTACACCTTACCCTACAACATATCTTCTTTGATCCAGGGACACTGGTCTCTTTAGCTGTTCCACAGACTTCATCTCTTGGTTCTGGGCATTTTCTCTGACTATGCCTCATGCCTGGAATGCTCTCCCTCCTTCACTCTGACCACTGACCTCCCTGGCTTTTTTTAAGTCCCAGATAAAATCTCATCTTCTACCAGAAACCCAATCCTTACTAATTCCAGTGCCTTTCCTGTATTAATTATCTCCTATTTATCCTGTATATACCTTAAGATATACATGTGTGTGTTTGTATCATGTTGTCTCATTACATAGTAAGTTCCTTGAGGGCAGGGATCATCTCTTGCCTCTTTCTGTATTCCCAGTGCTTAGAACAGTGCCTGGAACAAGATAGGTGCTTAATAAAGTTTTATTGATTAATTCATTGAAGGTGGTTGATAAGGTGGTAGACTTAACTACCTACAGCAACGCCATAAGTCTAGATAATAAACCAAGTAATAAGTCAAGTCCTCATTTGTGCTTGCTGATATCCAAAGTGTAGATACTCACTCTGAAAATTTAACAGTGTGCTCTTATAAGAACAGCACATAAACCTGAAGCTTTTATCCACCCCCTCACTCAAGATTATCTCACATGCCAACCACATAGCCTAAGATCAGGCCACTGGGGAGACTTACCAGGACCCTATTGGGGTACCCCCAATTACCAGACTAGTGTTTACTGAGGTCTCTTCCCTTGTTGTGGGCAAAGCAGTCTGTAAACTTGGTAAAACAACATTTTTCAGGCACCAAGTCCTCATGGTCAGGGCAGGGGTCCATGGGTTACTTGAACAGGTAAAGTTTCTAATCTAGAACTAGAAGTCTCAGTCTCTGGCAGAGCTGAAACCTATTCACAAATCTGATCAGTCTAGTCAAATACAATCTTGAATGTACTTTTTCCATTTAACAATTAAGGCCTCATATCTTACTCATCTTTTGAGAGCCTCGCTCAACTCATAAGAGGCAAATCTGGGTAAAGAATTGTAACCCTGTGCCACCCGTTCACAAGCAACTAGGGCCAACAGTAGGTGAGTGACTATTTTTCTTTTTTTTTTTTTAGTATATTTTATTTTAGAAAGCCATCCCTTATTACAAAAAAAAAATCAAAAAGAAAAAAGAGGAAAAAATGTAGCTACGTATCAAATAAATATGACATTATATCTACTGTTCCACACTCAACAATCCCTCAATTCTCAATTCTACATCAGAATAGGGCTGAGGAAAGGTTTATTCTCATATCGTCTTGTTGAGGCAGAGTTTATTCTTTATAATTTTGCAAAATTAATTTTTTCTTATTTTCTGATTGTTGTTCATTCCATTACATCATTAAAGTCATTCATTATATTGTTTTGTTCATGTGCTTACTTAACATCGGTTCATATAAATCTTTTATGCTTCTCTGTATTTATCAAATTTAGGTGCCTATCAACTAGATAAAGTAGATGGAATGCTGGACTTTGAATAAGGAAGACTTGAATCTTGTCTCAAATAATGATTAGCTGTGTGATTTTTGGCATGTTACTTAAAGTCTCTATGTCCCAGTTTCCCAGGGATGATAAAGACACTTGCCTGGAAGCATCTTTATGAGAATCAAATGAAATAACATAATAAAACACATTGTAAATCTTAAAGTGCTATATACATGCTAATTATTATTATATTCACAATTTCTTACAGCTCCTGATTATTCCATTGCCTTCATGTCCCACAATTTGCTTAGCCATTCCCTAGCGGAGTTCTTTGCCATCATTAATAGTTACTTTTCAAAGCAGTATAATGAGTGGCCTTGTTGGGTAGCTTGAAGCTCCAGAAGCTTGGTGGCCATTTGGTCCAGCTACCTCTGAGTGTTTGTGAAATGCTCTATTTAATCAATTATTTATCTTCAGAGGCATTCAAAAACATGGGTTCAATGGAGACATAAAAGCCTAGAAGGAGAGACCTTATACTTATAGTATTATATTATATATATTATATTATGTTATATTATGTTATGTTATATTATTTTATTTTATATTACATTACATTACATTATATTATTTTACATTACATTATATTATATTATATTGTGAGGTTCACATTGCAAGCGGTTGTGTTATGCCACAGGGAAGTGTTTGAGGCCCGGGAATTAGTTGGGTCACATAGAGGTCAGGGCATATAGCACTGTCCCCGGCCAGGGGATATTGCATTGCTCAGGACTCTCTTGCGTGGGGATACCCTCTGTTCCTGATTGGCGTCTCCACACTTGGGGCCTTCATACCCTTGTAATTGCATTCCCCCTCTCATAATTCTGTTCAGCTGGGGTCTATTTAAGACCTAGGGCTGGGAGGCATCTTTGGAAGCCTGCCTTAGTATATGGCTTTAAGGCTTCTCCATGGAGAGACCTTAATAAACTTTTCTGTTTGGACCTCAGAGCTGTGACTCTTCTGTTCCTGAAAGGTACGCTAGCGTCAGTGAGTTGTGTGTGTAACCGGTTGCCTCTGCTGGTAAGTTAGGGCACTCTGAGAACCCTGATATTATATTATATTACATTATATTATATCACATCACCATCACCATCACCATCACCAATCACCATCACCATCACCAATCACCAATCACCATCACCATCACCATCAAATATATACATTATTTATAGTAATAAGACATACTTTAGGTTCTCCAGGGTACTTTATTTTGTTCCACCTTACACCCCCATCCAAAGAGGCAGACTAAGGGGACACTTAGTAAATGAGGACCATCAAGATCCCAATGTGGGGAATGTAGCCTTTCCAAAGTCCAAGATGGCTCTAGGCTTCATTTTTCCTTGAGGGAAGCAAATATCAGTAGCTTATTTTCAACTGTCTGTGGCTAGAATCAATTGGATTCTCCCCATTCACTGTAATACCCAAAATGTGACTGATTAGACTAGATCCTAGATTTTCTTAATGTTGATTTTCCTATACCTTTTCCCTCAAATGGGCTACATCTAACCCATGGCCTCCACTTTTGTGGATTCATCTAATCTGGTCATCGTTATGTAGTATATATCAATGTCCTTGGGAAGGGAATTTCTTTTAGGACTCTGCCCACCAAAATATGGCAGTCTGAGGGATGCATGAAGAAGGACAATAAATGTATAACTGGAGTATTTAGGTGTAAGTGAACTATTCCTGATGAGTCTCAATCAGAAGAATAGAGAGGTAACAGACTGGATGGCACTCAATCTGCGCCCAGGCTACCTGACCTACCACACTGATGAAGTCAGAAACAGCAGCCATGATGTGGCAAATAACTCAATCAGTCAACAAGTACCAAACACTGGGCATATAAAGAAAATAAAAAACATGGCTCCTTCCCTCAAAAAGTTGACATTCTAATGGGGGAGACAAGATGAAAATAACAAGATACATACAAGATCAAAGGTAAATGGAGGGTAATTTCCAAGGGAAGACTGTAGTAATGGGAGAAGGAGAGCTATAAAAGGCCTCCTGAAGAAGGTAGGATTTGAATCAAGTCACAAAGGAACTCAGGGAAGCTAGGGAAGTCCCCAGGTATAATAGAAACATGACTGCTAGTGTCCAGCAACATCTTGTATATGTGGTGTCCTTTCAAGTCACCATGACTCAGGAAGACCTTGGGCTGTCCTATTGCTGGGATGACCTGAACCTCAGGATAACCTTGGCCTTAGACTTAAGGCAACTTGTTCCAACATACCTTAATTTTGGATACAGAGAGTTGAGTGCCTCAGGATGGCCAAATAGGATGGGAACTTCAAAAGGCACCTTAAGCTTGGGTGAGCCAGAGGGGCCCTTACTTCCCCAGGCTCAAAAGTCACAATACACAATTTTATGAGCTCCTTCATAAGCTAGTATTTAATTGTTCTCCTCTCTCCCTCTATACCATTTCACCTGATGACCTTTTCAGTTCTTGAGTTTTAATTATTGTCTCTATGCAAATGACTCTGATTTACCAGTCCAACGCTAACTAATTCCCTTCCGACCTCCAGTCTCAAATCTCTAAATGCCTTTTGGACTACTCAAACTGTATCTAAATAAATCTAAACCAAATCTCTTAGACATCTTAAACTCAACATGTCCAACATAGAACTAATTATCTTTCCCCCCAAACCTTCCCCTCTCCTTAACTTCCCCACTGCTGTTAAGAATACCACTATATTGGGGCAGCTAGGTGGCACAGTGAATAGAGCACTGGCCCTAGAGTCAAGAGGACCTGAGTTCAAATCTGGTCTCAGACACTTAACACTTACTAGCCATGTGACCTTGAGCAAGTCACTTAACCCCAATTGCCCTGACTTCCCTCCTCCCAAAAGGCAAAAAAAAGAAAGAAAGAATACCACCATTTTCCCTGTCACCCAGGCTCAGATCTAAATGTTGAATACAACTCCTTGTTCTCACCCTTTTTTGGGTCACTTTCTGTTTTACTGATGTATTTTCTTTTTACATTACATACATTTACAAATAACTTCCTTTGAAAGTAATTCAAATGAATTTTCATTTATGAAAGGTCTCCTATGACAAAGTAAAACAGTTAAGAAAATCTAATAAATACAGTGAGCGTATCTTGAAAGTATATGCAAAATTTTGCATCCCTATCACACACAAGTGTTTTTTTTAATTAGCAGAAGCTTCTTTTTTCTCCCTCCCCTACACACTCAACAAAGAGGGAGCATATATGAATAAAGATCAAGAGCGGCTATACAGTTAAGAGGAAAACCAAGAGAGAGAAAGACCACAAAAACCTAGCAAGAAGAGAGTAAAGGAGAAGAAAGTGGTGGACAAAAGGCTGCAGAGAGGTCAAAAAGAATAAGGACTGAGAAAAGGTAACCAGATTTGGCAATTAAGAGATCACTAGGCCTATGTCTCCCAAAATATCAAACAAATGAGAAAAGGACTCATATTTACACAAATATTTTTAACATCTCATTTTGTGCTGCTAAAGAACTGGAAGCCAAGGAGGTGGTGCCCATGAATTAGGGAATGGCTGAACAAATTGTGGTATATAAATGTAATTAATATTAATTTTCCATAATAAATTATGAAAAGAGCAGTTTCAGAGAAACTTATGGAGACATTTATGAACTGATGCAGAGAGAAGTGAGCAGAACCAGGAGAATAATTTCTACAATAATATTATAAAGAAAAACAACAATAAAAGATTTAAGTACTCTCATATCAGTGAATCCAGAGGACTAATGAGAAAGCATGTTCTGATGTCCTTGATAATAGAATCAGGATGAAGAAAGTGACCTACATTTTTTGAAATGGCCAATGGGAAAATTTATTTTGCTTAACTATGCGTATTTGTTCTGTGTTTGGTTTGTCCTTCTTTCATTTTGAGGGGGAAGGGGAGATGTAAGGGAAAGAAATAAATGTTTTTTAACTGAAAATATAAGGATAGAGGTTCAGGTAAAAGTTAAGACCTATGTCAGGAGGCCCTGATATCAGATGATCAGTGCAATGTACTTATGGAAATGTGGCACCTTTGCTAGGCTCAATCTCTCCAAGTAAAATATATCCATTTGGAGCTTTTCTTAGTGCATAGTTGAAAGTATTAGTCTCAACCTATCTTCTGCCAGTATGTCAGTTTTCCCAGCAGTTTTTGTCAACTAGTGAATTCTTCCCTCAGTAGAAGGGGACTGCAAGTTTACCAAATACTATAACACTTTGTCTGCTTCTGTATATTTTGTACCTAATCTGTTTCCCTCATCAGACTTTCTTTTTAAAAAAAAAATACCAAGTGATTTTGATTATTTCTGTTTTGTAATACAGTTTGAGATCTGATACAGTTAGATTGTTTTCTCCTTCCTTTTTTATTATTACTCTTGAGATTCTTGACTCTCTTATTTGTTTGAATGTCATTATTATTCTGGTTCTATAAAATATTCTTTTGGGAGTTTGATTGGTATAGATGTGAACTATCTTTTTCATAATTATTAATTGTTTGAAGAATTTCTTCTTTCACCCATGCATTATTTAATATTTCATTATTAAGTCTCCATTTAGGGCTGTGTCTTTTGGTTGTGCTTCCTGAATTGATTATTTTTATTGCTTTATGGTCTATAAAGCGTATTCTGCCCCTTATATATATATATATATATACATATACATATATATATACACATACATACATATATATACATACATATATATATATATACATACATATATATATGTTGCAATTTATTCCACTAAACATGATCTTTTATTGCCATATCGTGCTAAGAAATATATATCTTCATCTAGGTAAATAGATAAATACATAAGAAGATAGATTCTTTCATGGTTGGATTCTAAAAGCGTCAACATTCTTGAAGCTCTAATATCTAATTGTTGTCTTGCAAAAAATTTGTTCAGTTCTATACTTTTTTTGCTAATTTTTCTATTAGATTTCTCTAACTCTGAGACAACAATAAAGTATCCTACTATTATCATTAAGTCTATTTAAAATTAAGTTAATAATTCCTTTATGAATTTAGAAACTGCTATTTAGAGCATATAAATTTAATATTTACCTTGATTTGTTGTATATATTTCCTTTAAGCATAATGTAATTTTCTTATTTATTGTAAATTTTTATTTTCTCTGACAGCATGACTATAACTCTTGGGGGTTTTTTTGGTTTCACCTGATGTAAAGTAAGTTTTTTCGACTCTTTAATTTTTAGTATCTGTGTGGCTATGCTTTTTAGCTGCAATTTCTCTTTTAAACAACAGATTATGGGTTTTGTTTTCCTATCCATTCTCTTTCAATTTTATTGGATTGTTTCAATTAATTCATACTGAAAGTTATGAAAGTTAGATTTATTTTCTTCCATTTGCCTCTAGTACTGTTTTTTTTCCCACAAAATGAGAGGGGTTTTTTTTTGTTCTCCTTCTTTCTCTTTTAAGTCAATATTCTGTCTTAAAGCGACCCTATTCCCATAGGCATTCTTCCCTTGACCACACCCTTAATCCCTTCCTTCTCCTATTTGTCTATTTTTTAATCTAATTGGAATTTTACTAAATGCATTTTTTCTTTGAAAAGTTATATAATTTTGGCTTCTTTTTCTCCTTTCTTTTTCCCCTATCCAATTAGTAGTTAATTCAAACACCACCATCCCCCTTTTTCTCTGAATCTTTTTTGTCGTGTTTTTCTTTTTTGTGCTTTTTTTCTAATATGAATTTCTTTCCTTTCTTCTCTTCATGAATTCTCTTCCTTTTCTACCTATTCTGAACTTTCATTCTTTGTTTCGTAGTCAGTATGCTTATTAATTCCCTCTGTAGACTCTATATTCTATATTGAAATGAAATTTTTCAGTTGCCAAATATGATTGTCCTCTTCTAGATAAATTCTATGTGCATCTTGTCCCTTTTTTTCCTATTGTGCCTCCCTCTTAAAAATATCAACTCATGAGGGAAGTAATGAGAATAAAGGAATTGCCCCCATGGCAGGAATTTCCCCTTGTCTGAGAGGGAGAGAGAGAGGGAGAGAGAGATGGAGAGGAAGGGAGAGAGGAAGAGAAAGGGAGAGGGAGAGAGAGAGGGAGAGAGGGAGAGAGGGAGAGAGAAAGAGAGGGAGAGAGGGAGGGGAAGAAGGAGAGAATGTTTTAGATGACTTTCTTTTATTGAATTGGAATCTTATTCATTTATGATTAGGCTCAGGTTTACAGATACGATATTATGGGCTGCACCTTTGTAGTGGTAACCACATTGGCATACCTAGGATGGCTGCTAGCACAGGTTCTTAGATCAGCTTTACTGGGAAAGAGTTGTTTAAGGTTTCAACAATCTTTTTTTTTTTTAATTACATTCACTACTTCAAGGGAAAAGTCAGCACCCTGAACTTCAGAGAAAATACAAGCATAGAAATAAAGATGAACAGAGAGAGCTCTGACTGCCTGAATCAATTATATACTTTACCTACATCCCTGGATCGAGAGAGCCTTTACAGGTGAGCAGTCGGGGAGCTCTGAACATATGGCCACTCAGAATCTGGACCAGGAAATCACAAGATGCTTCTCATAAGTGAGACCCCAAAGCAAAATACCAACTCAGAGTATATTAGCACTTCTTAAAGGCAGAGGGCATCACAACCCTCATGACTCAATGCCTAATTAGAAATTAGCAGAAGGTGTGAAAGCCTTCCTACAAGCAAGCCTTCCTACAAGCAAGCCTCCCTCCCCTAAGCTTTGCTTAATTACAACCTTGGATGCCTTTGATTTTTGGAATACAGCAGAATATTCCCTTCTATATCTTCTTATAGGCTCAGAGTAGTCTTATCTTAGGATATTCTAATTTCTTTACCTTTATACTTGAAATTCTTTTTCCCAGACATTATGGAAATTTTTGTTTCTCATTAGAGTTATTAAATTGCTAAATTCTGTCCTGGAGTTTGAAGTCTGTTTGTTTCTTTTTTGTTGTTTTTGTTGTTGTTGTTTTCCTGGAGGCAATGTGTGAATTTTTCCACTTGGTACTTTTGTTTTCTGCATTCAGAAACTCTGAGTTTGCTTGTATTATTTCTGGTGTTCCTGTGGTGTACAGGTTTTTTTGGATTGTCATACTCTTCTCCAAGAACTACCCTTAGGTTGTCTCTACAAGATCAATTTGTTTGCATCTACAGAAATCATGTACTTTTTAAACTTTACTGCATTTTTCTTCTTTTCTTCTAGATTATTTTTCACTTCAACATCTTTGTATTATGACTGTTATTCTCTCTTTGGGGAGTGACTTACCATCATGTATTCAAATTTTTCTGTTCTCCTAATTATTTCTACTATATAGGCTATGAATTCTGCCATGTGTTACCCATAGCTTAGCTCTCAAAATTCTAATTTCTCTTTTGATCTAATCTGAGACCTCCTGAAGTTGTTTTGTGCTTTCTTGGGAATCTACAATGTCTGACATTTCTTCAGGTCTTAGTTCGATTTCCTTTGTCTTGCAATATTTGTTTGGGGGAGGTTTGTCATCTCTTAAATGTCTTGTTACTCATCCTTTTAATTTGAGTATTCTCTCTGTTGAGTTATTTGCTCATGTTCTCTCGTTTTAGCTTGTAACAACCCAGTAAGTTAGGTGCTATGATTACCCCTATTTGATAGATAAAGAAACTGAACCTTGTCAGCATCATACAACGAGTATGTTTTTGTGAACTCATTTCTTCCTAACTCCAAGTCCAGGATTCTATGCCACATAGGTGCCTAAATTATAGATGAATAGTTTACCCTCAAGGCTTGCCTGCAACTCTGTCTTCTCCTCCAACCACTTTGGGAAATTGACTTTTCACTGATTTCCGTCTTTGTCCCAAGTAGCTTCCAAGGGGACAGGTCTGACCCCAGTTGTATCCAAGCTCTCTTTCCTTCAGGTCTAGAGCAGCCCCACACACAGCCCTATTTCCTTCTATAATATGAACACTGGTACCCTATTGGGTTCCTTGCTTTCTTATCCTGGCAAGTTGCCAAATTTACTCTACTTCTGGTAAATAATTCCTCTTTGGGCTTGTTGCTGTTGTTGTTTTTGTTTTTCTGAGAGTAATTGGGTATGAAAGAAACATCCAGCCTACAATCTTTGGGCATGTGATCCAGAAGTCCCTAGTCATTCATTTCTAAAAAAAAACAACTAGATACTTTGGAAGAATTTGATGTTTTTGTTGTTGCAAACTCAGAAAACCTCAGAACCGTTTGTTGTCTGTATTATCAATCAATAAAAATGACAGAATTTGAGAGTTGGAACTGGCCTCAGCATCTCTTTAGGCCAACCCATAGACCAAAGACATCCCCACCATAATGTCACAGACAAACAATCCATCCTCTGCTTAGTGGCATTTAAGTTGGAGTAGCCAACCATCTCTTGAGGTAGTCACTCAACAAATATTTTTACTAAATGCCCACTACACATCACACAAAGGGTTATGTGTTCAGAATATAAAGACAAAACAACTAAATGGTCCCTTCCTACCATTGTGTTTACATTCTTTGAGGAAAGCAAGGTGATACACACATAATCACATAAAAACATGTACAAAATAAATACAAGGTAATTTTTTTTTTTTTTTTTTTTAGAATAAGGCACTAACAGCTGAGGGGATAACAAAAAGAGACAGGCTGAGGATCTAAGCCAGGAAATGCTTTTGTCCTAGTAGGTACTAATTCCACCTCTTAATCAAAATATGATTAACAAAAAGGAAAGTGGAGCATAAAAATGCCATAAAGATTTAAATTTTTTTACTCTTCTCCATAGCTCATGCTGTAAATGTGACCATAATGACATTCACTATAGTAAGAAAATTGGGATGTTTCAACAGTACGTATAGAGTAATTCCTGCCAATTATGATGACTACTCTAAATTCATATGCTCACTCTATAAAGGCCTTGTAATATCAAGGTACTCTAATTCCATTCCTGTTTCCTTTTTTTTTAAGCACCCAATACCTGAAGAAGAGCAAAATGTAATTTAAAATAGTTATTAGATTAATCACATTGGGTCTTCTATTTATCAAACACAGTCATTGGTTCAGTAGTGATGGCAAAAGAGAAGCATTGTATCGAGCCAAGAAAATGAATCAAATCTTTAATGGAGAGGTAGACAGAGAAATTTTCTTATAAATTATAAAAGAATAAACCAATGATAAACCAAATTATAATAATCATGAAAATTGAAGAGCAGATGTATTTTCTTTTACCCTGGGATGATTGGATTGATGTAAAGTCTTTGGAATGAGATTAAAATTCTTCTTCAGAAGATGTAAATGAGTCACATTCTTTATTGTTGTTTGTTTGACTTTTTGATTTTACTTTATTTTGCTTTTCTCTCTCTCACCATAATTGAACTACTAACAAAAACTCATAAAACTTTCAAAACAAAAATGCATATTACAGGAAAACAAATACCTACACTGACCATGTTTTAAAAAAAAGGATATCTCATTCTACATTTTAAGTCCATCATCTCTCTGAGTAGCATGTTTCATCTTCAGTCCCTCGGACTTACGGCTTATGATTGCATTGATCAAGTTGCTTCCTCCATAACATTATTATCATTATATACATTGTTGTCTGAATTCTGCTTACTTAAATCTGCATCAATTCATATTTATCTTCCCAGATTCCTCTGAAACTGTCTGATTTGTCATTTTTTTGTGCTATAACAATAGTACATTTAAATATTCCATAATTGGTTTTGTCATTCTCCTATAATTAGGTATACTATTTTTTTCCCTTTTAGAACAGTTTTATTTTATTTTGTTCTCAATTACATGTAAAAACAATTTTTATAATATTTGAGTTATAAATTCCTTCCTTACCTGACCTCCCACCTCCTGTAGAAGGCAAGCGCTTTGATATTGATTATACATGTGCAGATATACAAAACATGTTTATAGTTAGCCATGTTGCAAAAGAGAATATAGACCTAAAAAAAGAGAAAAAATAAAAAAATGGAGTTTTAAAAAATATACTTTGATCTGCACTTAGATTCCATCAGTTCTTTCTCTGGAGCTGTATAGCATTTTTGTTTGTTTGTTTTTAGAGGGGGAGGAAGCTGGGCAATTGGGATTAAGTGACTTGCCCAAGGTCACACGGCTAGTTAGTGTTAAGTGTCTCAGGTCAGATTTGAAGTCAGATCCTCCTTACTCCTCTATTCGCTCTACCATCTAGCCACTTCCGTATGGCATTTTTTATCATAAGTCTTTCAGAATTGTCTTGTATCATTGTATTGCTGATAGTAGCTAAATCATTCACAGTTGATCATCACACAATATAACAGTTACTATGTATAATGATCTCCTGTCTCAGCTCACTTCACTTTGAATCAGTTCTTATAATTCTTCCCAGGTTTTTTCTGAAACCATCCTGCTTATCATTTCTTGTAGCACAATAGTATTCCATCACAATCATATATGACACACCAGGTTAATTTCACATTGAGAACTATTACAAAAAGACTTGCTAAAATTTTTTTGTACAATTGGAGCCTTTTGCTTTTTAATTTGATTTCTTTGGAGTATTGGCCTAATAGTGGGTTCAAAGGTATGCATAGTTCCAAATTTCTTTCCAGAATAGCTGAACTAATTCACATTTCCGCCAACAGGGCCCTAGGGTGCCTGTTCCCTATAGGCCTTCCAATATTTGTCATTTTCCACTTTTTGTCATCTTTTCCAGGTAGGTATAAGATGAGACCTCAGAGTTGCTTTAATTCATATTTTTCTAATTTTTCATATTATTATTCAAATATTTTATTTTTCCAATTACATGTAAAACATTTTTAACATTTTTTTTAGTTCCACTATGAATAACTTAGCTCTTCTCAGCAACACAATGATCCAAGACAATTCCAAAGGACTCATGATGGAAAATGCTATTCACATCCAGAGAAAGAACTGATAGAGTCTGAATGCTGACCAGAGACTATTTTCACTTTTTTTGTTATTTTAATGGGATTTTTTTATCTGTTTCTTATGTCACAATATGACTAACATGGGAAATATTTTTACATGATTGCACATGGATAACTTGTTTAAATTCTTACCTTTTTAGGAAGAGAGAAAATTTGGAATTCAAAATTTTTTTAAATGAAAGATAAATTAATGAAATAGAGTAGACATACAATTTACAGCAACAAATAAACATAATAACTTCACAACTGACAAGGGTAAAGACTTAATATTTTAGGATAAGAATTCATTATTTGGTAAAAAAAAAATTGGGGGGAAAAATGAAAGGCAGTATGGCAGAAACTGAGCATAGACCGATATCTTACATCATTTACCAAGATAAGGTCAAGATGGATATATAACCTAGATATAAAGAAAGATATTAAAGAAAATTAGAAGAACATGGAACACATCACTTATCAGGTTTGATAAGTGAACAATTTATAAACAATCAAGAGAAAGCAAGAAGGTGCAAAATATATAATTTCAACTTCCCTAAATTAAAAAGTTTTGTACAGATAAAACATATGTAGCCAAGATCAGAAGGAAAGCAGAAAATTGGCGAGAAAATTTATGGAGTTTATCAGATATAGGTCTCAAATCAAAAATATGGAAGGAACTTGGTCAAATCTATACGACTGCAAGTCATTTCCCAACTGACAAATGGTCAAAGCTATGAAAAAGCAGTTTTCCAACGAAAAAATAAAATGATTTATAGTCTGTAAGGTTCACATTGCAAGCAGTTGTGTCATGCCACAGGGAAGTGTTTGAGGCCCGGGAATTAGTTGGGTCATGTGGAGGTCAGGGCATATCGCACTGTCCCCTGCCAGGGGATGCCATGTTGCATCTCTTGCGTGGGGATGCCCTCTGTTCCTGATTGGTGTCTCCACACCTTGGGGCCTTCATTCCCTTGTAATTACACTCCCCCTCTCACAATTATGTTCAGCTGGGTTCTATCACATGTGGTAGGTGGATCTGGGGTCTATTTAAGACCTAAGGCTGGGAGGCATCTTTGGAAGCCTGCCTACCTTAGTATATGACATTGAGGCTTCCCCATGGAGAGACCTTGATAAACTTTCTGTTTAGACCTCAGAGCTGTGACTCTTCTGCTCCTGATAGGAACGCTAGCGTTGTTGAGTTGTGTGGGAGACCGGTTGCCTCTGCTGGTAGGTTGGGGCGCTCTAAGAGAGAACCCTAACAATAGTCACATTAAAAAATGCTGTAAATCATTATTGATTAGAGAAATGCAAATTAAAACAACCTTGAGATATCATTTTACACCTACCAGATTGGCCAAAATTATTTAAGGCGAAAGTGACAAATGTTGGAGGGGACATGGAAAAATTGGGACACTAATTCATTGTTGGTGGAATCATGAACTGATCCACCAATTTTGGAGAGCAATCTGGAATTATGCCCAAAGAGTTATTAAACTGCCTATACCCTTTGACCCAGCAGTACTACTACTAGGTCTAGTTCCAAAGATGATTAGGGAAAAAGGAAAAAAAACCTATATGTTCTAAAATGTTTGTAACAACTCCCTTTGTGATAGCAAAGAATTGGAAATTGTAGGGATCACTGTCAATTGGGGAATGGCTGAATAAGTTGTGGTATATGTTTATGATGGAATATTACTGTGCTATAAGAAATGATGAGCTCAATGATGTTAGAAAAAATATGGAAAGACCTTCACGAAATAATAAAGAGTGAAATGAGCATAACTGAAAGTACATTGTATACAATAACAGCAATACTGTTTTAAGAATGACTTTGAATGAATGTTATTTTGCTGTTATAAATACCCAAATTAACAATAAAGGACATATGATGAAAGATTCTATCTGAATCCAGAAAAATAACTGATAAATAGAAGTATTTATAGAATAATTTTACATATTTATGTGTGTGTATTTTATATGTGTGTACATATGTGTGTATATATATATATTTTATGTATGTATATGTGCACATGCATATATACATACATGTCCATCTATTTGTGTCTAATGGTAGCCATCTCCAGGGCAGGGTAGGGGAGGCTAGAAAAAAGAAGAAAAAAACCGCATGATAATTTTGTTGCAAGTTTAAAAGGTATAGCAAGTTGTGCATAGTAGATTTGCAGTTTCATGTACAATCATCTTTTTGTTATGTTATGGAAATACATATTTTATTCCAAAAATATATATTAAAGTAATCAAAAATAAAAGTGTAGAATTTTTTAAATGAATGTTAAAAATTGTCTTTACACATAATTGCAAAAAATAAGATACTATTAAAAAATTTTGAGTTCCAGATTCTCTCCCTCCCCCTCATTGTGAATGCAAAAAATTTGAACTAGGTTATACATGTGCTAGTCATGCAAAACAGATTTCTATATTAGTTATCTTCATATTATTATTGATAGCTTGGATTTTTTTTGGTAAAATGTCTATTCACCTCCCCTGACCATTTATCTACCAGAAAATGGTTTTAACTATAAATTTGGATCAGATGTTAATATGTCTTGGATATGAGACATTTAGTAAAGAAATTTACGTTAAAGATTTTTCTTACAATCCTCTCCCTTCTAAGTTCTACTTCATTGGACTTATTTGTACAAAGCATTTTTAATGTTATATAATCAAAACTGTCCATTTAATGTTTCATGATTCTCTCTATTTTCCATTTATTTATAAACTCTTTCCCCTCTCCATGGATCTCAAGGGTAATTTCCTCCTTACTCCTTTAATTTGCTCATGTCACCTTTTATGACTGAGCTATGTGTACATTTGGAGTTTATCTTGGCACATAGTGTAAGTTGATGGCCTATACTTAATATCTGCCAAACTGCTTTCCAGTTTTCCAGGAGGTTTGTCAGACAGTGAGTCCTTTGCCAAGTAACTGGCATCATTGAGTTTATCAAGACATTATGCTACTATGTATGTTTGTTTCTGTATGTTGTACACCTAATAATGATAAACTGTCTTCTTTTCAACCTTTTTCATTACTGCTCTTTTGATTATTGACTTGTTCCTTCATTTGTTCTTCAGATTAATTTTGTTGTAATTTTTCTAGTTCTATATAATAACCTTTAGTTGTTTGGTACAGATGGCATTAAATAGATAAATTAATTTAGATATTCATCATTTTATTATATTGATTCAATCTACTCATGAGCAATTAATATTTCTCCAATTCTTTAAGTCTGTCTTTATTTGTATAAAAAGTATTTTGTAGTTGAATTCATATAGTTTCTGAGATAAGTACACTTCCAAAGAATTTATAGTTTCTATAGTCATTTGGAATGGAATTTTCTCTTCCTTATTCTTACTGTTTGGTTTAATTTAATATAAGGAATGCTGATGACTTATGTAGATTTATTTTGTATCTTGTAACTTTACTGAATTTATTATTTCAATTAATTTTGATTGAATATGCCAAAAGGTTTCAACCTAAACCTTTTACCTAGGAGACACACTTACTGTTTGGTTTTGTTTTATATTTTTTTCCAAAAACCTTGAGGAAATCAAAATAGAAACCCCTAATATTCTCGTTGATGCTAATTCTGTCTTTTAATAAAGATTCAACTAATAGGATGGAAGATGGAATACAGACTTTTCTAAATACCCTCTGTACATTTTTAAAATCCTTTCCTGGACATAATTTTGTGCTTTTCCTTTTCAGTTCCCAAATATTTTACCTTCAAGAGAAAGATCTTCTTCATATACGGCTTACCAATCAACACAAATCTACAGTACTTAAAAGAATACTGAGGATTAGAAACCAGAATCAAATAATACGTTGTTTATGAGAGACACACTTGAAACAGAAAGACACACACAGAGTTAAAATAAAGGGCTGCAGCAAAATCTAATATATTTCAGCTGAAGTTAAGAAGGGAGGGATCACAATCATGATCTCAGGCAAAGCAAGAGCAAAAACAGACTTAAATAAAAGATATAATCAGGGAAACTACATTATGCTAAAAAGCACCATAGACAATGAAGTAATATTTTTAAAATTATAGCAAGTTTCTGTGATAAAGCCTCATTTCTCAAATGTATACTAAATATAGAATTGAGTCAAATTTATAAAAATAAGAGCCATTCCCCAATTGATAAATGGTCAAAGGATATAAATAGGCAATTTTCAGAAGAAATCAAAGCTATCTATGAAAAAATGCTTTAAATCATTAGTGATAGTTGTTCAGTTGTTTCAGTCTAGTCTGACTCTGTGTAACTCCATTTGGGATTTTCTTGCAAAGATCACTGGAGTTATTTTCCAGCTCATTTTACAGAGGAGGAACTGAGGCAAGCAGGTTTAAGTGACTTTCTCAGGGTCACACAGCTGGTGAGTGTCTGAGATTATATTTGATCTCAGAAGGATGAATTTTCCTGATTTCAGGTCCGTCACTCTATCTACTACACCAGTTAACTGCCTTTCACTATCGATTAGAGAAAGGCAAATTAAAACAACTCAAAGGCATCACCTCACACCTCACACAAAAATGGCAAATGCTGGAAGGAATGAAAGAAAAAATAGATACAATAATTAATTGCTGGTGAAATATTAACCTGATCCAATCATTCTGTAGAACAATTTGGAACTATCCACAAAGGGCTATAAAACTGTGCATACCCTTTGACCAAGCAATACCACTACTAGGTCTGTATCCTAAAGAAATAAAAGAAAAATGAAAAGGAACTATACATAAAAAATATTTATAGCATCTCTTTTTGTGGTGGCAAAGAACTGGAAATTAAAGGGATGCTCAACAATTGGGGAATAGCTAAAAAATTTGTGGCATATGATTGTGATGCCATAAAATCAAAATATCCTATGAATTCACTCAGATATGTCTAAAATTAGTAATATGTATGTTGACAGCTACCAAAAAAAACCCTGAATTTCAACTAAATTGGGTAAGATTTTCCCTCCCCCTCAAGTGTGGGTGTGTGTGTATGTGTGTGTACAGTCAGAAAATATTCCACATAGTGATTTCTTCATGTCTAATGGGTAAATAAACAACACATGAAGGAGCAATTCTTTGGGGAATTTCTAGGTCTTTGAATAAGTGCAATGTTATTTTAACTTGCAGTTATGATTTTTCTTACAAGTACTAGATTACATTTTTAAATGACATAGTGAATGTTCTCATGTTTAAAAAAAAACAATTTTAAGGCTATATTTTTCCTTAACAAAGTTAGAATATAACACATATCATATAAATTAGTTTAACATCATAGATTTAAGCTTGGAATCAAATATAGTCTGGAAATGAAATTTTGGCAAAGACAGAAGCATGAAGAGGTTCATAAATCAATGGAATGAAATTCTATAAAGCAAAGCACAGCACCATCCACTTAAAAAAGAAAAACAAGCTTTATAAATATAAGATGGGGAATGACTAGAGATATTAGGAAACAATAAAAGGAGATCCAGGATTCACAGTGAACTGGATCACTCCACCACTAAAATTCCAGGAAGGAAGAAAGGAAGGAGGAAGAAAGGAAGTAAAGAGGAAGAAAGGAAGGAAGGAAAGAGGAAGGAAGGAAAGAGGAAGGAAGGAAAGAGGAAGGAAGGAAGGAAGGAAGGAAGGAAGGAAGGAAGGAAGGAAGGAAGGAAGGAAGGAAGGAAGGAGTCGCATTGCTCAAGTGAAACTGGTCAGTTGGGTGCCTAGCATGGTAGCTTAGACTACTCACAGATTACTGTCTCTCCTTCATTCTCAAAGAGGAACATGAAGATGGTGCCATGACTTGCAAGAGAGCTGGATTTAAGTGAGGGAGGGTTGTGAAAAGTCACCAGCCTTACTCTCTCTTCTGGAGCTATCTGGGTCCAGTAGCAAGATATAGATCAAGACAACTGGAGATGACCCCACCCCCATCAAAATATTTTTTAGGGAAATGCACCCTCCCACAAGTACTTACATAGAGCAGCAGGAAGTGGGCTCAGTCTTAGAAAACAATGGAACAACTAACACAACATCCAAAACAATATAAAAGAAAACAATGTTGAAAGACTTCAGAACTTTGATTACTTCATAGTAACCAATCCTGACTTCAGAGGCTTGCTGGAGATACATGCCTCCCATGTCTCAGGAGAGAGCTGTTACACTATAGGTACAAAATGAGGAGTACACTTTCACTCATGTCTAATGTGTTGAATTGTTTGCTTGGCTATAGTTATTTGCTCCAAAAGAAGATTCTAAAGTGATGGTTTTGGGAAGTGTCAATAGGAAGTGACAATAATCTTTTTCTAAAAAGAAAAAATCAATTAAACATTTTAAAAGGAAAATAAGAATTGGTTTTTCTAAGGGTAAAGCACAACAAAAGATGGGAGGTGAGGAGAGGATCTAAAAATCAACAACATGGAAACTGTTTCAAAGAGAGAACCCAAAAACAGGTGTCTTAGAAACTTTATTTCCATGTGGTAAAGAGAACTCAAAGAAAGCAGAGCAAGGGAGGTGACAAATGGGAGGTGACTTGAACGTGAAGAGCATTTAAAGCCCTTCATAACCTTTCCTACTTTTCTGGTCTTATTTTATGCCTTACTCCCTCGAATATCCCAGTGACACTGGCGGCCTTGCTTCCTCATACAAAACACTCCATCTCTCATCTCCATGCTTTTTCACTGACTGTCCTTCATACCTAGAATTTTCTCCCTCATCATCCCAATTTCCTAGTTTCCCTGACTTTCTTCAGGTCCAAGCTAAAATCCCATCTTCTGTAAGAAGCTCTGCCTAATCCCTCTTAAAGCTAATGCTTCTCTCTGTTGAATGTCCCCAAGTATTCTGCATATAAATATTTCTTCTGTATAGTTGTTTCCCTCTTTGCCCTTTATCATGCCCAATTAGACAGAGTTCCTCAAGAGCAGTACCAGAAGTACCTGTAGGATTTGAGTTGTTGTTGGGTTTTTTTATTTGTTTGTTTTTTGCTTTGGGGTGGGGTGGGGTTTTTTTTGCCTTTCTTTGAATCCCCAGCGTGTAAAATAATGCCTGACATGTAGAAGGTATATAATGTCTACTGACTTGAATTAAAGGGAAAAGAACCCATAGAAATAGGTTTGCTTTAAGGTAGATAAAGTAAAAAACAACTGAAGAAACTTACTGTCTTCATGAAGGAAAAGGAGCAAAAAAAAATTCTAATTTAAAAAAATTGAGATAAATAGTGGAAAATAAAAGCCTAACTCATAAATTTCAATGTGAATGGATTAAACAATCCAATAAAAAAGAAAAAGAATGACAGATTGAATCAGAAAACAAAACCCCACAATCTGTTCTTTATTTTAAAAAAATAAAACTAAGAAATAATGACACAGAATCAAAATAAGGGGATTGAACAAAATTTACTATGTATCAGATGAATCCAAAAAAGAAATTTCAATAATGCTATCAGACAAAACAAAAACAAGAATTTACAACATTAAAAGAGTTAAACAAGGAAATTAGATTATGATGAAAGGAACCAAAGACAATGGACTAACATCCATATTAAACTTATACACACCAAATGTCTTAGTATTTAAATACATAAAGGATGGAAAAAACTGAATTAGAAGAAGACATAGTAACACAATAATAACAGAAAACTTTATTGTCACTCAGTTTTAGACAAATCTGACAGAAAGATAAAAAGGAAAGTATAAATTGACCTGTTTGCTGGAGAAACTAGAATTATTACATTCTCTTAATGGGACTGCCAAAGAATATATTTACTTGTCAGCACCACATGAAACATTTATTAAAATTGACCATATATTAGTACACCTAGATCATACAAATAAATATTAAGAGGTAGAAATAGTAAACATCCTTTACAAATGATAAGTCAATAAAAAGAGTAATCAGTTAAGGAAGCACAATAAAAAGTTGGGAAAAACAGACAACAATGAAATCCTAGATAATAAATGGGGAAAAGAATAAAATATAGAAACAAACAAATTACATGAAAGAAAATTATAACAGTGGAAGAACATGCAAAAATTTCTAGGTTTTAACTAAAGTAGTCTTCAGGAAGAAATTTATATTTATAAAACATACATTAACAAAATAGAAAAGGTGAATATTAATGCACTGAACATGCATTTCTTAAAATTAGAAATCCATAAATAATCCCAAAGAAAAGATATTAAAAATTAGAGAGAAAGAAATAGAAACAAAAAAAAATATGGAAATGATAAATTAAACAAAACCTTAATTCTTGGAAAGAAATATCAAAATAGATTTTTTAAAATATTAAAATCAAGGGGACAGAAAATCAAATCAACAAAATAGCAAATGATTAAGATAAAATCACAACAAAATGAATATTTTTTTTCAAAATTTCAGAATCTATTAAGCACAGTCATATGTTAACAAAAGTGTGAACATGAAAGTAATAAAGATATATGTTAAAAAATATAAAATATCCAAACTCAACAGAAGACCAAATAAAGATCTTAATCTGATTGTATAAAAGTGAATTTAAAAAGCTGTGAAGCTCTAATGGATTCACAGGAGAATTCTATCAAACTTTTAAAGATGATTAGTACCAATACAATACACATTTTTCTCAAAAATTGTAAAAGTAAGTTGCAATGCAGGAAAGTTTGGATGGAGAGCAGTAGAGTCACACAGAGACAATAGTTAACAAAACTTTATTACTGTTTACAAGGGGAGGAGGAGAACAGATGCCAAGAGGGAGTAGCCTTAATGTGTGGTCCCCATTGCTCTCAGCAGAGGCCAGCACACATTGGGGTGGCTGCCGAATTGTGCCAAGAGTCCCTCGGGGTTCAGACTTAGATAATCTTAGACAAAAGACTTGCTGGCACCAATAGGAAACTGTCCTGTCATCCATAGCAAAGGATAATATTACAGTAAGAACCAGGGAAATTAGGATATTTTAAAATGCCTAACAAGGAAGGAAGAACAAGGGACAGGGCTATGGGGAATCTAACTTTAGCTGTGCCATTCAGCAAGAAGTGGATGAGGGGAGTAGAATGAAATGCCCACTCTCAGGATTTATTAGCCTTAACATGCATGTCTCCTGGGAATCTGGGGCCATGCCAGTCAAAGTGATTTTCACCAATTCACAAAAAGATTCTATCAGACTTCTTTTGGGAGACAAATCTACTCCTAATACTTAGACCATGGAAGGATATCACTAATGAATATTGATCCAAAAAAATTAACTATTTCCAAAAAGATTACAAATAAGTTATTTAATAAATCATTCATTATGACTAAATTGGATTTGTACCAGGAATGCAAGGATGGTTTGATGTTAAGAAAACAATCAAAAAATTAATTATATTAAAAACAGAAATATCCTTTAAAAACCACATTATTATCTCAACAGATAGAGGAAAAGGCTTTGAGAAAGTGTAAAAATGCATTGATGCTAAAAACCCTACAAAATATAATTTTTTTAAAGAATGGGAATAGGGGGAGATTTTTTTAATATTATAAAAAATATCTTCCTACAACAAAAACCAAATATCACCTGCAATGGGGTTACATCAGAAGCTTTTCCAATAGAGAAGTAAAGCAAGACTGCTCTGACACTATTCTCTATAGTTCTAGAAAAAAAAACTAGCAATAGCTGCAAGAAAAGAAAAAAGTGTAAATATATTTAAAGAGCAAATAAAATTATCTCTTTTTTAATGATGACAGAATTTACTCAGAAAATCCTAGAGAAGTGGCAAAAAATATTGAGATAATTAAAAGCTTCAGCAAAGTTGCAGAGGTTGAGGGAAGATAGGCACACTAGTACATTGTTGGTAGACCTGTGAATCAATGCAACCACTTTGGAAATTATGATGCAAAAAGTCAAAATCTAGAATACCCTTTAGCCCAGAGATTATACTACTAAGTTCATACTCCAAGGCCACAAATAGTAAGAAAATTTTCGATATCACAAACTATAGTAACACTTTTGTAATAGCAAAGAATTGAAAACAAAGATGTCTATCAACTGGGGAAAGGCTAAACAAATTGGTGTACATGACTGTAATGGAATTTTACTGCGCTATAAGAAATAACTAATGTGATAAATAAAGTATGAAAAGATTCACACAAGAATGAAATAAGGAGAGTGAAGTAACAGTATAAATGGAAAGACAAGAATATGGTCCATGCCCTCAAGGAGCTCATGTTCAAATTGGGAGGCAGCATGCAAAAAAAATGTGTATATGCAAGATATATACAATGTAGACAGAAGCTAATCTCAGAGGACGGGGGGCAGTGAAGGTGGAAAGACCAGGAAAGTCCTTTTGATGAAGATGAGATTTGAGTTGAGTCTTTAAGGAAAACTGGGAAGCTAGGAGGTGGAGGTTAAGAAATGGGAGCATTTTAGGAATGAGGGACAGCCAGAGAAAAGGCAGAAAGTTAAGGGGTGGAGTATCTTGTTCAAAGAACAGCAAGGCCAGTGTTGCTAGAACGTAGAGTATGTGGAAGAGAGAAAAGATTTAAAAGAATGGAAAGGTAGGTTATGAAGGGCTTTACAAGGGAAACAGTATCTTATATTTTACCTTGGAGATAATACAGTCACTACAGTTTATTGAGTGGGGAAAGGTGGGTGATGCAGGTGATGGCCAGGCTTAAGTAAATCTTTTAAGTAAATCATTTTGGCAACTGAGTAGAATATGGATTGGGCTCCATAGAGACATGAAACAGTAATACCAAACGGAAGCTTATTGTAATAGTTCAGGTATGAAGTGATGAGGACCTGCACCAATATAAAGGCTGAGTAAGTCGGGGAGGGGGGGGGAAGAAAAGGGATATGCATGCATATACGTATGTATGTGTATATATATGTATACATACGTATACATATATATACACACACACACATATGAGTGTATATGTGTGTATGAGGTGTTGTGAAGAAATAATAACTGTAGATAACAGATTGAATATGTGGTATGAGTACAGGTGAGGAGTCAAGGATAACATCAAAGTTGCTACTCTGGATGACTGTGAAGATGGTTGCACCCTTAACAGTACTATGGAGAAGTACAGAAGAAAGGAGAATTTTCAGGGTTGTGGTCAAGGGAGGAGATAATGAGCTCTCTTTTGGACATGTGGAGTTTGAGATATTTTTGAACATATCCAAGAGACAGTTGGTGATGTGAGACTGGAGGTCAGGAGAGAAGTTAAAGCTGGATAAATGTACCTGAAAATTATCTGAATAGCAATAATAATTGAACCCATGGGAGATGATGAGATCAACAAGTGATATAGTATAGAGGGAACAAAGAAGAGTGACCAGGACATAGCCTTGGAGGATAACCATGCTTAGTGAGTGGAAGAAGATCTAGCAAAGGATAATGAGAAGGAATGGTCAGACAAATAAGAGAATCAAAAGAGAACAATGTCATGAAAACCTATAGAGGAGAAAATAGCCAGGAGATGAGGGTGACCAATAGTGCCAAAGATTGTAGAAAAGTCAAAAAGAATAAGAATTCAGAAAAGATCAATAGATGAGGCATTAAGAGATCACTGGTAACTTTAGAGAAGAGAAGTTTGAGTTGAATGATGATATTGGAATGCAGAAGTTTTAGAAGAAAGTAGGTGAACTTTTCTTAAGAAGTTGAACCATAAATAGAATGAGACATTTATAGCAATTGCTAACAAGGATCAGTGGATTGAGGGAATGGTGGTTTGTTGTTGTTGTTGTATTTTGTTTTTAAGGTGAGGGAGAAATAGACTTGTTTGTAGATATCAGAGAAGCAGCCAGAAATAGAAAAAGGCTTGAAGATTTGAGAATGGGCATGATAGAAGGGGAATTCTACTAGAGAAGACAGGATGGAATGGGATCAAGGTACATGTAGAGGGGTTTGCTTTGAAAAGAGAAGGATCACCTCTTCATATATAACACCAGTGAAAAAGGAGATAATAAAGATATGTCGGTAATGTGAGGCAAGAAGGAGGAATAAAGGGAGAGGTCTTCAAAAATAGACAATTTTTGCAATGAAAGATGGGTCGAGATCATCAGGTGAGAAAGTGGGAAGAGAAGGGGAGACTTGACGAGGGATGAAAAGATTTGGAATAGATGTGGTGGTGAAAGGGATAGTGAATTCATTAGGGAGGTAGTGAGATCCATTTGAGATAATGTCACATAAATTTATAGTGGATCAAATTAGCATGGTTTCATGATTTTCTCCAACTCTGTTCAGCTACATGTAAATAGAGGAAAGGTAGGAATGATCCAAGACTGGAATTTGGCAAGGCATGATCAGTAATAGGATAAATGGTCAAGGAATTAGAGTGTAGAAGATAATATAGAATTATATTAATTCACCAAGGAGCCAAGATAGAGTGTAGTCAGTACAATGGTCATAACTTGTAGAGAACCAAAGGATGGAAGGATTAAACATTATGATGAAGACAAAGAATTGGATTAAGGGTTGTAAGATGGAGAGAAACAGTGAATGATGGAATTGTGCTATAATAAATGATGAATAGGTGGGCTTCAGAAAAAACTGGAAAGACTCACATGAACTGATGTTGAGTGAAGTGAACAGAACCAGGAAAACATTGTATACAGTAACAACCACACTGTGTGATGTCTGTGTTTCATAGACAACAATTCTTGGCAATGCAAGGATCTAAGACACCTCCAAAAGATTCATGATGGAAAATTTCATCCACATCCAGAAAAATAACTATGGAGTCTAAATGAAGATCGAAGCATATTATTTGCTTTCTCTCTTTTTTTGTTTCTTCTCTCTCATGATTTCTCCCATTGGTTCTAATTCTTATTTACAACATGACTAATATGAAAACAGGTTTAATATGAATGTATATCTTGAACGTGTATGAAATTACACACTTCCTTGGGGTGAAAGGAGGGGAGAGATGGGGAGAAAATTGAGAACTCAAAATCTTATGAAAGTGAATGTTGAAAAGTAGAGATTAATTAACTAAAAAGAATGAATGATAAAAGATTATGATCAGATAAAGGAACTTCCACTTTCATAAACATAGAAGCAGAATACTTGTGGATAAGACTGAGCATATCTATGTGTACAGTAGAGATGAAATAGAGTAATAAATCAGAGATAAATTCAGGAATTGGGAAGTTAGAGTGTTTGAGGAAGTGTCAATATAGATGTTAAAGTCTCCTAGATTGATGGCAGAAGGTTAGGATAGAGAGAAAGATTGTGATTTAGGAACTGAGTCCATGGATAAATGAAGAAGAATGACTTGGGAGGTGGTGGATAACAGTTATTAAGACTTGATAGATTCAGTGATAAATTTGGATTGAATGTACCTAAAAGAAGAAGCTACTGAGTAATAGTGGGAGAGGCAGAACCTCTAAGTGAACACCAGGATCAAAGAGTATCATATCACCGACACAATGACCACTGAGGTAGAAAGAGACATTAGTGGAAATACAACTGGTACTGGAAAGGGTCATCTGGAATGTAGCTTCAATAGAAGAAAGCAACTCCACTAAGTGAAAGACAGAAGATGGAGAGAGTAAGAAAGAAAAAAAGAACTTAAGACAATAAGAAAGTTGCTAATTATGAACAAGGCAACCCAGAGACCACAGTGGAAAGTGTCTTCTGAAATAACCATTAGTTATACTTCTCAGTTTGATAGCTGCAGTTACCCTTTGGTAAATGCTTCTAGACTGGCTAATGGGGCGGCTAGGTGGTACAGTGAATAGAGCACCAGCCCTGGAGTCAGGAGGTACTGAGTTCAAATCCTGCCTCAGACACTTAACCCAAAACTAGCCATGTGACCTTGGGCAAGTCACTTAACCCCAATTACCCTACCTTACCCTCTCCAAAAAGAAAAAAAAACTGGCTGATGTTAAATACACAGAAAACTAAAGTGAGAATTATGATTAATCATTCTATTGACACTTTAGGATAACAATATATTATTAATTTAACTCGTGTATTATTTTTAAAGTAGTTTTGCTGATGTCTTCTGATTTTTTTATATCATCATAATTTCCTCCCATATCCCTCCTCTATCCCATCCCAGAGAGTGATCCTCCTCTAACAAGTAACATTTTAAAAGACAAAAAGCAAAAAGAAAATAATCATAATTGATCCACATAGTGATGCACAACACTCGTGGACCTCCCACCTTTGCAAAGGGGTGAAGTGTGGCTGCCTTCTTATATCTCTTCTTTCGAGCTATGCTTGCTTCTTTATAATTTTGCAACATTCACTATTGACTCTTTGTGTGAGTGTTCTTTCCATTTATATTGTAGACACAGTTTATAGGTCTTAGTTCTGCTTACTTCACTCTGCATCGAATTGTACAAATATTTCCATGTTTCTATTCATCACATGTTATTTCTTACAATACAGCAGCATTCTGTCATATTCCTATAACACAGTCTGTTTAGCCATTCCCCAATCAATGGCTATCTACAGACATGCCTCACTTTACTGTACTTTGCTTTATTGTGCTTCACAGATATTGCATTTTTTTTTTTTTTTTTTACAAATTGAAGGTTTATGGCAGCCCTTATCAAGCAAGTCTGTTGGTGCCATTTTTCCAACAACATGTGCTCACATCATGTCTCAGTGTCAAATTTTGTTGATTCTTGAAATATTTCAAACTTTTAAATTATTATTATTTCTGTTATGGTGATCCATGATCAGTGATCTTTAATGTTACTATTGTAATTGTTTTCAGGTGCCACAAACTGCACCTATATAAAATGGCAAACTTAATGGATAAATGCGTCTGCTTTGACTACTCCATCAAGCAGCTGTTCCCAATCTCTCTGTTCCTCCTTGTGCCTCCCTGTTCCCTGAGACACAATAATATTAAAATTATGCCAATTGATAACACTATAATGGCCTCTAACTATTTAAGTGAAAGGAAGATTCAATGGCTGGGGCAAACTTCATTATTGTCTTATTCTAAGAAATTGCTACAGCCGCCCCAACCTTCAGCAACCACCACCCTCATCATTCAGCAGCCATTGACATCAAGGCAAGCCCCTCCCTCCAACAGCAAAAAGATTTTGACTCACTGAAGATTCAGATGGTGGTTAGCATTTTTAGCAGTAAAATATTTTTATTTAAGGTATGTACATTGTTTGTTCAGACATAATACTACTGTACACTTAATAGACTAGAATATAGTATAAACATAACTTTTATACACACTGGGAACCAAAAATAAATTGTGTGACTCACTTTATTATGAAATTTGCTTTATTGCTGTGGTATGGAACCAAACCCACAATATCTCCAAGGTATGCCTGTACTTTTCCCCAATTCTTTGCTACCACAAAAAGTGCTACTATAAATATTTAGGTGTACGTATAGAGAAATTCTTTTTATCAATGGCCTCTGGGGTATAAGTAGCACTGCCCTGGTAAATATTTAACAACCAGATATGGAAGAGAGGGGCAAGAAATGTGTATAGGAGACACTTTTAAGTTCAATCTACATTATTAATGTTCTCTCCATAATTTTCTTTAGACAATCAACAAAACAATAAATAAAGCCCCGCTTTGTAGCATCTCCTGCTTTTTGAGGCATGAATGCTTGCACTGAAAATTTAACAATCGGATCATTTGAGCCATTTAAGCTGGCTCCAACACACCCCTAGGTGTGTGCAATAAGCCTAGTAGTGCAATTTCTGGATCAGGGCATATATGAGGGTTTTAGTAACCGTATTAACATAATTCTGAATTATTTGCATAATTTCCAAAATGCTCGTACTGTTTCACAGATCCACTAACAATGCACTAGTTTGCCTGTCTTCTCACAACCCCTCCAATATTGACCGAAAGTTCATTTTCTTTTGTCATCTTTGATGATTGCAGGGTACAAAATGAAACTTCATGGTTGATTGATATGGATTTCTTTTATTCATGATTTATGGCATTTTTTCATATGGTTGTTAATAGTTGGGAATTCTTCTTTTGAAAATTGTCTGTTAATATGGCCATAGATCAGTTGGGGAATGTTAAGTATACAGAAAACCAAGGTAGATCTTATTTATTATTATACATTATTATATATTAATTAGTGTGGTATTATTAAATTAATGAGATATTGATAAATTATTTAGTATATGGATCATCATATAGTTATTTATTATGAGAGCTACATACAATGGATAAAGAGCTCATCTCTGAGCCAAGAAAATCTAGGGTTCAAGATTAGATTCTGATACATACTGAGTGTGTCACCCTGAGCAAAGCATTTAACCTCTCAGTGCTGCTAGGCAACTCTCATTCTCTAAATTACAGAGAAGGTGATGATCAGCACTGAGAAAGGAACTTCCTCACAGAGAACTCCCTCACCAATACAATTGCAGGTCCAATTCCTATCCTACATGTTATGTTACTATAACTAATGATAATAACTCACTTATACAACATATTAGGTTTTGCCCACACAAGCTGCTCTGCTTTTCTGCTGTTTTGTTTATTTATTTGCCCAGAACTCTTTAAGATATAAGAAGGTCTAACAAAAAGGTGAATGTCCTTCCCCTAGGAGCTTAAGCTCAAGCTAACAAGCAGATTTTAATTGGTTTCAGACTTATAGCCCAAATGAACTAAAATTGATTCAACTTCGCTGAACTATGTATCGTTTATTTTGTAACTGAAATAAGAGTATCAGGCAACTAGAAATCAATTAATTGATTTAAATATTATGCAAAAAAAAATGGAGCTATTACTATGGGCACATTTTTATGATTTAAAATCCGGTCAGCATTTTTTTCATGTCAGAGGCTATGACAGGGCAACATTGATTAACACATTCAGACCCAATCATAAAGAAAAAGACTTGGAACTGCAGATTTTTCTGGTCAAAAATGCAAAATAAAGAGTCTGCCTTCTAGGTCTATATTAAGTTCAAAGTTATTAAGCAGTGACAGTTGAATTTACAAGATTTTGTAAGTGATTTTAGGAAAAGAAGCAAAAATTGAATTTAAGAACAATTAAAACAATAATTTAGAACAAACTAACCAATTTTTGTTGTTTTTTCTGGGTTTTTAAAAAATAAGTCTCAATTTAAACACCAAAAAAGCATTCCATAGATGAAGCAGAATACCAAAAAAAGGTACTATGTGAAACCACAAAGCCTTGTTTTATACCACTTGCTTTTTAAAAAATAATAATAATATATTTTACCATGCTACTTTCAAAACTGTCCTGCTTATCTGTGCTTCCTTCTGAACTTCCTAATATTCTCTTCTGTGTATTTTTTTTTAAATATTGCTATGGCTTTAAAAAAAAAAACATTGTTACTAACTCTTCCTCCCCTTCCTTACTCTCTTCTCCCTTCCCCTCCCCTCCCCTCATTAAAATCTGAGAGAAAACCCTTGTATTAAATAAGTAAAGTCAAGCAAAATGCATCCACACTGACCATGTCCAAAAATGTATGTTTTTCATCTCTCTGCCAGGAGGTGGGTATCATGCTTCATCATAAGTCCTCTAGAGACATGGATTTTCTTTACAATATTGCTGTCCTATAAATTGTTCTGGGTCTACTCAATTCATCCTGTTTCAATTCAAATCACCCAGCAATCCAACAACCCCTTAGACAGTAACTCTTCACTTCCCACCCTGTTAGTGCCCCCTCAAGATTCATTAAAGTTTTTTTTCCCTTGCTTACAGCTACTCCCTCCCTTTTAACATCTCCACCTTCCTATTCCTCCTTCCCATCCCTTTACTTCAACATTATGTGTTGAACACTATGTGTTACATGTTCAATCCTCCTTTGTCTATCTCAGATAAGAGTGAAGTTCATGTGACGCTCACTCCCTCCCATCCCTTTCTTCATGTTTTTAATATACTTTTTCTCATATACCTCAAGTATGATAAATAGAATGTTTCACACCTTTTTTCTGAAAGAATGGAACTTTTACCCTCCTATCTCTTTCCCCTCTTAAAATCCTTGAAATGTAACTAATTCCTTCCATACATATCCCCCAAGATCTCTGTTGTATTTTTTTTTATTTAACTCCTTCAGCACCCTTTGAAGATATCAAGGTTTGGAAGCGGCATTTGTTTCTTCTCTATTAGAATGGTAGCAATGCACCACCATGCAACACCTTCCAATTGTTCAAATAAATTTACCACTCTAGAGTTCTCTGAACCCCTGTATTTGTATTTAAAAGTTCTTTCTTTCTTATCTCTAGTCTATTTATAAAAATTCTTCAAAATGTATTTCATTAGAGGTACATTTTTTTTGCTGTAGTAATATATTCAATTTTGCAAGATAATGTATTTTTGGCTGTAAGACTATGTATTTTACCCAAATTGACTTGAGTAGAGAGAGACTTGAGTCAGCAAGACTAATTAGGAGGCTATTGTAGTAGAACAGGTTAGAGCTGGTAAGTGCCTGAAATAGGGTAGCATATATGTGAAAAGGGAAGAGGGAATAGATGCAAGAGATGTTGTAATGATGTAAAAAAAACAATATTTAGCAACTGGTTGAATATGTGGAGTCCTGGAGAGTTAGGAGTTGAGGGTGACACCAAATTTAAAAATTTGGATGGCTAGAAGAATGGTGGCTGGGGCGGTTAGGTGGCACAGTGAATAGAATTCCAGCCCTGGAGTCAGGAGGACCTCAGTTGAAATCCAGCCTCAGACACTTAACACTTACTAGCTGGGCAAGTCACTTAACCCCAATTGTCCTACAAAAAGAAAAAAAAAAAGACTGGTGGCTTACTGAACAGAAATAGGAAAGTTTAGAAGATAGCACAATATGGGAGAAAAGATAATGAAGAGTTTGGGTTGAATTGTTTTTTGACATGTTGAGTGTGAGATAACAATGGGATATATAATTCAAAGTGTCCAATAAACAGTTAATAATGCGAAAATAGATTGTAAAAGAATCTCATGCTAGTTATAGAGATCTGGGAGTCATCAGCCCAAAGATGATACAAGTGAGTATAGGAGTGTATCAAGATAAGAAGGACCAGGACAGAAACTAATTTTTTATTTATGTTCCATTGGTGCCTTTTGTCTTTATACCACACTTATTTTCTCAACTGTTCCTCCAAACTCACTCTCTCTCTCTCTCTCTCTCTCTCTCTCTCTCTCTCTCTCTCTCTCT
>CM053583.1:185847263-185866481 GCA_028627135.1 Pseudochirops cupreus
AAGGAGAAGGAGGAGGAGGAGGAGAAGGAGGAGGAGGAGGGGGAGGAAGAGGAGGAGGAGAAGCATTATATATTACAAGTTTGTATATAAACAAACTATGGTTCTGAGTGTGATGTCTGAAATGTTTGCTTCCGCATAACGAGGAGCACAATGTGATCATGCCTCATTACTTTAAAAAATGGAGCCAATAAATGCATATGGTTCCCCTAAACATAAAATGTTAACATCATTTTTAATTAATGATTTTTTTTAAGTTCAGTATCACAGAATACAAAGAGCCTTGAAGATGATCTAATCCTACACCATCTGACATTCCTTTTGCCACACATTTTATAGAAAATAATAGTTGATATTTTTCTATTATACTTTAATGTATTTATGAAATAATTTCCTCCTAACGACCAGTCGCAGAGCTCTCAAGGGTCACAGCTAGGACTAGGATCCAGGTGAGGTCTCCTGGCTCCGGGTGCGTGGCTTTCCACCTGACGATCCAGTCATGATGGCGGATCACTCATGGTGGCCACTTTCTTTCTTTCACATGTTCATTTTCTTCCAGGTAGAAGTTGGATAATTTTATTTTTGGTTCATTTCAATTTCTTGGCCTTTCTCCAGACATTCAACTGCTCTTCTGGTTCTCTGCTCTTCTCTTTTGTTACTTGCCTTGCTGGTGATCTCCATGCTTATGTAACCCATACAACACACTTATTTGATTTGTACATTTCTTAGAGCATTAAGAGTGGCCTCCTGGCATAGTGAATGAGCAGAGAACCAATGCTGGAGTCAGGACGACCAATGGTCTGATACACTCTACTTATATGGTTCTGGCCAAGACATTTAGCCACTTAGCATCCTCAGACAACCCTCTGAGAATAAGAATTACAAAGCAGGTGCCAATGTCCTTTGGCAGAAAGTTTCCTGATCAAGAGTTCCTTACACCAATGAAATCTCATGCCCTAGCCTAGACCAAAAAGGGGAGAGGGGAGAAGCAGCATGGTGTAGAGGAGGGAATGCTAGACTTGGAATCATGAAAGACCAAGTCTGAATCTCATCTCTGCTAGTTACTAGATATGTAACACTGGGCAAGTTTCTTACTTTCTCTGAGTCCCAGCTTCTCTATCTGTAAAATGGTGGTATTAGTACCTAGCTCACAAGGTTTTGGGGGAGGATTACATGAGATAATCAGGTCGAAGATCTAAAAAGTTCTCTAGTCCAACCCATCATTTACAGATGAGGAAACTGAGGCCAAGAGAGCTTAACTATATTGTCTAAGATCACATACGTCTGTAAGGGACAATGCTAGGATCTGATCCCAGGCATCCTGAATGCAAATTCAGATAATAAATGCAAATGTTTTGCATACTTCTAATGTGTTACATGAGAGGCAATGTGGAAGAATAGGTAGAGAAATGACCTTAGAGTTCAGAAGACCCAGATATATAGAGACTATTTGTATATTACAATTCCTAAGGATTTTTTCAAACTAAAACATAATTATGGCATGATAGAGTTTGATAATGCTTACTTTGGAGTCAATCTAATAATCAGCCAACTAGCAGCCAAGAGTATTTATTAAATGTCAACTATGTGCCAGGCGCTGTGCTAAGGGTTGAGAATTTAAAGAATAATACGGTCCCCTTTCTTAGCCAGTGAAATGCCCACAGTAGGAAGATGGAGTTTTTCATAGAGTTCAGTATTATTGGATTACACTGCACCGGGGGGATGGGGGGGGGGGGGTAATGGGGAAGGGTGAAAGGTATAGGAAGATTGGAAAGGTAGGAAGGGACCAAGTTATGGAGAGCTTTATGAGCCAAACAGAGGGTTTTAGATTTGATCCTGGAGGTAATAAGGAGACACTGAAGTTGATTGAAAGGAGCAAGAAGTGACATGGTCAGACATACACTTTAGGAAGATCCAACCAAGAAGTCAACTAAGTAGGGGATGGAGTGGAGCATAGTTCTATCACATACGTGACTTTGGGCAAGTCAATTCACGTGAGTCAGTCACATTTCCTTTTTGCCATGAAGAGAGGGTGTACTATATAACTTCTAATGTATCTTTAACATCTAAATCTATCCTATTTGTAAAAGCAATTATTTCTTCTATTTTAAACATGATTGACATTTAAATAGACATATATAGTCTATAGATATAGATATAGATATATAATACAGTCAATATATAATCAGTCAATGGAAATATATAATTTCCTGCATTGTTGACTGACTGATATAAAAGCATGATATGGGTTTACTAACACAAATAGAAAATAACATCACATCTAGAGGGAGCTTAGTGAGGTTTTAAAAGTTGTGCTCCGTACTTTGTTACAATAGCACCACCTTGTGGATTTTTGTGTTATCACTCTGAACACTCAGGCTCTTCATTTGCATACTGTTTTGAATACCTTCTAGGAAGCTTTGCTTTTTGTGTTGCATTGTGCCTACGTTACAAATTGCTAATACTAACAACTGCTTCTGCAGGAATCAGTATTGTCAACAGGATTATCAAGCAAAAGAAACAGCAGCTTTGTTTCAGTCCATTCTGTCTAAACTGGCAAAGTCAAGTAGGTATTTGAGGGTCAAACCTGTAAGATTGATCAATGTTGATATCACAACTTACTGGGTTTTTTACGCCCCAAATCCTCTTCTTTTCTGTGGTAGTGAATATGTTTCCCAGTGTTATCTCCAAACAGCTTGAATAACAACTCTGTAATATACTAAAAGAGGACATATGTAAGAGATGTAACAGAGGGAGAAATGACAAGATTTGGTGACTGGATATGTATGTAGGGTGAGTAAGGGGAAGTAATCAGAGATAATTCCAAAGTTGCCAACTTGGGGGACTCAAATTATGGTAGTGCATTTATTAAGTATATGCTATATGACGGACAGTGTGCTAATTGCTGGGGACGTAAAGAAAGGCAAAACTATCCCCTCCTCTCAAAGAACTCACAATCTAATGAAGAAGACAACATGAAAGCAACTATTTACAGACAAGAGACAGATGGACAGATGGACAGACAGACAGACAGATAGACAGACATAGATATTAGGTAGAAAAGTAGGTAAATAGATAGACAGACAGATAGATAGATACATAGATAGATAGATAGATAGATAAATAAATAAATAGATAGACAGACAGACATAGATATTAGGTAGAAAGGTAGGTAGGTAGACAGACAGACAGACAGACAGACAGACAGATAGATAGATAGATAGATAGATAGATGTGGCAAGTAATAGAAATATACACATATACATACATGCATACATATGATAGGTAGATGATAGTAGATAGATAAATATATAAATAGATGATAGACACGATAAGTAGATAGACACATACATAGACATGATAGGTAGATAGACATAGATATAAGTACACACATATGTATATATGTATGTATGTATATTCAGGATAAATTGAGAATGATCAACAGAGGGGAAACACTGGCATTATTGGGGATCAGGAAATGCTCTTCATAGAGGATAAGATTTTAGAGGGGACTTGAAGGATGCCCAGGAAGTCACGAGGCAGAGATGAGAAGGGAGAGCATTCCAGGCATGGGGGACTGCCAGGGAAAATGCTCAGAGTCTGGAGA
This sequence comes from Pseudochirops cupreus, assembly GCA_028627135.1. Taxonomy (NCBI): domain Eukaryota; kingdom Metazoa; phylum Chordata; class Mammalia; order Diprotodontia; family Pseudocheiridae; genus Pseudochirops; species Pseudochirops cupreus. Next base: position 185,850,868 of record CM053583.1, read on the forward strand.
TGGAGTGTCACATTCAAGGAACAGCAGAGACCAGTGTCATTAGAGCACAGAGAATGTGAATGGGAATAAGGTGTAAGAAGACTGGAAAGCAAGGAAGGGGATCCAGTTATAAAGGGCTTTGAACGCCAAACAGAGGGTTTTATATTTTCTCCAGGAGGTGATAGGAAGCCACTAGACTTTAATGAATGGGAGGGAGGTGTGACATGGTCAGATCAGTATATTAGAAGATTAATTTGACAACTGAGTGGAAGATGGACTGGATTGGGAAGGGACTTACGGCAGGGAGACTTGGGCAACTTATTCCAATAGTACACAAGACATCAGGTGAGAAGGATGGCAGGAGAGTGGGGGCAGGACAGAGCAGAGAAGGAAGTATGTGCATAACATCGTAGCTCATTCTGGTCTCCCTGACCATGACCCCCCCTACTAGTCATTATAGGAAGTTTATAAGTAGCCAGTATAAAGTAGCAATAGCAGGAAGTAAGATTGCAAAAGGGAACCCAGAGGTCACATTCAAACCAAACCAAAGATCAAAGGAGCATAACTTACAAATTGTATCACATAGTAACCAAAACTCACACCCTGGTTATATGTGCTGAAGCAGTGGAATCCATCTAGACTTTGCTGTCAGAAGTTTTTGGTCCTGTGATATGTAAATATCAGACAGGTTCCAGACATCTGTAGTTAGAACAACAGAAGACCAAATGTTACTGGTAACTTTGAGATTATGTGGATATGTTAATTTCAAAATTTTACCAACAAATTTAACATAATTTGGATACGTTGATGAACTTTTTCTAATTCAGTAAAAAAAAAGGGGGGCAATTTAATTGGGAATGGCATTGAAAATATCTAAATTAGTTTGGGTAAAATTATCTTTTTATTGTATTGGTCCCACCTACTCATGAACAATTAATATTTCTCCATTTAAATATGATTTTATTTGTATAAAAAGTTTTTTATAATTTTGTTTATATAGTTCCCAGGTTTGTTGTGACAGGTATACTCCCAGGTATTTTATACTGTCTAGAGTTATTTTAAATAGGCTGGGTTTTTTTTTACTATGTCTTCTTGCCAGAGGTTTTATGGCATATAAGAATGCTGTTGATTTATATGAATTAAGTTTATAACCTCCTAATTTACTACAATTATGGTTTCACCTAACTTTTTAGTTGAGTCTTTGAGATTTTCCAAGTATATCACCATATCATCTGCAAAAAAGAGATAGTTTTATTACTTGATTACCTATTCTGACTTCTTCTATTTCTTTTTCTTCTCTTACTACTATTGCTAGGATTTCCAACACAATATTGAATAATATTGGTGACAGTGGACAACCTCATATCATGCCTGATCTTATTGGGAAGGCTTCTAATTTATCCCCATTAGAAATGCCTGCTGGTGGTTCCAGATAAATACTGCCCACCAATTCAAGGAAAAATCCTTCCACGCCAATACCTACAAGGGCATTTAACAAAAGCCAGTGCTGAACTTCATCAAAAGCCTCCTCTGCATCCATTGACAGAATCACATGATTTTCTCCACTTTCATTATTATGTCAATAATAATAATCAATTATGTCAATAATTCTCAAATCAATTGGGGGGAATGGCTGAACAAATTGTGGTATATGATTGTGATGGAATACTATAGTGCTACTATATTATGGAACTATGAGCTCAATGATTTTAGAAAACACAGAAAGACTTGTATGAAATAATGAAGGGCGAAATGAGCAGAACCAAGAGAACGTTGTACATAGTAACAGCAATATTGTTTTAAGAATGAATTTGAGTGAATAAGTTATTTTTACTACTATAAATACCCAAATTAACTAAAAAGGCCATATGAAGAAAGATGCTATCTGCATCCAGAGAAAGAACTCATAAATAGAAGTATATGCAGAATACCTTTACATATATATCTATTTGTGTCTAATGGTGGCCATCTCTAGGGCAGGGGAGGAGGGAGAGAAGAAAAAAATGTACATGTTACAAAGGTGAAATTGCAGGCCTTGACAACAGCTTGGATATGGGGAATGAGAAACAGTGAGGAATCCAGGGTGATTCCTAGGTTGCAAGCCTGAGAGACTGGGAGGATGGTATTGCTCTCTACAATAATAGGGCAAGTAGGAAAAAGGTAGAGGGTTCAGGGGAAGAGATAATGAATTCCATTATGGCCATATTGAGTTTAAGATGTCTACTGGACATCTAGTTTGATGTCTGAAAAGCAGTTGGATATTAAGATTAGAGGTCAGTAGAATCTGGGGCAGGATAGGTAGATTTGAGGATCATCAGCCTAAAGATGGTAATTAAATCCATGGAAGTTGATGACTGAAGTAATATACTGGGAGAACAGAAACCAGGACAGAACCGTGAGGGATACCTATGCTTAGAGGATATGATCTGGATGAGTTTTCAGTAAAGGAGACTTGAGAAGGAGCAGTCAGATAGGTAGGAGGAAAACCAGGAGAGAGTAGCATCCCAAAGTGAATACACATTACAAACAGCAAAGAAACTCACTTATACAAGTTGATGGCAAAAGAGAAATTAGAGAAAGTATGAATATGAGAATTTGTATCAAACAGTACCAATTGAAGGATCTTTCCCTTGGGGAGTGAAGTAACTCAGATCAACCAAAAGAGAGTCCCAAATTTCACCCAATGGGAAATTTCCTGAAAGCTCTGGAGTAATAAGCTGTGATAGGGACATGATAGAGACTTCTAACCCCTCTTATTTCAACATCCTCCGATCTTCTTTCTCTCAGTTCAGTGACTTGAAGAGATGTTGGCAAGATACATCTTCTCTCTTGAAGCTGGAAATCAGAAAAATTTAAATCTCCCTCCTCTTCTACTTTTACAACTCCACCCATCATTTACACAGTTTGGAGGCATTGAATAATCAGTCTCCACTAATGAGGAGAGAGATCCTTTGAGCCAAGGATTCTATAGATTCCTTAATCTGTTGTATAAGTCAGTGTCAATAGATACAATTGATGTTGTGGAAATAGAGATCAGATTTGACAACTGATAGGATATGTGTTTAAAAATAAGAAGCAGAAGATGACACTGAGGCTGTGAACTAGAGTGAATTAGAAGTACCGTGGTGACTTTGAAAGTAATATAGCAAAATTCAGAAAAATTGATGAGATAGGAGGAAGGATGAATTCTGTTCTTGATATGTTGAGTTTGTCACACCTATAGAGCAAGTTTGAAAAGTTTAGGGGGTAGTTGATGATATAGTAGAAGACAGATGGATTAATGCATTTGGAAGTTAGCAGCATAGATATAAAAATTAAATCCTTAAGAGCTTGGGGGGGAAGGGAGGGAGAGAAGGAAGAGAAGAGAAGACAAGAAGAGAAGAGAAGACAAGAGAAGAGAAGAGAGAAGGGTAATGAATCAAACATGCATTTTTTTTTAAAACCTAGAAAAAGAAGAAATTTTAAATCTCCAATTAAACAGCAAAATAGAAATCCTGAAAATCAAAGGAGAGATTAATAAAATTGAAAGTAAAAATTGAATTAACAAATAAATAAAACAAGGAACTAGTTTTATGAAAAAAACAGTAAAATAGATAAACCATTTGTTAATTTGATTTTTTTTTTAACAAGAAAGAAGGAAATCAAATTACCGGAATAAAAATGAAAAAAGTGAATGGACCACAAATGAAGATGAAATTAAAGCAATTGTTAGAAGTTATTTTACCCAATTATATGCCAATAAAGCTGCCAATCTAAGTGAAATTGATAAATATTTACAAAAATACAAATTGTCCAGATTAACAGATGGGAAAATAGAAGGCTTAAATAACTCTATCTTAGAAAAAGAAATTGCACAAGATATAAATGAGCTCCTTCACAAAAATATTCTCAGAACCAACTGAATTTACTAGTGATTTACAAGTGAATTCTGCCAAACATTTAAAGAACAATTCATTTTAATATTATAGAAAATATTTTTTAAAAGGTGAAGGAGTCCTACCAAATTCCTTCTATGGCACAAATATCTAAACCAAGGAGAGCAAAAATAGAAAAAGAAAGCTATAGGCCAATTTCCCTAATGAATATTGATGCAAAAAAATTTAATTAAATACCAACAGGGAAATTATAGCAAGATGTCACAAAGATTATACACTACTACCAGATGGGATATATGCCAGTAATGCAGAACTCATTCAGTATTAGGAAAACTATAAGCATAATTGATCAATAATTAAAAACAACAAAAATCATATGATCATCTCAATAGATGCACAAACAAAATTTGACAAAAAAAAACAGCACTCATTCCTATTAAAAACACTAGAAAGCATAGGAATAAATAGAGCCTTTTTAAAAATGATAAGTAATATCTACCTACTTATCATTATACCAAAAGTAAGCATGAACTATAATGGGAATAAATTAGAAGGCTTCCCAATAGAATCAGGAATGAAGGAAGGATGTCCATTATCACCACTATTATTCAATATAGTGCTAGATATGCTAGCTATAGCAATAAGAGAAGAAAAAAATTGAAGGAATAAGAATAGGCAATGGGGAAATAAAACTCACTCTTTGCAGATGATATGATTGTATACTTAGAGAATCAATTTAAAAAGTAGTTGAAACAATTAACAACTTCAGCAAAGTTTTAAGATGTAAAATAAACCCATGTATATCAGCATTTCTAAATATTACCAACAAAACCCAGCAGGAAGACATAGAAAGAGAAATTCCACTTAAATTAGCTGTAGACAATATAAAATACTTGGGCGTCTACCTGCCAAGACAAACCCAGCAACTAGATGAACACAATTACAAAACCGTTTTCACACAAATAAAGACAGATCTAAACAATTGGAAAAACGTTAATTGCTCACAGATAGGCTGGGCCAATATAAAAAAAATGACAATTCTACCTAAATTAACCTACTTATTTAGCGCCATACCTATCAAACTACCAAAGAATCATTTTATACAACTAGGAAAAAAAATAACAGCAAAATTCATCTGGAAGAATAAAAGGTGAAACATATCAAAGGAATTCGTGAAACAAAATGTGAAGGAAAGTAGCTGGGCACTACCAGATTTGAACTATAATACAAAATTGTAATCATCAAAAACAATTTGATACTGGATAAGAAATAGAGTGGTAGATCAGTGAAATAGCTTAGGAATAAAATTTGTTGTTGCTCAGTCATTTCAGGCATTTCCAGCTCTTCATAACCCCATTTGGGGTTTTCTTGGTAAAGATACTGGAGTAGTTGTCATTTCCTTCTCTGGCTAATTTTACAGATGAGGAAACTGAGACAAACAGGGGTAAGTGACTTACCCAAGGTCACAAAGCTAGTAAGTGTCAGGGGCTGGAATTGAACTCAGGAAGATGAGTTTTCCTGACTTCAGGACTGACACTTATTCTACTGCGCTACCTCACAGCTCTAAAATGGTAAGTGCTAGCTTTATCAATAAATTAAACATACTCTGAACTTTGTTGTCTCTTTTTACCTTAATTTCAATTGCAACAAGAAGAAAAGCTGTTGAGTAGGGAAAACATTGGTATCAAATACGAATGATAAAAGTTTGATATCTAAGATACATAGGTAATTGACAAAAATATTTAGCAACAAGAGTCATCCTCCAATAAATGCTGAGTAGAAGGATGTGAGCAAATGGTTTTCAAAAGAACTACAAGTTATAAATGACCATCTAAAACATGCTCCAAAATAGTTAATAATAAAATGAAATTAAATTTGCACAACTCTGAGGTTTCACCTCATATTGTGCAGACTGGCAAAGATGAGAAAAAACAGGAAAAATCAAAATTAGGATATGAACACTAATACATTGTTCATAGAGTTATGAATTGCTTCAATTGTTCTATAGAGCAATTTTGAATTATGTAAACAATGACTAAACTATCCTGATCATTTGACTCTGTAATCCCACTAGTTGGGAAATCAAAGACAGTAAAAAGGTCCAAGATATTCCAAGATATTAATGACAGTATTCTTTGTCATAATAAAAAAAACCCTGGAAACTAAGTGATTTGGGAGTGGTTTTATAAAAAAAATAGTGTGGTATTATGAATAAATTTTAACAGGAGAGATTTAGTTAGGTTAGTCTCTTGGAGAGTTCTTAACTACATTTTCCTGGACAAGTGCCAAATGGTCCAGACTTGCCAAAATAAATGTTTTCAGTATCAACTAGAGGAGAAAAAGGTCTAAATCCTAACGTGATAAGTATACAATGTATAGCTCTGGGTATTTATTTGAGGAACTTAAATGAGGAATTAAGGGACTCAGAGAAAAAGAAGAGCTAAACAAAACGCAGTTTTTTGAGCTTCCTGATCACTTATAACAGAGACTTTACAAGTAATTTCAGATTTTTAAACATTACAGCTTAGAACCACATTGGTTATTTCCTTCCAACACCACTTATTCGCAACCAAGCTGCGCCCTTGAAATTCATCAACATTTCCAAGGTAGATAGTTGGTATAATTTTAAATACTAATGAATTCTGAAAGAATTTGGACAAGCAAACAGAAAACAAAATAAACATACAACTCAACAATAGATAACAAAATATGACTTGGATAAAGAGGATTTTATTATGACTAGCTACACATTATTTAAAATTAAAATATAAGAAAAAACTGGGAGTGGGGTCAAATTGGAGGATTAGAGACGGTTACCACCCAGCTGAACTCTCCCAAGATTTTTCTCCAAACAATTTTAAAATACCTCCTCCTAAAATTTGGGAGTGGCAGATACAACAAAAGATTAGCATGAGATATTTTTTCTAGTCTAAGACAATTTTGGAGATCAACAGAAGAAATCTATAACACCAGGGTGAGAATCAGTACAGAGTGTGGCAGAAGCAACAGTCTTGGGCCTTGGAGGTTGCTGCAACAGTGGCAGCATCTTCTGAAGCTCTCAACCCAGAGACTGCAAGGGGATCAGAAAAATGGTCAGAAAAAGATTACAGGGGACTCTTTGCTGGAATTGAATGCAGTAGGTGCTAATTAGCATTTCTATTGTCCATACATGGTTCTGGATTATAGTTCCAGGGCCATGAGGAGCACTTGTAATGAGTCAAAAGGGAGCAAGGGCCTGGTCCTAGTTCCAAGGCAGAGAGGAACACTAGTATTCATGATTGCAGGAGAGCAGGGGACCTGTTCACAGTTCCAGGGCTAAAAGGGGTGCTAATACTTGCAGCTGCAGGGAAAAAACCAAAGTGCAGACCAAGAGAACAGTGACCACGCCTCCCTTTAAATCACAAAACCTTGGAAGCACAGAATACTTGCAGATCCCCAGAACTACCTCTGAAAACAGGAGCACAAAATACCTGAAACTTGGAACAGCACCTCCCCATTCCTAGATGAGCAAACTTCAACATAATGTTCAAAGTCTTGAAATAAGCTGGAAAAATAAGCAAGCAACAACAACAACAAAACTTGACCATAAAAAGTTACTATGGTGTCAGGGAGGCCCAAGAAGTAAACTCAGAAGAAGACAATAATATGAAAACAATTACAAGCAAAACTTCGAAGAAAAATGGTAATTGTACCCAAACCCAACAAGAATTCCTGGAAGAGTTAAAGAAAGAGATGAGTGTTAGAGAAAAAATTGGGAAAAGAAATAAGAATGGTGTAAGAAAATTATGAAAGGCAAATTAACAGCTTGAAAAAAGAGGCACAAAAAATACTGAAGAAAGTAATACCTTAAAAAACAGACTTGGACTAATGGTAAAAGAGGCACAAAAATTCACTGGAGAAAAGAACTCCTTAAAAACAAAATCAGTCAAATGGAAAGGGAGGTACACGAATTCACTGAAGAAAATAATTCCCTAAAAACTGGAACTGGGTAAGGGGAAGCTAAATGACTCCATAAAAAACAATCAAAGTTAAAAAAAAAAATGAAAAATATAGAAGAAAGTGTAAAATATCTCATCAGAAAACAACCAACCTGGAAAATAGATCAAAGAAATATAATTTAAATGTTCTTGGACTACCTGAAAGCCATGATTTAAAAAAAAATAAAGAGCACTTAGATATTATATTTGAAGAAATTATAAAGGAAAATTGTCCCAATAGCTTAGATCTAGGGGGTAAAGCAGAAATCCAAAGATTCTACTGATTACCTCCTGAAGGAGATCCCAAATTGAAAACTTCTAGGTATCTTATACCCCAATTCCAGAGCACCAAGGTCAAAGAAAAAATACTTCAAGCAGTCAGAAAGAAACAATTCACATACCATGAAGCCACAATCAGGATCACATGAGATGGATTAAGGGAGACAGTGGTCAGAAGCAAAACAACCTTTTGAGAAGGGACAGGATAAAGAGAGAGAAAAGGATAAAGAAAGAAGGAAAAACAGAAGAAAAGAGGATATACAGTTAGTGGTCATGACTGAATGTGAACAAGATGAGCTCAAGCATAAAATAGAAGCAGATAGCAGAATGGATTAGAAACCAGAATCTAATAATAAGTTCCTTAAAAGAGATACTCTCAAAACTCAAAGGATTGTGGAACTGAATCTTTTAAACTAAAAGTAAACAAACAAATCAATAAAAAAATTTTTTTTTAAAGAAATACTCTCAAAACAGAAAGGCACACACAGAATTAAAATAAAGGACTGGAATAGAATCTAATAAGCTTTATCTGAAGCAAAAAAGAAAGAAAGAAAGAAAGAATAAAAACAAATTCATGGGTAGCAATCATGATCTCAGACAAAGCAAAAGCAAAAAAATAGATTTAATTAAAAGAGAATTAGGGAAACTACATTTTGCTAAAAGGTACTATAGATAATGAAGTAAAATAAAAAAAATTTTAAGAGTAAGTTTCTCTGATTAAGGCCTCAATTCTCAAATATATAGGGAAATTAGTAAAAATAAAAACCATTCCTCAAAATGGTTTTTAAAAGGTCAAAAGTTATGAGCAGTCAATTTTCAGAAGAAAGCAAAGCTATCAATGAAAAAATTCTTTAAATCACTATTGATTAGAGAAAGGCAAATTAAAACAATGCTAAGTTTCCTGACACCTATCAGAAATGATAAATGTTGGAGGGGATGAGGGAAAATTGGTAGATTAATAAACTGTTAGAGGAATTGTGAGCTGTAGAACAATTTGGAGCTATGCCCAAAGAGCTATAAAACTGTGCATACCATTTGACCCAGCAATACCACTACTAGGTAGGAAAAGGACCTATATGCATAAAAATATTTATAGCAGCTCTTTATGTGGTGGCAAAAAATTGGAAATTGAAGAGATGCTCATTAACTGGGGAATCTCTGAACAAATTGTTACATATGACTGTGATAGAGTACTATGATGCTATAAGAAATGATGAGTGGTATGGTTTTAGGTGAAAAAAAACATAGCAATATCTTTATCAACTGATGCAAGGTAAAATGAAAAGAACTGGGAGGTATGCACAGGAATAGCAATGTTGTAATAATCAACTGTGAAAGACTTGGCTATTCTGATCAATACAGTGATCTAAGACAATGTCAAAGGAGTCATGATAATGCTATCTACCTCCAGAGAGAAAAGTGATGAACTCTGTCTGAGTGCACGTTGAAGTATAATCTTCTTACTTTCTTTATTTTCCTTGATTTTCTGTAATATAGCTAATAGGGAAATATGTTCTGCATTATTTCACATGTATAATTAATATCATTTTGTTTGCCTTCCCAGTGAATGAGAGGGAGAAAATGAGAGAGGGAGGGAGAAAACTTGGAACTCAAAAATTAAAAAGAAAAATGTATTTAAAATAAATAAATAAATAACTTTTTTTTAAGAAACTAAAAGTAAAAAGTTTAATTTGGTTGGTTCTTTTACTCATCATGAAAGAGAGAGAGAGAGAAAGAGAGAGAGAGAGAGAGAGAGAGAGAGATTTTATTATCTCTCCATAAAACTTCCACATCGCAAGGACTCAATGTGTGTCAAAATAGGTGTCCTCTATTCTTTGCTTATACAATTGATTGGGAGGACCTGAATATAGAACTTTGTGCTCATCTTGCATGTTGTCAGAAATACACGTGTGCATAGTGCAAATGGGAAGTGCTCTGCTTAGTATTTTGAATGATCAGTCTTCAATGTCTCTGTTCCTCTAAATGGAAATAAATTAATGAAAATGTCCCCTTTGGGGGTGGTTAGGCGGCGAAGCAAATAGAGCACTGGTCCTGAAATCAGGAGGACCTGAGTTCAAATCCAGCCTCAAACCCTTAACATTTACTAGCCAGGTGACCTTGGGCAAGTCACTTAACCCCAATTGCCCTCCAAAAAAGCAAAAAAAAAAAATCCCCTTTTTTGTTTCACTAGAAATACAATGATTGACTGCTCAAAATGGAGTTGAAAAATCCACATTCCAAAAATAGTTATGTTTTCAGATTCAATATTGTATATATTTTTTAAAAATACTTTATAGTTGTTTAGTGAAAAATGAGGACAAGATGATCCTATTATTGGCTGGGTTCAGTGATTCCCATGATGGTGGTACAATTCCACATAAGCCCTTAGTTGCACATGCCTGTTTTTTCAGGGATTAAGCTATGTAGTATTACAATTGTGTTATTTAATATTACTTACAATGAGTAATATAATAAAACAAAACAGCCACGAAATAAAACCAAGAGCAGAAAACTGAAATTGATTTTGACCTTCAAATTTTAAAAAATCAGGGGCGGCTAGGTGGCACAGTGAGTAAAGCACCAGCCCTGGAGTCAGGGGGACCTAAGTTCAAATCCGGCCTCAGACACTTGACACACTAACCAGCTGTGTGACTTTGTATAAGTCACTTTACCCCAATTGCCCTCCAAAAACAAAAAAAGCAAAAAAAAGCAAATTTTAAAAAATCAGGAGATAGATACTATGTTTAAATCAGTTTTATTTTCAGGCCTGCATTGTCTCTCTCTCTCATCTATCTAGCACCCATTGAGAATGGAAGAAAACAAAAAACCTCCATTACAAACATGAAAAGTCAAATAATAACAAAATTCTCATATTAGTCATATTAAAAATGCATTTCAATTTATATTTGTCCACCACCTCTTTATTTGGAGGTGAGTAGCATATTCCACCATGAATCCTCCAAAATAACAACTGATAACTTATTAATTAGAGTTCCTAATTAAGTCTTTCAAAGTTGTCTTTACAATACTGCTGTTATTGTAAAAATTATTTTCCTGGTCTTCTTGTTTCATTTTTCAACAGTTCATACATGTTTTCCCAGGTTTATCTGAAACTATTCCTTTCATCATTTCTTATAACAAAATAGTATTATACCACAATTATATACCATAACTTGTTCAGTCATTCCCAAATTGATGGGTAACCCCTTCAGTTTCCAATTCTTGGCCATCACAACAACAGCAGCATATATGACCTTTTCTCTTTCTCTTATCTGTTTGGGATATAGACACAGTTTACGGCTTTTTGGTAAAATTCCAAATTGCTTTCCAGAATTGTTGCTCCAGTTAGTAGCACCACCACCAAGAGTGCATTAATTAATGCCTATTTTCCCACAGCGTCTACTGCATTTGTCATGTTTATTTCTTATCAACTTTGTCAATCTGATGGGTGTGAAGTATAACTTCAGTTATATTAATTTGCATTTTTCTAATTATTAGAGATTTTAAGCATTTTCATATGACTACTGATAACTTAGATTTCTTCCTCTAAAAACTATCTTTTCATATCTTTTGACCATTTATTAATTGAGGAAGAGCCCTTATTCTTATGAATTTGAATCAGTTCTATATATCTTTTAGAAATGAGACCTTTATCAGACCTAAATGAGAAACTTGCTGAAAATATTTTTCCCCATTTACCTTTTTTCCCCTCATTTTGGCTGCATTTGTTTTGTTTGTGCAATTTTTTTACTTTTTAAATCAAAATTGTACATTTTAACTCCCATGATCCTCTGTATTTTTTCTTTGGTCATAAATTCTAACCCCATCGGTAAATCTGACAGATAATGTCCTCCTCGCTGCTCTAATTTATTTATGATGTCACCCTTCATGTTTAAATCATGTATCAGCTTATTTGGTCTATACTTAGATTCTGCCAGACTCACTTTCCAATTTTCTCAGTGTGTTTAGTCATTTTCAGTAATGCCTGACTCAGTGTGACACCATTTGGGATTTTCTTGGCAAAGATACTGCAGTAATTTACCTTGTCCTTCTCCAACTCATATCATAGATGAGTAAACTTAGACAAACAGAGTTAAGTGACTTGCTCAGAATCTAATAAGTGCCTGAGGATGGATTCGAACTCAGGTTTCTTGACACCAGATCCATACTACTGTGCCCCCTTTGGGGGTTTATCAAGCATTAGGCTGCTGTGCTCATTTTTCTATATTTATTTGGATGCCAAATTATTTTGACAAATATGACTTTGTAGCATAATTTGAGATCTGGTATTGCTAGGCCCTTTTCTTTCTTACTTTTCTTCATTAACTCCCTTGATATCCATGACCTTTTGTTCCTCCAGATGAATTTTGTTATTTTTTCTACCTTTACATAGTGTTCTTTTAGTAGTTTGTATCGTACTGAGTAAGTAAATTAATTTCGGTAATATTATCATTTTATCATATTGGCTCATGAGCAATTAATACTTTCCCAATTATTTAGATCTGATTGGAAAGTCCTCTATTTTATCTCCATTGTAGATAATAATGGTTCTTGACTTTAGATAGATGCTACTTATCACATTAAAGAAAGTTCCATTTATTCCCATGCTTTCTAGTATTTTTATAGGAATATGTGTTGCATCTCATCAAAAGCTTTTGCTGAATTGTTTTAATCTTATGATGTTTGTTGTTCTTATAATTAATATAGTCAGTTATATTTCTAGTTTTCCTAGTATGGAACCAGGCCCATATTCCTCTTATAGTGGCTGTGACAGGTGGTAATAAAGGATTGTACCAAGGGAGTAAAAGTGGAGATAGGGAGAAGGGGCTGGATTTGAGAGGGGGTATGTGTGTATAATTTTTATTTTAGATAGAAGTGAATAATCTGGTAATTAATTAGAGGCAAGGGAGAAGGAAAAGGCAAAGATAACTCTCAGGTTATAAACATGAGAAATCTGGGATGATGGTAGTAGAACAGAATGAAATAGCAGAGTAAGAAATAAGTATGGTTTTAGAGGGAATGAAAAAATCAATTTTGGACATAGTGACTTGGGAATATTGCAGAATATTTAGGTAAAAGATTTTGTAACCAGTTGAAGGTGGAGATCGAGACCTTAGAAGAGAGGTCGGAATTATAAATGGAGATTTGGGAGTTGTCTACACAAAGGAGGCAGTTAAAATCATGAGAATGAATTAGTTTACTAAGTGAGAGTATGAAGAGGGAAGAGATCCCAGGTGAGACCCATCAAGAACAGATGAGACTTATCAGGAGTTGTCAAAGAGGTGAGAGATCCAAGACTATAGCTATTACCATGGCAGAGCAACTAGGACTTTGCAACAGAGCACCAAACCAATTTGGGTTAATGACAATGATACAACTGAGTTCTGCATTCAGTTAGCAAGAATAATTGGTTAAAACAGAAAGCTACCAGATAATAAGCCATACTGCAGGCATGTTGTCCTAACTAGTTCTTGGGGAAGAGTTTTGTGTATATATTGTGCTTAACCCTCTCTCCTGCACCAGTCTGACTGACAATTACATTCCCAAAGCCCAAGACTGACCATGTCATTTGCCATACTCAAAAAGCTTCAATGATGCCCTCTTATCTCTAGACAAAATAGACACTTCACTTTGGCCTTTAATAATCTAATATGGGCTTACTTACCTCTCTAGGCATACTACATACTACTGTCTTTTACACACTCTACATTCCAGGCAAATTGACCAGATTCCTCAGACACAATATTCCATATCCCAACCGTGATGGGAGACATCTACCAGTGACCACTGCCATGTGGTCTGAACTGCTCTCCTAAAAATACATTGAAATGGTTCTTGAAACTTGATTAGCTCAGGGGCTAGGGCTTTTTTAATGTGGTCTCTTAGTCACCTGAAACCTACTGCCCCCTCACAACAAAAAAAAAAAAGCCACAAGGGGCCCAGAAGGGCCTGGAGGCTCTGGAATGCAAATGCAGCAGGAAGCTGTGCTCTGTTGCATCAACTTGAGATCTTTTCTCTGGATGTACCTGGAGAAAAAACTTCCTCTCACTAATCCCCATTTTTACCTACTATATGTTCCATGATTATCATTCCATTCTAATCTCGAGTCTAAACTGGCAAAGAAGTAGCCTCTGTGCCTACCAGCTCAAATGCCATCTCCTACCTGAGGCCTTTCCTGATCTTTCTCAAATGCTATTGCACCCCCACCCCCACCCCCACCCCCACCCCCACCCCTACCCCCACCAATTACTTTACATTCCCTTACATATGAGAGTTTATTGTATGTTTAAATCTTGGTATTCTTAGAGCACACCACCAGGTGCTTAATAAATGTTCACTGATTGATTGTTTTGAATATCAAGTAAGAAATGATGGACATGAGAAATTAGGGGAAACATGGGCATATTTATGTGATTTGATAAAAAGTGAGAAAAGAAAAACTACATAAAACCAACATATACAATGACTATGGGATAAATGATCACTAGAAAGGAAGCCAAATTGTAAGTAATCAAAAATAAAAACACCAATGATGTTCCTGAAGAGCAAATAACAAAGTGGATTCCTTCTCTAGGCAAAAAACTGACAGACTACGAGGGCAGAGTGTTGTATATGACACCATCGGATGCAGTTATTTGTCTCAATTAATTTTGCTTACCTGCTTTACAAAGAAGGTTCATTCTGGGGTGGAGATGTGTGTTTCAACATGAGGGGGTAGGAAGGATATACACAAATGAGAGTAATTTAAGTCCAAAAGTCATCAATAAAACTTTTTTAACAAATTTAATTGGCAGAGTCAAGATGCTGGCAACTCCATGGCTCCCACCACAACCACCTCAAATACCTAGAAAATCTGACTCTAAACAAATTTTAGACCTCCAGAATTCATAAAATGACAGAAACAAGGCTCCTGCTGAAGGCAGCCTGGCAGATGGACAGAAAGGGCTCATTGCTGGGAGCAGAGCCCAGCCCCATGCAGTTTTAGCCCCAGGCCATCCAGGAGAAGCCCCAGCTAGAGCTTTCAGGAGAGCAGATCACTGGCAGCTGTAGTGGTTTCGAGAATTACCAACTCATAAGAGCCAAGGACAAAGGGAAAAGGTCAGTGGAACTCGGCTAAATTTGGGGGAGGGGCTCTGGCCAACTGCCTCCAGAGCTAGAAGCAGTCTGAAGTGGCAGCCCTTCAGCCACCTCCACATGGCTGCTTCAGAGCTCACAGCCTGCAGATTGCAGGGGGGGCAAGCAATCATTCAGAGGCTAAGTGCTCTTGCCTTGAGCTGCCTGGATCGGGATAGTAGTCTTGGGTGGTGGTCCTGAGGTGCATTTTCAGTGAGCCAAAGCTGGTGGGGGCTGCAGAGACAACGGCCTCCTAATAGCTCCAGCAGCTGTGAAAACCCCAGCAATTTGGGACAGAACTCTCCCCTCTGAAAGCAGAGTTCTACGGAACCCGAAAGTCAAGTAACTGACTGGCAACATAAGCAGGCAAAGGAAGCAAAGAAAGCTCAGC
>CM053583.1:185866981-186010902 GCA_028627135.1 Pseudochirops cupreus
AAAGTCCTTCTTCAGCTCATATCTAGCTTTAAGGCATTCTTCATGTTTATTGGAGGCCCCTGGTGGGGGAGCTCTGGCTGAACTCTCCTCCTCCCTCTCTTTGCCATGATCTTTCTTTTCCCCAAAGAAGGAATCTAGGGTTTGGTTGCTGTTCTTACTTTGCTTCTTATGCTTATTCTTACTCATGGTTGATCAGTCTGTGATTTTTTTTTTTAAATCTCTGTGGGACTCTGCTTCCAGAAACAAAAGCTCTGTCCCAAATTTCTGGGGTCCTCCCAGCTGCTGTAGCTCTCAGGAAGGTGCTGGGTCCCTTTCCTACTTACTTCGGGCTCACTAGATAATGAAGACTCTAGGACTGAGGCCCAAGACTGCGATCCAGATCCAGGCCGCTCAACGTGAGAGCACTTGGCCTCTGAATGATCGCTTAGTCTCCCTGCTGTCTGCAGGCCATGGGCACAGAAGCTGCAATGTGGAGGTGGGTGCAAAACCTCTGCCTTTCACTTTCCAGCCCTGGAGGCCTTTCAGCTGGACCACTTTTCTCCCCTGATTTCGCAAGCTTCACTGACCTAGTTCTGAACGCTGCTTGCAGCTGCCGCTAATCCAAGGCTCTGAGGCTCCTCCCATCCAGCTGCCCCCGGGGCTCAGCCAGGGCTTCAGGCCAGTCTGGTTTCACAGTGCTGATATGGGTCCTCATAGCTGAGCTGATTTTAGTGGGAAGTATCTTTGTGTGCGTTTTGGAGTTCTAGGATTTGTTTAGAGTCATATTTTATGGGTATTTGGGGGTGGCTATGTGAGAGCTGCCATATGTTGCTGCTCCTACACTGCCATCTTGGCTCTGTCCCCCTGTTTTGATGATCTTAATAGAAGATAGAAGGCAAGGGGGTAAAGGAATGCACTAGGGAAGAAAATGAGAGAAAAGACTGGGGACATTATCTTCCACAAATGAGATATGCAAGTAGAAGACCATACAAAAATATCACTTAATCCATGTTTTTATCTGAACCAAAAGAAAATGAGAGACATATGTGTACAGACAAATGTGTATAGATTCCCTGTAATGATAATATGGTTCAGAGGTAATACATGTATCAACTCTCCATATTAGAATATAAACTGTTCATTCTTGTTTAGTCCCTCATCATTGCTCACTTACGCTTATCTTTTTATACTTCTCTTGGTTCTTGCCTTTGCATTTCCATGTATATTTCTACTCTCCTCTGGGCCACTAGATGGTGCTGCAATAGATAAAATGCTGGGACTGGAGTCAGGAACCACCCCACCCACCCCAGTATCTTTGCCAAGAAAACCCCAAATGGGGTCACAAAGAGTCGGACACAACTGAAAAATAACATTTAACAGCTATGATATTCAGTGAATATATATTGAGTATTGATATTATTTAATTGTTTGTGATACCTTTCAGGATACTAGTTTCTCTAATTATTTCCTTTAGTCAAATCTTTTTGCTGTGGCTTTTCTGAGATGATCATTACCTTTGCTTTTTTTATTTCAGCTGAAGTATGATATGTTATACTGGTCCCTCATTTTAACTCTGTGTCAGCATTTGTTTCAAGTATATTTCTTATAAACAAAATATTGTATTTTGGCTTCTAATTTATTCTATTATCCTCTTCCATTTTCTAAGTGAATTCATCCCATTCATATTCATGGTTGTGATTATTAATTGTGTATTTCCCTCCCTCCTAGTTCATTTTAATTTTTTTGGAATGGCTGTTTATTAGCAGAACTGCATCTTCAGCAAACAATTTGCGAAGCCATTCACTTGGACCAGGTCTAGCTCCTACAAAGGATTAGCTTTCCTGAACATACAAATGACAGACAACTTTAAAGTTGTCAACATTTAATTACAACTTCTGGTCCAAAGGGACCAGACAGCTTATTGTGTGAAATAAGCAGTGAATCAACAGATTACTTCTGACTGTGTTTGATAAATTAGCACTGTCAGTTGCTGCATAACATGGCTCATGATTAGCTCCCAATTAGCAGTACTAAAGGCTTACCCTTGCAAATCTCATCTGTTCCCCACAGCAACCCAGTGAGGTAGATGCCCTCCTTTAACTCCATTTTTAAACAGGAGGAAAAAAAGCATAGAGATATTGCTTCTTGGAATAAGGTCTTACACACAGGTCTTTTTCATGTAAGTAGAGCCACTTATTTCATTACAGATCCTAACTCTTAAGCATAACCTCAAACATACAGTTATTACACAGATGCAAATGACAATAATTTAAAATATATCACATACATACTACCAAACTCATGAATTCAATCTATGAAAACATTAAGGGCAAGAACAAATTCTTAAATGGTCATTTTTTTTTTCAGTGCCTGCACCTTTGTAGCCAGCTTCCAAAATGGGAGGGCAGTAGCAGCATTTACTTATAATTAGGTGTGATTAAGGGATTGATAGATATTGGATGGCATGGTAAGGGGTTTGGAGTTGATCTAGAATATATATCATTGTGTTGACCATCCTTTATATCCCAGCTTGGTCCTTCTCAAGTTCTTCCTCTTTAAGTTATACTTGCTTTTATTACTAGTTTTCACTCAAATTCATTAAAGACCAGAGCACTTTGCATCTGATTTTGTTGATTTGGTTTGGTTTTTTAACTAGATTTTTTAACCTCTTAATTCTGTAGATCTTATGGGAGGACATGATGATGAGATGACAGCCAAGCTTCCACCACAATGGAAATCCTATTCTCTTGTGTTTTTCCCTCTGTCTTCTTCCCACCCTCTCTTTACAAAGAAAAGAGCAGTGAGAGAAGAGGGTCCTGATAACTCTTGTTCTATGCATGATGCAATCTGCTTCTGCTTCTCCTCCTATCTTCTCTTTCCTTCATGTGGATCCTAATCCCAGTTTCTTATCCTTTTTTTCTTTTCTTTTTAAAATCCTCTTCATAATCCATCCTTTAAGATTAGTTTATTGTGCCTATGACTAATCCTTCCCTCTTATTTCTTCTTCTCCCCTCTCTTCACTAAACCTGGTATGAGTGCAGGGCTGAACAGAGCATCTTCCTAGGGCTGATGGGATAAGTATGAAAAATAGACCCAAAGGATGGTACTTATAACAAAAATGTCTAAATTTCAACAGATTTTCGAATAAATACAGACATGAAATATGCGGAATCTGTATGACATCAGTCAGAAAAAGGTCAGTATTCTTGGGGTCTGCTTAAATGTTTTTCCAGAATTAGTATATAAACTCTAGTCTTAGGGAGCGAGGTGGGGAAGGCCATAATATTATAATAGAAGAAAAAGAAACTCAATGTCAGATTTGTTCTTGTATTTGTTAGTAAAAAATGTGGGGAGGAAACAGCAATAATAGGTGTACAAAAAATTGTACTAGGAATAAGACAAGCTTATATATTTCTTTTCATCTGACAGACATAATCAAGAAATATGTTGAGGGTACTTTTCAAAAAAATTTGGACAATGATCCTAAAGGTAAAACTTTGGATATAGCAAGTAAATTTGTCAGGAAGGTGTTGAGAGATTGAGGTCAAGCGCCATTTTTAAAGTCATTTTTATTTTCACCAAATATATTCTCTTGGAACAAATCCTGAAATATAAACTACATATATTATATATAAACATATTATATATTTTTATATATATCTATATATATGCATATGCATATATATATGTATATATAAAGTCTTTACTGTATCAAAATATAACTCCAGAGCAATAAAAGCAATCAAAATCAACACATGGACACATGTTATTATTATAACACATCTTTATAAAAGCTGTTTGGGTTTTTAGCTCCTCCTTTTTGCAAGAAATTAATACCTATAATCCTACTGCTGCTAATAGCTATAATCCTATTGTAGTAATCTTCAATATCATTTCCTTTTTAAAATTATCATTATTTTGAATAGGCTGGAAACATTAACTTCATTCACAAGCCTCAAGAATTCAGGAGAGCTTTTAAGTAGTTGGTTAAGATTAAATTCTGATCATGACAACAGAGTTAAAAACAAAGAATTTATACAAAAAGGAAAATTTTCATGATGATCTAGTCATATCACATGTATAAATATGTTTTATTTTGATAGAGTGTATTTTGTAAGCAAGGAATTTTAATTATATAGTTTCTGCAAAAAAGGGGTCTTTTTTCTGGTACAGTATTAACAAGAGACTTCAAGCAATAATTCAGACTTTAATTGTCTTAGCTGCCTTGTCTAATGATACCTTTTATAATATGGAGTTTTATTAATTATCAAATCTTTGTCATTTTAAGCAGCATGTGGAAGTAGGTAAAATATGCCTAATGATAAAATAGTGTGGGTCACTGGGAATACAATGCTGTTTCTGCCTTGCTGAATTCATGGCAACAATAAACATTAATTGGTTAAGGGCATATCATGTGCAAGGGATGGTTCTAGAAGCTAAGAATTTAAAGACAAAATTGAAACAGTCCCTGTCCTCAAAAGGAGCTTATATTCTATCAGGGAAGATGACACATACACATCTAAGTATACAGAAACTTTACAAGATAAATGTTATCATTTTGGCAGATACAATGAAAATGACTTCAGTAAAACAACCCCATGCCTCCTGCTAGACCCTTCTTGAGAAAAGATAGGTCCTTGTTTTCATCTGAGAAACTTAATCAGCTATATTTTCTCAGGAATAAGAAGGTAGTAATACTACAGTCTCATGGAAGTAAGAATCAAAGATAAGAGATGGTGAACCCCTTAGCATACTCAGATGGTAGAGGACAATTTCCTGAGAGGTTTAAATTGTAAAATTAACGATAATCTCTCTTCTGTGCATATTCTCCCCTCCTCCCACCTGTTTCTACTCCTATTGCTTAAACTAAACATATTCTAGCAATGAATATCAGGGTAAGTATACAAGTTATGATAATAGGGTTAAAGTGGACATCACTTTCTGCAACAGATTTTTTCATAAAATATATGTAAATAAAATTATTTTAAATTAACTATGGGAACTTATTTCAAATAATCCTGTGTATAATAGATTTGCAGTTTTATATGGACGCATCTTTTTATTATAATGTATAATGGCAATGCTTGTTTTATTCCACAAATTAAAAATAAATAAAATTTTTAAAAGTAATTATGCTATAAATCCATTTATATATAAAATTTTATTTTGATCGTCTGAGTTTTTATGTGTAGCAACCATCTTGCCCAATCTGCCCTTTCCCCTATAAATAGGGAATAGGAATGGGTATGGAGATTGAGAAAGAAGGAAATGTGCATGTAGAATTGTTACGATGTAACAATAGGAGAGACAATAGCATGAATGAGATCTGTGAGGAAAATCAAACAAGGTCTTTCTCTCTGTATCTGACTGCCTCTTTCCTTTGCCCATGTTCCCCAAGGATGAGTTAACCATATAAAGAAAGAGATTCCTGCCAATGAAGAACAACTAATTAAAATAAACACACACACACACACACACACACATGCACACACCAGGAGAGCCAGTTCACACCTTCAAGAGGACCTAGATTTCAAGTTCCTGAGTCTTCTTCTAAAGATCAGCCCTACTAGGTATGTGTGGTCAAACACCAGTTGATGTGTTGCCCACGCTCTTGTCTTGCTACTTCACTGATTCCCCTATACCCAATTAGTTAGTGGTTGATTACAATCCTTATTAGAACTATAACTAGGCATTCTTGGACTTGGGAAGAGCTCAGGCTGGGCAATCAGTGTTACCAGGCTTTCTAGTTACTAGGAATGACTCTATTCCAGAAATCACAGAATTTTAGACTTAGAAGACCTCTGCAGCCTTCTGGTCCAACCGAAACACAAAAGGAATGCCCTAACATACTAGACAAGTGGTCATGAAGACTCTGCTTAAAGAGCACCTATTGATTCAGCCCATTCCCATTTTGATCCTGACAATTTAGTTCTGCCTCTCTTTGGAAAAATCAGAACAGATAACCATTTATATATTTTATTCTTTTTTTTTTTTCAAAAAGAGAGCCCACTTTTATTAAAGAACTGAATGGGTAGTTTGACCTGTTTTGGTTTTTTGCTTTCAGTTTTATTAATCTTTGAATTTCAGAAATTATAAATTAGAATTTACTGGGGTTTTATATGTACATATACATATACATATATATATACATACATATTTCCCTTCAAGACTTCTTTAACTACACCCCCCAAAAATTTGGTAGCTTGTCCCATTGTTGTCATTTTCTTTGATGATTTCTATAACCTGTTTTTTGATTGATTAATTCTGTTTTTCTTTTTTTTGATTGATTAATTCTTAAGGATTAAATTATTTATCCTGTAATCAAATTTTCAATTGTTCAAATTCTGAACTTGATGAACCCCATTTAAAAAAGAATGGCACCGTATACAAAATAAGAAAACTACAAAACTCTATTATGCTCATTTTACTTTTTAAAAAGATATGTAATAAATTTCATATGTTATTTTCAAATCTGCCCTGCTTGTCTGCTTTTGTAGAACCCATATTCCCCTCCTGCCTATCCTGATTGCTTCCATTTACAGAGTCCCCAATAAGTCTACCAAATTCAAGTAAACCCAGAAGGATACAACCCTTCAAGATCTAAAGCAGGCTGTCCTCTAGTCTCTCCTTTGGTCCCTTAGAACCCTTTGAGGTCCATGTATTTGGAGTTCTAAAAGACCTGGCTTCGTGGAGCATTTACGAGCACCAAGAGGAGGCCAGAATAAATAACTGTTAAGTTTCTGGAGCTCCACGTTTCCAAAGCAACCGCTTACTATACCCCTTTTGAAAAGTAGTTGCTCACCTATTACTGGGCACAAGTTGCTACTAAACAGATGAAACAGAATCATGCAACCATCCATTGTCCAGAGTCGCCTATTACGAGTTGGGTGATGCAAGATAGTTACTCTAACAAGATGGGCAGGTCATAAGATATTTCTGTCGCTAAATGGAAATAGTACATTAACATTCATTCTTGCATTGATGCCTTTCACAAACAGGTCAAGACTAGGCTAGAGACTGAGGCCTCACTCCAATCAAAATCCCAGAACCCTGTCTCTTCTGTTCCAAAAAGCTTTACCTATGACTTGACTTGTCTGATTTATCAATGGTTCCATCTGTTCTAAGAGGAACATAAACAACAAGACTTCAGCAGCCAGGAATTCAATAGACTAAGCTCCAGGCTAAGGATCAGTAGAAAGATGATTTTCATCTTCACTAATTCCTGGCCAATGGTCATGGATCTAGCCAATTATTCAGAGGCCTAGAGAGCACAAGAGTGGAAAGTCAAAGGTTCTCCTTTAGAGTCAGGTATTTGGTCAATACCTCCCGCTGTTTGTGGGGCATGTCAACAGTCATCAGAGATATCCCACACTGAAGCACAAAGGAAAAGTCAGCAAAGACCAACTGGGCTCCTAGTACCAATTGGAGCACCTGATAATTCAAGGGAGCCCTAGCCTGCTCCCAACTGACAAAATAGCATTGTCCAATGTTGAAGCAAAAGGTTTGTGCCTGCTAATTAACATCTGCATTAATTATGCAACTTATTGCCTAGACCACCCAATGATTTCTGAGATCCAACTTTCAGAAAGAGTGTGTATGAATGGACTGATTTTAGACATAATTCCAGCTGACCTTCTCCAATCCTTCCTTTTTACCCAGTGCCCATTTGGCATAGCCTCAAGGTCTTTACCCTTTCAGAGGACTCCATACATTCTGGAGAAATAGCTCAGTTGTTCCCTGAACAACTCCTTCCCAGAAAGGGCTTGGGGTCCTGAGGAGTGGTATTATTGGGAGGTGCCTTGCTTTTGAAACTGTCACTATATAACTATGGTAGATGTGTATTTCCTTGAAGAAAGGGGGTCCCCAAGCCAACTTAGGGGTCATTCTGAGTCCCTGGATGGAGTGAAGGAGAATTCTTACTTAGCCCCTGTAGAAGAAGAGGCAGCCCCTCCACAGAGATAAACACTTCATATCCTCCCCTAATGTGCCTCTTGTGGAGGGGAAGGATTTGGTGGGAGAGTCAGAGAACGCTGAGTGAGTGGAAGCATTGGAAGAATCTCAGTGTTTACTTCTTAGACCCTGGTACAGGTTGCATGCAGGAGGCTTGTGACATCTCAGCCATTTTACTCCAGATGACCTTGATTCAAGATGAAGAATTGTTGGCTGTGCCAGAAGTGGCAGCATCCGTGCTCTGGCCTGGTACAGCACCTACTCATTGACCCTGCCTCACGTCAGGAGAACCTGTGGCTATGCAGGAGGTACCATCATCTGACCCTAACACAGTGCTCTGTTTTATCAGCTCATCACCACCACCTTGCATTAGGAGACTCTCTGATCTACAAAAATGTGGCGTCACCCACCACATGCAGAGGACTAGTGGAGGAGATGGCCCTTCTGAAGAGGGGAAGAGTGGAGAAAAAAGCCTACAATTTCTGACTTTTTTCTTCACCTTTTAATTCTCTTTCTTTATGGGGATGATTGTGGAGGAGGATATATATCTATATATTTCTACTTTTTTTCTTTTTCCTTCTCCCTCTATGACAGAATAATTGCCCAATAAAACCCTGAAAGGAATTTTAAAATATATTTTTCCCAATTATGTGTTAAAATAGATTTTTTTAACATTTGTTTTTAAGTTTGGAGTTCCGAATTCTATTTCTCTCTCCTTCCCCTCCACCTCCCTAAGCTGGTAAGCAATCAAATATAGGTTATACATGTGCAATCATGTAAAACACTTCCATATAAATCATTTTGTATAAGAAGACTCAAATAAAAGAAAAAGAAAAAGAAAGCAGAAATAGCCTGCTTCAGTCTGTCTTCAGTCAACATCAGTTCTCTCTCTGGAGGCGGCTAATAAGCTTCATCATGAGTCCTTTGCAATTGCCTTGGATCTTTGTATTGCTGAGAATAGCTAAGTCATTCACAGTTCTTCATCATACAATATTGCTGTTATTGTGTAAAATGTTTTCCTGGCTCTGTTCACTTTACTTTGCATCAGTTCATGTAAGTCTTTCTAGGTTTTTCTAAAATCCTCCTGCTTATCAGTTCTTATAGCACAATGATATCCTAAAAGGATGTAAATCACATAAAGGTCCCTTATAAGATTCTCAGGATCATGCCACCATGGAAATAGCAGTGATAGAACCAAGGTTTCCTCATTTTCTCACCACAGGGATGCAGAGTCAACAAAGTTGTTTCTGGGACCTGATTGGCCCTTGCCTCACTTGACAGTTTCCTGGTCACCTAAGGACATAAAAAGTCTCACTCAAATGGACTGCTTGATCCTCCTACTTAGTAAGTATCTGATGACAAGGGCAAAGTAGCAGTTTCAGGGAAGCTAAATGTCACTATATCCTTGTAGTGGATTTTTGCTATGTTAGGGCAAAGTAAGCCAGCTTTTATTACCTGTTCAATGACTTCTGAATGCCTCATTTTGTCCCAACATGAAATCTGAACTAACTTGGTAATAGTGTTAGACCTACCCTGTAACAGCAGTATAATTCAAGATTTGGTACTGCTAGGCCAGGGGTAGTGAACCTGAAGTCTTGAGGCCTTCTAGACCCATAAGTGTAGCCTTTTGACTAAATCCAAATTTTGTTCTGTAAAATTGGGACTCAGTCAAAAGGGAACACTTAAGTCTCTAAAAGGCCACAATCTCACCTCAGTGCCACAGGTTCCCCACACCTGTGCTAGGCTGCCTGCCTTCCTCAACTTTTTTTTTCCATTATTTCCCTTGAGAATATTGATCTGTTGGTCCTTCAGATTAATTCTGGGTTTGTTTTTTTTTCACTAAATCTCTAAAGTAATCTCTTTGGAAACTGATTGGTACAATACTGAATAAGTAAATAAATTCCAGTAGTATTATCATTTTAGCAAGATACAACCCAGGCATGAATAACTTTCTTGATTTATTAGTCTCTTTTTATTTCTCTAAATAGTGTTTTGTAATTAATGTAATATGATTTCTGTGTGTGTCTTGGTAGGCGGACTTTTAAAATTTTTAAATATATTTTATTGTTGTTTCAAATGGAGTTTCTCTTTCTTTATCTTCCTGTTTGATATTACAGGAAATATAAAGAAATCTGATGGCTTTGTGGGTTTATTTCATACTATGCCATTTTATTAAACTGATTGTTTCAATTCATTTTTAGTTGACTCTGGGGTTCTTTAGACAGACCATGTAATCTTCAAAAAGAGGTATTTGTGTTTCCTCCTTGTTTATATTCCTCAAAACCATTCTAGCATTATGTTAAGTAATAGTGACGCTAATAGGCATCTTTGATTTATTCCTGATTTTATTGGCATAGTTTCTAATTTATCTCTGTGATACCGAATGCTGGCTTTTGGGTTTAGTGGTGCCATTTACAATATTAAAGAATGGTCCATTTATTCCCATGTTTTTAAGAGAAATGGTTGGTAGAATCTGTCAAAAAGCCTTTGCAGCATCAATTGATATATTCACAGCCTAGTTTTTCCCTTTAAAAAGCAATGAAACCATACTTAATACTTTACTGGTCCAGGGAACTAAGGCTTGAAACATTAACATATCTTTCCAGTCATCTATGGCATAAAAAGTTCAGCTGAAGAGCTGCGGACATTCCTCAAACTTTGCTCATCCTTTTGGTTGGGGTTACCACCTTGACAAAGCAGTAGCATTGTGATAATAACAGCATTTCATTCATGAACAGGAATTGGTAATCAAATCACACAATGCAAAGTCTGTAGCATCTAAACAGATATTTTGCATATACAAACAGTTTAAAATTGGAACAAAATACAGAGGGAGAGAACTATTCTAATAAAGATTAAACTAAATGAAATTTGAAATGGGGTTTGAAATATTAAAATCAAAAAGAAATCAAAGTAAAAATTAATTGAAATCTAAAATATTTCCTTCAAAATATTCATAACAAAAAATTTTAAAAATAAAATAAAATATTCATAACAAAGAAATTCTGTGGCTAAATAGGAAAATATTTCAAAATCTGAACATTGTGGGGGGGAGGGGTGCAATAGAAAGAAGAAACTTATTTCAAAAAGACATCCAGAAACTTTGGAATAAATGTTGAAATTGAAGGGAATGAAGAAAGGGGGAGAACTTTGTCAAAGTGACAAGCTTACTTGCTGGTTATTAATGCATATACCTTTAGGTAATGAAGACTGGGAAAGAAATGTCAGACTTGTGGACATAGCTACCAAGTACACAGGGTAGGTGGGCCACCAATACAGAATGAAGTGATAGACTACATTCAGAGAAAGATCTAGAAAGAACAGAGTTTAAATGGAGACTGAAGCAATCTACATGCTATTGTTCTTTTCCATGTTTGAAACGTTTTTTTTTTCCCATTGTTCACTCCATAGGTTACAACCCTTCTATACAACCAGACTAATGTCCAATGTGAAAGTATTTGCAGATCCTATACTTGATTGCATGCCACCATGGGGCGGGGGGAGAGGGAGGGAAGAAAATTTGAAACTCAAGGGATTCTGGAACTGAATCTTGTAAACTAAAAGTAAATAAACAAATCAATAAGAAAAAAAAAGAATGAAGTGATAGAAAGAGCAGTTGGAGGGAAGAAGAGAGAGGACAGCTCCTTTATGGAGCTGTGGATTTCTTTTATCTCCTTCCTCCCTCAAAGAAATGGCTTTCCATTTTAAGCCAGCCCACCAAAAATGGCAGCCAGTGGCAAAAAATTGAAAGTATGCCTACTTCATATTTGCTAACTAGCAGTCTGCTCTTCTCACCCCCTTATGATTTATTTCTAGGAGTATCTGGATTCCAGAATCATGTACAAGCTTTGTGTGTTCTAATACCAATTGTCTACTTTGTTCTAACTCTTCACCTCCCTAAAATAAGAAATGCTTCTCTATTTCTAAGTCTTAAATAAAATATACAGCAAGTTTAGAATTGCTGCTGGCCAGTAGGATTTTATAGTACATATGTAAAGGCAACAAACAGATAAGGAACAGAGAACTTACTGCACCCCACTGATTGGAAGAGTGGGGGAAAGGCTTTTCTAGGAAGTTGAAAAGGCCCCTAGTCCATTGGGTTGATTGGATGTTATTAACCCAGAGCTGTGGATTTCAGTGGCTGCCAAAAGCCCCATATTGCAACTCAAGATGAGTTTAGAGATTTTACTGAGCAGTAACTACTTTCTTTCATTCTCAGTTCTGGAGTCCTGCCTTTCTCCTTGAAGCAGCTAGGTGGAGCAATGGATAGAGCACTAGCCTTGAAATCAGAGAACTCTGGGTTCAAATTAAGCCCATACAAATCATCAGCATTTCTAGCTTTACTAACAAAACCCAAGAGCAAGAGATAGAGAAACTCCATTTAAAGTTACTGTGTACATTATAAAATATTTGAGTCTACCTGCCAAAACAAACCCAGGAACTAGATGAACACAATCACAAAACACTTTTCACATGAATAAAGTCAGATCTAAATAACTGGAAAACATCAGTTGCACATGGTTAGGTTGAGCTAATATAATAAAAGTGACAATTCTACCTAAGCTAATTTACTTATTCAGTGCCATACTAATCAAACTACCAAAAAATTACTTTATAGAGCTAGAAAAATTAATAACAAAATTCACTTGGAAGAACAAAAAGTCCAAAATACCAAGGAAATTAATGGAAAGAAATGCTAGGGAAGGTGGCCCAGCCATACCAGATCTTAAATTCTATTATAAGGCAGCAATTATCAAAACTACTTGGTACTGGCTAAGAAATAAAGTGGTGGATCAGTGGAATAACACATAGTAGTCAATGACTATAGTAATCTACTGTTTGATAAACCCAAAGATTCCAGCTTCTGGAATAAAAACTCACTATTTGACAAAAAAAAAACTGCTGGGAAAACTGGAAAATAGCATGGCAGAAGCTAGGCATAGACCAGCATCTTATACCATATACTAAAATGAAGTCAAAATTGTTACATGATTTAGCTATAAATGCTAATGCTAAAAGCCAACTAAGAGAGCAAGGAATGATTTACCTCAGATTTTTGAAGAATGGATGAATTTATGACCAAACAAGACATAGAGAGCATTATGAAATGTAAAATGGATAATTTTGATTACATTAAATTGAAAAGGTTTTGCACAAGCAAAGCCAATGCAACCAAGATTAGGAGGGAAGCAGAAAACTGGGAAAGAATTTTTATAACCAGTGTCTCTGATAAAGGCCTCATTTTAAAAATATATAGAGAACTGAGTCAAATTTATAAGAATACAAGTCATTCCCCAATTGATAAATGGTCAAAGTATATGAACAGGCAGTTTTCAGAGGAAGAAATTAAAGATATCCATAAGCATATGAAAAAATGCTCTAAATCACTACTGATTGGAGAAATGAAAATTAAAACCACTCTGAGGTACCATATCACACCTATCAGATTGGGTAACATGACAAAACAGGAAAATGATATATGTTGGAGAAGATGTGGGAAAACTGGAACACTAATGCATTGTTAGTGGAGTTGTGAATTGATCCAACCATTCTGGAGAGAAGTTTGGAACTATGTCCAAAGAGCTATAAAAATGTGCATACCCTTTGACCTATCAATACTACTTCTAAGGCTGTATCCCAAAGAGATCTTACAAATGGGGAAAGGACTCACATGTACAAAAATATTTATAGTAACTCTTTTTGCAGTGGCAAAGAATTAGAAACTGAGGTGATGCCCATCAGTTGGGGAATGGCTGAACAAGTTGTGGTATATGAATGTAATGGAATTCTATTGTACTATAAGAAATGATGAGCAGGAGGACTTCAGAAAAACCTGGAAAGACTTATATGATGCTGAGTGAAGTGAACAGAACAAGGAGAACATTGTACACAGTAAGAGACACATTATGCAATGACTGACTTTGATAGACTTATCTCTTCTTAGCAATGCTAGGATCTAACACAATTCCAAAATACTCATGACGGAAAATTCTGTCCACATCCAGAAAAAGAACTAAGAAGTCTGAATGCAGATCAAAACATATTTTTTGCTCTCTCTCTTTTTTTCTTTTGGTTTATTCTTTCTCGTGGTTTCTTTCATTTTTTCTAATTCTTCTTATAATATGACTAATGTGAAAATAGGTTTAATATGAATGTATATGTAGAATCTATATAAAATTGCACACCATCTTGGGGTGGGGGAGGAGAGAGATAAGTGAGAATTCAAAATCTTATGGAAGTGAATGTTGAAAACTAAAAATAAATAAATATTTTTTTAAAAAACTGAGAATGAGGTAGGAGGAAACACACACAATATATGAACAAGGGCAAAAAGCCACTTCAGAAATAATAAGAAAACCTAACTAAGGTATTTATGAAGAGTGAGCACAGACAACTGTAAATTTTGTTTTTTGTTTTGGAGGCTTATTTATTTACTTATTTTTAGTTTGCAACATTCATTTCCCAAAGATTTTGAGTTATAGATTTTCTTCCTATCTCTCCCCTACCCGCCAGCCCAAGATGGCAAGCATACTGAATACCCCTTCCCCCAATCTGCCCTCTCTTATTTTCCCTCCTAATCCCCCCTTACTTTCTTGTAGGACAAGATGGATTTCTATACCCCATTGCCTGTATATCTTATTTCCAAATTGCATGTTAAAACATTTTTTAACAATTATTTTTAAAACTTTGAGTTCCAGATTCTCTCCCTTCTTCCCTCTTCACCCACCTCCATTGAGAAGATAAGCAATTCAATAGAGGTTGTACTTGTGTAGTTACGCAAAACATTTCCATGGGAGTCATATTGTGAAAGACTAACTATATTTCCCTCCATCCTATCCAGCTCCCCATTTATTCTATTTCCTCCCTTGACCCTGTCCCTTTTCAAAAGTTTTCGTAAATTTCTTTTTGATTTATAACATATTTAGACAGACATCAACTGAAATGACTTGATAATTAGAGGTTAAGATGGATTTGATTTCTGAGTTGATGAGAGGCTCTGAACTCCAGTTTTGTTTTGTTCTGTTTTAAAACACAGGACAGAGGTGAGTGGGAAGCAAATCCACAATTATTCAATATTTGTGGTATTAATCTGCATAGAGTTATGTAATGTTTTGCATGTTTCATATTTGCATTAGCTATTTTGCAGAAACACTGGAATAATTAGGGCAAAATTCCTATTAGCTTTTAAATATTCAAACTATGTTACACTTTAAGGATCCTCCCCACCCACAAAATCCTACCCCTACCCCTGCCCCATGGATTTTGTGCTCCTAGTTCAGATACATGACATTATAATCAAACTGTGATTATGAAAACTGTAACATTTATCAATGTTAAGATTTTTATTATGGGTTATCTTTTCAAATACTAAGGGGGAAAATCTCAGGCATCATCAGCTTGTTTGATTTTTAGCCTTAATTTTACCTTAATAGATTTGAAAAACATTTGAAAAACAATAGACAGCTGCCAGTTTGTGTAAAAGTATCTCTCCAAAGTACCTTTCCTCTCCTCTAAGAAGACGACAACTTGGCTTGGTAGGCAAGCATGCTGGAGGGCAAAAGAAACAACCTAGGCCAATTACTATCCTACAGCTTAAGAGGGATGGTGAAATCTGGCTCTGTTTAGGTTTTTCGATTGTTTGATAAGTGAGAAATAGAGGCAGAGGTTACTTCAGTAACATGTAAGGTGAAAGGAAGAGCTGAACACTGTCACTAAATTAGACCAAGTCACTTAATCTTTAGGCCTAACAATCCTCTTTGGGACTTCAATTATTCATTTTGATTGTTTAAATCAGGGACTTACAGGATCAAAAAAACCAGTTACTAAATTTATCCTTCACTTAGTATTATGCAGATGGAATGAATTCCCAGATTCATCCACTGAACTCAGATCTTCAGAGTCTACCTGGAATTGAATAACGCCACAAAAGCCTAACGCAGATCTCCCAGTGTTACTCATTTTATCATGTAGAAGGGGTACAGATCACCATCCAAATGTCTCCTCAGGACATAGGATTATTCTGTGAGGACATAGTAATAGGATTATTCTGCAATATTCTATCGTCTACCGTGGAGCTATTGGAAAAGTAGTTTCAATAGTTAGGTTAAACAAACACTGGTTAAACTACATATGCCCAAGAAACTGTGTTGGTAAAGATGGAAGACCTTTTAAAAGAAGAAGAAAAGGAAAAAGAATTTCTAGAATACCTACTGTGTACCAGGCCACCACGTACAAAGTGCTTTTAAAAATATTATTTCATTTTATCCTCCCTACAACCCTGCAAGGTAGATGCTATTATTATCTCCATTTTGTAGTTGAGGAAACTGAGGCAATTAAGGGTTAAATAACTTAACCAGGGCCACACAGCAAATGCAAGAAAGCAGTTTTGAACTCGGGTCTTCCTGATTCCAGGCCCAGCATTCTATCCAGTTTTTAACCCTTTAACTCCAATCTGGCTGACTGTACTGTCCTGTGAGTTTCTATGGGGCTGTAGTAGATCAGACCTGAAACAGGCCAGTCTGGTACCTCAGGATAGAGGCTAGAATAAAATGGTGGTGGTAGTGTTTTTGTTGATGTTGTTGCTGTGGTTTAATCATTTTATGGTGCCTCTTTGTGGCATCATTTGGGGTTTTCTTGACAAAGATACTGGAGTAGTTTTGCCATTTCCTTCTCTAACTCATTTTACAGATGAGTAAACTGAGGCAAATAGAGTTAAGTGACTTGTCCAGGGTCACACAGCTAGTAAGTGCCAGAGATCAGCTTTGAACTCAAGAAGTTAGTCTTCCTGATTCCAAGCCCAGTATTCTATCCATTGGGCAACCTAGCCTCCCTACTCATAGAATATAGACAATTAACAAAGGGAGAGGCCAAAAAAACGTGCATACACTTTTGACCAAAGCAATACCACTATTAGGTCTGTATTCCAAAGAGATTAAAAAAACAAAATGGAAAAGGACCTATGTATACCAAAATCTTTATAGCAGCTCTTTTAACGGTGGCCAAAAAAACTGGAAATTGAGAGTATATCCATCAATTTGGGAAAGGCTGAACAAGTTGTTGTATATGATTGTGATATAATACTATTGTGCTTTAAGAAATGATGAGCAGCATGCCCTCAGAAAAACATATATGTCTTTCCAGTCTTATATGAACTGATGCAAAGTGAAACGAACAGAACCAAGAGAACACTGTACATAATAACAGCAATATTGTGTGATGGTCTATTATGAATAATTTAGCTATTCTCAGCAATACAATGATCCAAGATAATTCTGTAGGACATTATGATTAAAAGTGTTGTCCATCTCCAGAGAAGGAACTGGTAGAGCCTGAATGCATTTTCTTGGGATTTTTTTTGGTCTATATTTTCTTTCACAGATTGACTTACATGGATATGTGTTTTTCATGACTACACATGTATAACAAATAGCTTGCCTTCTCAATGGGGGAGAAGGGAAGGAGGGAGAGAATTTGGAACTCAAAATCTGAAGAAGAAAAAAAGAATGTTAAAATTGTTTTTATATGTAATTGTGGGAAGGAAATAAAATGTTAAATAAAAAAAGAAGGTTTCTTCAACTCCAGCACAGACAGTTATTCAGAGCAGAGAAAGAATCTTCATTAGGGATACAGATCACAGTTTCCCTATGCTAGTGTTGGCCATGCTTCTGGTTTGCTGGTCAAAAAAGTTGGAGATAGGAGCCAGGTGATTTCCTGTCATCTGGCTTTTGTATTTATAGCACCAAGAAATGATGTCAATGGCCTGAGCCTTTAGTCTCCTGAGCCAATTAAGTCTCAAGGATAGTTTTAAAGAAAAACCTCTTAAGAAGAAATTACTGTAGCCTGCATGGAGCAAGTCCTTAGCATATTACTTCCACTACCACTATATGGATAAATAACTGTTGATCATTTGAATATCATCAAAGAGCCTTCATAATCTTACGGCATTTAAACAATAATGGTGTGTCAGCCTGTCTGGGCAGCATCTGTGTATTGCAAAAGCAATAGTCAGACTTTTGAAAGTCTCATGTTTAAAAAAAATAGTCACATAATCATTTAGCTAATACTCATTAGTATATCTGTTAAGTAACTTTGAAAATTGAATAGCCTTTAAAATTTAGGTGCCTTCAGGGTGACACCAAGATAGAGGACTGGATATTTACTTGAGTTTCCACTAACTTTCAAAAGAAAAAAGGGGGAGGGATGTGGAATTTTGTGTCAAAAATATAGCAGTAACAGCTGCTTCCACGGGACAAAAAAAAAAGCAAGAAGCCCAACCAGGTGATAGCCCTGTCCAGTCTGAGAGCTCCAATGAAAAGCCCTTTTTGCTAAAAAGATATTGCAATACTCTCAGGAAGGGAGAAGCAGTTCTGAAGGGAGTTTAAGGGGGTGGGGGGGCAAACAGTTCACAAAAATGAAAAGAAGTAAAACTGCCCCAAGGTGAGGTTCCCTGGAATCTTGAGAACTTTCCACCAAAGCTCTAAAAATTGTCCTTATACTATTCTTGCTCAAAAGGGCCTGTTGCAAGAATTTTCAGGGCATTGGCTAACCACTTCATGAATAAGTCAGCAGAGAACACGACCAGACAGGTACACTGGAGTTTATTCATCCACTCGAGAGTATGACACACCCCCTCAGAAGGTGAAGTACATGTTTCTTCACAGTTTCACAGATGGCATAAATAAAGTCTCTCCTCCTAAGCTGCATGACCCAAAGAGTTTGGGTCAGATCAGGTTAATTCCCATAAGGCTCATAGACAGGAAAAGGGTAATTTTTAGGAAAAGAAAGGTCTTTAGCATCTGTTTATGTCAGACTAAAGAAAACAGTACAAAAAAAAAAAAGAAAACAGTACTTTATCAGTCAGTTAGCAATTGCTAAAACTCCTACTAAGTGCCTTATTAGATAAGATAAATAAAAGTGAATGAATTCCTGGAACTATTTAAAATCCTAATTTTTTTCTTTTGCAATCTAAAGTGATTGAGGAAAGAGATACTCAGTACATTCTATGACTCCTAGAAACAGAAAGGAATATAATAACAGCAAAAAGAACACAAAGTCTACTTTGGACAGGCCTTAGGCTCAGCTCCCCAGATCCATGTTCCTGGGGCAAAATTAATCCAAACTGCCCTAGATCATTATCTCAATTGTCTAGTTTGCAATAGTTTTGGCTGGTATTGTGGGAATATGGCAAATGGTTACTCTCCTAAACACTGTCCTAAGCACTTGAAATATGAATAGAAAAGTGAAACTGTCCCTGCTCTCTAGAAGCTCACATTTCAATACAGGTAGGGTTTCCCATTTTTTGTGTGTCATTTAGCCCAATAGTAGTCTGGTGAAGCTGATGCACCTCTTTTCAGAATTATGTTCTTAAATCCACAAAGTAAAATGCACCAAACTACAAAGGAATTGAATTATATTGAAATAAAGTTATAACTTTTTTCCCATCCAAGTTCATAGACTACCCCACCCCCCTGAAAAGTCTATCCATAGAACTTTGGAGAAAGTCCACATATTCAAAAGTTTTTAGCTACAGGGAAGGCAACAGAGCCCATGCTCCTTAGGTTGCAGGAAGTTTAGTTAACAGTTAGTAATGAATCTTCTTTAAAGTCAGTTCCAATGGTCAAACCAAGCGTATTTCTGATACTAAACCACTGGAGAGCATCAAAGTATTTTGATAGCAATAGCCTTTTTTTCTTCCAGGTCTCTCCCAGCAGTACTTACAAGGAGGCATGGCTACATCACCTGCAGAGGCAGGCATCAGGTGTAAAGCCAAGCAGGAGCAGCTTTCCAGAGGACTGCTTCTGCGAACTGCTTCAAGGTTCTGATTACACAGTATAGTGAACTATTTATTCAGTAACAAACTAACACAAAACATTCACAGAAATCAAAGTACAGCATTCACAATGTTATGACATAACAACTTATCACTAAAATGGCCACATAGTTGTCACCAAAGTGGTCACATAGTTTTAAACAAAGTACATTCATTTAGTAACTCAATCATTTAGTAATTCCTTACTTTAGTAACTTAGTAATTCCAGTAGTCAATTCAATCATTTAGTAAGTCCTTAATTCAATCATCCTTAAGGAGGTTTGTCTCCTTAATGGACACAAAGTACAAAGGTCAAAGTTCTCTGCCCCTAGGTCACATTGTCTTAATCTTTTCAATCAAAAAAGTCTTCTTTCTTCTTAATTGGAAAAGTCCTCAACTCAATCATCTAAATGTAAAAGGTCAAAATTCTCCACCCCTAGGCCACAATAAATCATGATCTTCTCAGTTTGCATTAAATACAAAGGAGCAGTCTTTTCATCTTGACTCAAGGAGGCAGGCTCTCAGCTTCCATGGTTCCTCTTCCATGGTTCCTCTTCCATGGTCCCAGCTCCTGCCATAATCTATCCATCAGTCACCTGAGTTCAAAGGCAGACAGCTTTCAGTTCCTTGTCCAGCTCCTTGTGCAGTTCCTGTTCCATATTGAAGCTGATAGTGTCTAGTCCACCTTAAGTCCTTCACAGTTTCTGTTCCTGGGAAGACAAAGCTTAACAAAGCCACAATAACAGCCATGTACATTGCCAGAATCCTCATCAATTCAC
Organism: Pseudochirops cupreus; assembly: GCA_028627135.1. Taxonomy (NCBI): domain Eukaryota; kingdom Metazoa; phylum Chordata; class Mammalia; order Diprotodontia; family Pseudocheiridae; genus Pseudochirops; species Pseudochirops cupreus. The sequence goes on from CM053583.1 coordinate 185,887,499, forward strand.
TTTCTCCTGGTGAAATCAACATAGACCCAACAACAAGGTCTGAGGGATCAACACAAATCATCAGTATAGTCCCAGGAACTCTGAAAACATCAGTAAGACCCTCCTCCAGGATTTCTGTAAACATACAACAAGAAAATCCTCTTTCAGGGCTTCTGAACCAGCAGTAAGGTCCCAGGGCTTCTGTACCAATAGCAACATCCTCTATCAACAGATGAATCTGAAAAAGTAACATCACAACAGACAGACAAAGTACCAGCACCACAGCAATGCTTCCTCCCAGTTCTCCTCTCTTCTCATTTCTCAGTTCTTCTCAATTCTCTTCTCAATTCTTCTTAGTTCTCAGTTCAGTTCTCAGTTCTCAGTTCTCAGTTCTGCTACCATAAGTTCTGTTCTCCATTCTGTTATCAATTTGTAGCAGTTCTCAGAAGTTCTCAGGATCCTAGCAGTTCTTTCTCTCTCTCTCTCTCTCTCTCTCTCTCTCTCTCTCTCTCTCTCTCTCTCTCAGCAATTCTGGCTCTCTAGCTTGGGCTTTTCCTTATATATGTTATTAGCTCCTCCCTTTCCTATTGCATAAGCAAGAGGAGTTCACAAGTTCTAAGGTTCACAAGTTGTGGGATTCACAAGTTCTGGATGTTAATACTTGATACAATTGTGAACTGAAACAAGATGTTAACTACATCTGTGTTAATTAAATAGCTGGAACAAGGTGTTAACTACTTCTTTGCTTGCCATTACACCAGGTCATATCACCATAAGAGATACTTTCCTGGATGGTAGGTTCAGATTGACTGTAAGCTTGGCAGGTAACCTGGGAGAGCATTGAACTATCTAGGAATACATTGTCCCATATTATGCTTGTGAAAGAGATTTTTTTTTAATTCCAAATGTAGTATTTTATATTTGTCAACATTAAACATTGTATTTTTAGTTTCAGACCAGAGTTCTAACTTCCCATAATCTTTTTTGAGTTCAGCTCTGTCATATAGCATATTAGCAATTCCTATCATAAGGTAAAGATCTCATTATATTTGCCCCCAAAGCTACCCCTCTTCTGACCTTCACTATTTTAAAGAGCATCATCATTCTTTCAATTGCCCAAATTTGCATCTCTGACTCCTCACTTTCACTCATTCCAGTTATCAAATCTTCTTTCTATCTTCATAGCATCTCTTGCATTCATGTCCTTCTCTCCAGCTAGTTACACAGGCATAATCTTTTTTTAAAAAATTAAAAAGAAAAAAATTACACGATAATTTAATTATATATTTAAAAGGAATAGCAAATTGTACATAATAAATTTGCAGTTCTGGGGCAGCTAAGTGGCACAGCAAACAGAGCACCGGCCCTGGAGTCAGGAGGACCTGAGTTCAAATCCGGCCTCAGGCACTTAACACAAAAACTAGCCGTGTGACTTTGGGCAAGTCACTTAACCCCAATTGCCCTCCAAAAAAAAGCAAAAACTAAATAAATAAATTTGCAGTTCCATGTGTGATCATCTTTTTATTATGCTATGTTACAGAAATGTTTGTTTCATTCTATAAAACAAAAATAATTTTTAATTAAATTTTTTTCAAATCAGCAAAAATCTACCTTGACTCTCACCCCTACTCCATCACAAATTGAGAATGAAAGAGAAATAAAAATCCTTTTATAAATATGTATAGTCAAGCAAAACAAATTTCCTCATTAGCTATGTCCAAAAGGACTGATGGATAAGAGACACTCGCATTCAGAACTCTGAGTCCAAATCTCTAAACTTCTAAAATCAGAAAGTGGATAGCATGTCTTATCATTAGTCCTCTGGAATCATGGTTGATCATCATGCTGATGAGAGTTCCTAAGTAATTCAATGCATAAATTGTTCTCCTTGTTTTATTTATTTCTCTCTATATGAGTTCATACAAGGCTACATATTTCTCTGAAATAATCCCCTTTGTAAATCCTTAAATCACAATAGGACTTCACCTTTACATACTTATTCAACCATTCCCCAGGTATCTGGCACGCCTTCAGAATCTTTGTCACTTCAAAAAGGGTAACAAATATTTTTGTATATCTTTAGAGTTTTGTTTTAGTTTTGATGGGTTTGGGGGTTTTACTTGTTTGTTTGTTTGACTTGGGACTAATCCCTCCCTTAATCTATCCTCCCTCTAATTCCTCCTTTCCCTTTCTCTCCTTTTCCTATTTCCTAGTTGAATGAAATGTATTTCTGTACCAAATTCTGCACATGAATGCATTGTTCTCTCCTTAGACCAATTCAGATGAGTCCGAGGTTCAAGTGTCAGCCACTCCCCACCCCTTCCTCCTAGTTTGTACAGAATTCTGTTCCAATGACAACAGGATTCAGAGGACACATGGGCATTATCTCCCTACATTAGAATATAAGCAGTTTTTCCTTGTTTAGTACTTTATCTCTTTTTTTGTGTGTTTACCTTTTCATGTCTCTCTTAACTCGTGTTAAATGTCAAAGTTTCTTAGAAGTCCAGCAATTTCATCAGGAATGGTTTGAAGTCCTCTATTTCACTAAAAATTTTTCCCCTGTAGGATCATATTCGTTTTTGTTCAGTAAATTATTCTTGCCTTTATCTTTTGGGATATTGAATTCTAAACTCTCCATCTCATTATACAGGTGGCTGCAAAATCATGTGGGATCTTTCTGGTACTTGCTTTTTTTTTTCTGGCTGCTGGCAGTATTTTTTTTTCTTTGATCAGGAAACTGGATTTTAGCTGTAATGTTCTTGGGAATTTTCATTTTGAGGCATCTTTCAGGAGATGACCAGTTGGGAAGAAACAAAAGATGTGTAAATCTAGAGATATTAGAGATATTTCCACCCCAAATGTTCATATGGACTATTTGCACCCCACCTGTGGTAGAGTATTCCAAGTTCATATTGGTCTGATCAGCCACTGTCAGACACAGTGTACTTTGACTCCAACATAATGATACCATTTTGGTCCTCTTCAAGAATGAAGGACAACCAACCAACAATGATTTTTAGGCTCTGGTTCCAAGAGATCTGAGCAGTTTTCTTTTAAGATTTCTTGAAATTTATCTAGGCTATTTTTTTGGTGACAGCTTTCAGGCAATCCAATGATTCTTAACATTTTCTCTTCAATCTGTTTCCCAAATAAGTTCTTTTTGTTATGAGATAACTTAAATTTTCTTGTCTTTTCAGGTTTTTCTTTCTTTGTTTTAATATTTCTTCATGAAATTATTGGATTTTACTTTTCCCATTCTAATTATGAGGGAGTTTGTTGCTTGGGCAAGATTTGTGCATCTTTGACCAAATGATTAATCCTCTTTCCAATTCTTTCTGCAGCCTTCATTTCTTTTCCAATTTTTTTTCCTGTAGCCCTTTCATTTCATTTCATTTTTTTTTCTTTTTTTTTGCTTTGTGGAAGGCAATTGGGGTTAAGTGACTTGCCCAAGGTTACAGGGCTAGTTTTTTGTGTTAAGTCTTTGAGGCCAGATTTGAACTCAGGTCTTCCTAACTCCAGAGCTGGTGCTCTATTCACTATGCTACCTAGCTGTCCCTGTTTCATTTCTTTTATGTTAAAAAAAATTAATCTTTTTTAAAATCCCACTTCCTGTAAGAAGATTTTTCTAGTCCTCCTCAATGCTAATGTCTTATCTCTGAGATTTTTTCCAACTTATTCTCTATCATAGCTTACATGTATATAGGTGTTTGCATGTGTCTCCTCCATTAGCATGTGAGTTCCTTGATGGCAGAGATGATTTTTGTCCTTTTTTGTGTCCGCAACACTTAGTTGGTACATAGTATGTACTTAATTAATGTTTATTCATTTGATCTGACTTGAAATAATTAGTGGCTAATGAACAATCATTGTTTCCAAGTTCTCCCTGCCCCCCAGAACACAAGGATTTTTCTAAAATAATGAAGCATATTCAATCACATTTATCTCACTAAGAATTATTAATTATAAATATTACAGCATTTTCATGAGTAAAAAATTTTGCCAATAAATTTTTTAAAATATTATTTATTTAATCTTTATCTCATCCTTTAAATTTTTTACTTGTATATGACATATATTAGTATAGTATCTAATTTATATAGAAATGGGGATTAATTTTTAAAATACACAAATTGGGAATATAGGCTCAAAAACACTTTACAGAAAAGGGTACACTATCAAAAAAGTTTGGAGGTCACTCCATATATAATGACAAATACAAAATAGGGTTTATATACCTATTGCTACCATGGATCACAATTTCCCTAGGTTTTCTAGGTTTCTTCAATGTCATCAACACATTACATAAACTTATAGACGCTTATAGATGCATCTTGCTGTTGACAGTACCAAACAAAAGAATAGATTTCTAGAGCTAAGAAGTCAAATTTGGTTATTTCCAGAAGCCAATGCACACAATGGGGGGGGGGGGGAAGGGAGGGAGAAACACCTAGAACCAAATATATTGTTTCATTCAGTCTTCATGGCAGCCATCATAAATGTCGTAGCAGAATCCACTTGACTACAGCAATGAGATAACTATAAATTTCCATTCCAAACCTATTCAGCTTTGCTTTTAGAAACATTGCTACTGTATCCTGGAACTTTAGAGCTGAAAAGCCTCATAGAGACCATGTGATCCAGTTCCCTGGTCTTACAAGAAAACTAAGCCCCATAGAGGATGTTAAGTGATTTACCCAAGGTTGCATCTTGACATTCTTGAATTTCTCCTTTTATACTGCTCTTCAATCCTTTTGCTCTTGCATTCTAGTCTTTCATGCATCATCAACAACAATTACCAAACATAAAACTTAACTGAAAAATCAAAGAGGATTCTTTGGTTCTTCTACCTCTGCTGGAATGATGGTGGGCAAATAAAGGAACAAACAGATCGGTGAAAAAAATTACATAATTATTACCTATCATCCTTTTTATACTAGGAACCTCAGAATTTAGTAGAAGGAGAATCAGTCTTGGAGTTCCGCCCAACACAGACTGACTTATGTCATGTTACTTTACTGTGGTGATTTATTGTCCCAGCCCATCACACTCTGGGAGAGAAATACACTTGGGTTTGGTAGAGTAAACGCCCTTCCTTATCTGTCCCGTCCACATGATTAGCAGCAGCAGTTCTGGGTTCAGGGAGCAGAGTCCAGGACATGGGAGCTCATTCCACGGGGACCTTCAAGCTAGAGGTTGCAGTCAGCCAACAGGGAATTCCCAAGAAGCTAGGGACTGGGGATGCAAATTGCAACTTGGTTGGAACTAATCCTGTGTAGGAACTGAGTTAACTGGTGAACCTAATCCGCATCCCCTCTCCAGAGACAGAAGTCGTTTAGGAGGAATTATCTGCCAAGGTGTTGGGCAGAAATCTTCATCTGTTGTTCTTGCTATACCATTGAAGTAGTAATAATGTGAATATTAGTAATAATTAATGTGACTAATAATAAATTAATATTACTAATGCAACTATTAAATAGTTTAAAAAGAACCGGGGTACATAGATCCCTAAAACTGGGGGAACAAAATTGGTGGGGTTCTAGCCAGTGGCAGCAATGAGAGACCTCCCTAAGCCCTTAGGGCACCAGAGAAACTTGGGGAAGGGTAAACTGTGAGAGATCTGACCAGCAGGAAAACCTGAGAAGCCAGGTGTCCAAGACACAAGCCCAGAGGAGCTCGGGACTTGGAATTTAATGGGACTAATGTTATTTAGGAATCGTTTTTGAGCTATGAAAATAATTCCCTTCTCTTCCACCGAGAGCTGAAGGAGCAGAAATTATGCCCTCAAGGTGTTGGGGATATTTATATGTTTGTTCTAGCTAGATATGGCTTTGAAATAAATATTTCTTTGTGAAAGCTAATCTGTTAAGTGACTGAATTAAACCGGGATGATAGAACTTCTAAAATTTGGGGAGCATAATTTGTAAAGGACTGAGTCAATGGTTGTGGGAAAGGAAATGGCAAACCACTCTAGTATCTTTGCCAAGAAAACTCCAAAAAGGGTCACAAAGAGTGAGACATGACTGAAAAATAACTAAACAGAGTTCATTGTAGACAGGAGAGATGTTTCAGCCTCCAAGGCCCCCCACTACCTGAAGGCTAGTTATATTACATTTCACTCCTCCCCCAGTGTTCCCTGGGACCTTCATGTCCTTCCCAGCTTATTGCATGGTGTCCCTGCTGCAAGTGAATGATTTCATTACTTCTGAACCCCCAGGAAATAGAGAATGAGAGAGAAGGAAGAAAGGAAGGAAGGAAGGAAGGAAGGAAGGAAGGAAGGAAGGAAGAAAGGAAAGAAAAGAAGGAAGGAAGGAAGGAGGGAAGAAAGGAAGGAAAGAAAAGAAGGAAAGAAAAGAACAAAGGAAGGAAGGAGGGAAGGAAGGAAGGAAAGAAGGAACGAAGAAAAGAAAGAAGGAAGGAAGGAGGGAGGGAAGGAAGGAAGGAAGGAAAGAAGGAAGGAAGGAAGGAGGGAAGGAAGGAAGGAAAGAAGGAAGGAAGGAAGGAAGGAGGGAAGAAAGGAAGGAAACTGTCAGACAGGTGGCCTTAAAAATATATCTAGTTCTGGCTACACAACCAATGGAAAGAGGTTGTTCCCAATTAGAGGGATTAGAGCCAATTAGGACAAGCAGAATGTCCTTGAATGTCCAATATCTCCTGTCTCATAGGACATCATCTCCCATTTTAGGCGGTCTGGGCATGCACCAAACCCCTATTTCAACAGTTTGAAACCCTAAGGAGCAGCTCTTTCCAGATGAAATTGGTACAACATCTCCACAGGTTCCAGCACGTGCTATATCTCAGCACAAAATTCGTCAGATGGAGCATTCACTTTGAGTTCGAGTGATTAAAGAGCATTTCAGGATGATCTAGAGTTTGAAGGTTGTGTGGGTTCATAGCAATGGTTCATCATTCCAGACAAACAGCCTGTTGCAGAAGGACTACAAATTTAGTATTAAAATAATTAATTATGCAAGGAGGTTATGGGCACAAACTCAATACTCAAAGCAAGGTTGAATAAATTTGCATGCTTAGATGCTTCACATCCCTAAGGGATCCTGCTTTGAAAGTAATGCAAGACTTCAAATTTCAGGGCAAAATTTTCTGTAGTATCCCTCCTCTCGCTTCTTCTTTAGAGTCTTTCTAAATAATTATGCATATTTATTTCTCTAGGTCATGTAGCTTGGTGTGGGATATAGAAAAAATTTCTCTGCAGAAAGGGTAAATGTATCTTTCAGAGCAGAATCAACCTCAGTACATTAGTCTCTCTCTTAATCCTTTTGCCCCAGCTACTAAATTTTATTATATACTATTTCCCAGAAACTGATGTTTTCGTGGGCTTAAGAGCAAAAGGCTGTGACCTCAAATGAAGTAAATATAAAGTTTTTAGACTTCCCAACTATCCTTTCTGGTCAGTTCAGTTATTTCTGGATCACTGTATACACCCAAAAGTGTTTCTTCTGTCAAAGTAAACCATTGGCTGATTTACTCAATTTGTATATTGGAAGACAGGATCCTGCTAGATTTTCCTGCACTGGTTAGATGCTCCATTCTAATTGTATTGGCTTAAGAAGGTCTATCATATTTTATCTAGAAATCATTATGCTTGAGCAACACTAACAGACTAATTATAATTAGTCTCATGTGACATATAAAAAGTTTGATAGACATAGTTTCTTGGTAATTAATCATTTTCTTAATAATGTTAGCATATTATTAATAAAAGGATGGTCATTTGGTCATCTCTCTTAGACCAAAGAACCCCTCATAGAACCCACTCAGTGCTTATATGCCCTTGGAAGAGTGGGTGTTCCTAAGGGTGGAAATAAACACTGATAGGTTAGCAATTAATGAGAGAATGAATGAGGGGTGGAGACATTCTAATGAGGGTCTGGAATATGTGACTGGTCACTCAGTTTTGGTCAAAGAGAATTATCTGTATCTATATCTCTATCCATACCCATATTTCTGTTTCCATTTCATGTATTTGCCCCTTCAATTTATTTGGTTAGAGGATGTGGGGAACCTAGGACAAGCAGTTAGTTATTTTTTTTATGGCTGGAACCTGGACATTTCTCCTTGAGATTTTGTTCCCTCCTCAGGCTCTTTGGCTGAATCCCAATGGTGTACCTCTTATTTGTGCATCTGTCTTGGGTATCTGGGAGATTCCATTCAGTTCATTTGCCAGGCCTGTTTTGATAGCACAGTCTAGCCAAGGTTTGTTGAAATGTGAAAATCCCAGAAGCTTTTCCTGGGTAGAAACCAGCCTAGCAGTCCAGAAGTAACAATGCCTCTTATTTAATACTCTTTACTTCCTTATTCTGATGCCTTTTATTCCCTGGCACTTCTTCCTTGTATTGTGGCGCACTTAAAGTTCTCCATATATGACCTGAGGATACTCTTCCCTTGTTGATTGACCCACATTAGCATGGGTCAATTCTGTGTTTGCCCTGGCCTATGAAATCCAGCTCCTGAAGCACTCAGGGTGCTGGAGCACACTCTTGTCATTCTAAGTCTGGTCAGGTTTCATATATCTGATCAATGGGACTGAATGTAAAGCCAAGCACGAGCAGCTTTCCAGAGGATTACTGCCGTGAACAGTTTTAAGGTTTTGATCACATAGTATAATGAACTCTCTATTTATTCAGCAGTAAACTAAAGTAAAACATTCACAGGAACCGAAGTACAGCATTCACAATGTTATGACATAACAATTTAACACCAAGTGGCCACATAGTTTTAAACAAAATATATCACCCAGAGCAAGTCTCCTTAAGGGACACAAGGACAAAGGTCAAAGTTCTCCACCCCTAGGTCACATTGTTTTAATCTCTCAGTCAAAAAGTCTCCTTTCTTCTTGATTGGAGATTAGTTTTCAATCATCCTTAACTCAGTCATCCTTAAGAGGTACAAGGTACAGAGTACAAAGTTCTTCCACCTCTAGGCCACAGCAAATTGTGATCTCAGTCAGCACTAAGTACCCAAGGAGAGGTCTTGATTCAAGGATGGCTCTCAGATTCCATGGTTCCTCTTCCATGGTCCCAGCTTTTGCCTGAATTTACCCAACTATCACCTGGATTCACAGGTAGGCAGCTCTCAGATCCTCATCCAGCTCCTCATCCAGTTCCATATTAAAGCTCACAGTGTCCAGTCCATCTCAAGTCCTTTGCAGTTTCTGTTTCTGGGAAGACAAAGCTTAACAGAGCCAAAACAACATTCAGGCACATTGCTGGCACCATCATCAATTCACTATCTGTCTGTGAAATCAATAGAGACCCACAAACAAGGTCCAAGAGGTCACACAAATAATCAGTAAAGTCCCAGGACCTCCAAAACCCTCCTCCAGGACTTTTATAAACAAACAAGAAAATTATATTTCAAGGCTTCCAGTAAGGTCCCAGGGCTTCTGTACAAAATATTACAAACACAAATCAACACAGACAGAACAGACTAACAGAGTGCCAAGATACCACAAGTTTTCTTCTTCTCAATTCTGCCACCGCAAGTGTTTCCTTCTCAGTTCTGCTCTTTCCCAGCTTGGGCTTCTCCTTATATATGGTCATTAATCCCTGTTCTGCCCATCTCTTCCTTCCTGTTCCTGTCTTCAGAAAGTCCCTCCCACTGTGGGTTTCACAAGTTCTGTTTCTTAACAAAGACTTGATACAATCATGGGCAAGGCTCAAAAGAAACTTGAACTGAAACAAGGTGCTAAATCATTATATAACTGAAACAAGGTGCTAAGTACTTCTTTGCTTGCCATTAAATTGAGTTGAGCACAGCCTTTTACCCTCCTGAATTGTGAGTAATAAACCATGCTTCCAAATCCTCCAGTGTTCAGTATGTCTTCTTCCAAACCAAACTCCTACCAATCACTACCACTTAAAAAGATTTTTATCAATTAGAGCTAATACTTTTTTGTAATATAACCAGAGGCTCTAAGCCTATTTACTCATAGCTAAAAAATTTCTCCTCATTAAAGGAGATTTATTACTCATTACTATATGGTTTTATGATGGGTTGGAGTTAAGAGAGCTGTGTAACAAGCTGGGTCATGATACCTGCATACTTTGACTATCCATGCAGACTATGCAAAGGCTTACAAGAGGGTGGAAGCGAGAGATGCCAGTGAACAACACCAACTATTCACTCTTTGAGCTGGACCCTGAGGTATTTGACTTGGGGGACCACAAGAATAGAAGGATAGGTTAAAACTGGAATTTAGCAGGAGAATGAGTATGTTCTTGTTGCATGAGTGGGATGTGGGATGTACTTGAGGTACAAGTCACAGGATCCAGCTCACAAATTCCCTACCATCTGGAGAAAGATCTAGGAAGTTGCCTCTGTCTATGATAGAAGCCCTCGGAAAGCGTCTCACAGAAATGCTGATTGATGGCATCATCAGAGAATCCAGTAGCCCTCAGGGATCACCCACAGGGAGCTAGCTCCACAGTAGTCACTTCTGCTTCATTTCCTTTTGCTCTTGTCTTAACTTGCTGCATTCTGACTTCCAGCCTCATCGTTGAACCAAAATCTCTCTTTCCAAAGTTATCAATAATATACTAATTGCTAAATCTAATGGACTTTCTGAATCCTCATCCTTCTTTGATCTCTCTGCAGGCTTTGCCAGTGTCAATAATCCTCTCCTCCTTGATATTTTGTTCTCTCTAGCTTTTCATGACATTACTCTGTCCTGGTTCTCCTCCTATCTGTCTGACTGCTCAATCTCAGTCTCCTTGACTGGATCTTCATGCTGGTTGTACCCATTTATTGTGCGTACCCTCAGGTTCTATCTAGATTTCATCTCTTCTCCCTCTATACTATTTCTCTTGGTGATCTCAACATCTATTCCATTGATTCAATTATCATCTCTATGTAGATAATTCTCAGTTTGACTGAACTTCCTCCTGACCTCCTGTTTCATATCTCCTTCTATTATATATCTCAAAGTGGATATCTGGTTTTAAATTCTTTGAATTCAATATGCCCAGAATTAAACTCGTTATCTTTCTCAACCCTCCCTCCCTCTTCCTAACTTTCCTTTTAATTTCTTTTTTTTTTTGAGGCAGTCAGGGTTAAGTGACTTGCCCAGAGTCACTCAGGTAGTAAGTTCTGAGGCAGGATTTGAACTCAGGTCCTCCTCACTTCAGAACCAGTGATCTGTCTACTGTGCCTCCTAACTGCCCCTCCTTTTACTTTCAAGGGCACCACCATCCTCCCTGTCACCCAGATTCACAACCTAGGTATCTTCCTCAACTCTTCACTCTCTCACAGCTGGGACATATAAAAAGTTTGAGAGATATAATTTCTGGGTAACCATTTTACTAATTATGGCTAGTAAGTAATTAATAAAAGGATGGTCATTTTGCCCTCTCTCATGAACCAGAGAGGGATCTTAATGACTTGTTGGTGTTATATGCCCTTGGAAGAGAATAATGTTCCTGATGGCAGTCAACTCTGATTGGTTAACAATTAATGAGAAGAATGAATATTATGTGAGAGTTGGACCTATTCTAACAAGGGATTATGTCGCTCTTATTTATCTCTACCCAGACCACACCCAGTGTTGGGCAATCAAGATAAAGGATCTATACCCCACCCCCACTCACTCAAGCTTGAGTAGAATACAATTGGCTTCCCCACCTGGGTAGGGTCTGTGTGGGTTTAATAACTCAGAGGTTTCTCAGGAGAAACAAAAATATCTTTATTACTTCTCTTGTGAGAAGGGGAAGTCTGGTAAGAGAGGTTCAAAATACAGAATATAAAGCTTGGTCATATACCCAAAAGACCACTCCTTTCCCCCCTTCCTCTGCTGTCCTGGGTTCCCACAAAAGTCCGCTTATGCAGCAAGTAAAATGTCAGCAATATCAAAATAGATATAAAAACAGAAGATACATGTCTAGCAGTGTCAATATAGATGTGAAAGCTGACAATATTTTATGAATCATGGAGATTTTAGAACACGGTGACCTGTCCAGAGTTTTGTAACAGGATTTCCAATTTTATATTCGTACAGGTCAGATGGTGGTCAGTAGAAACAAGTTTAGGACATCTGGGCCTGTGGTTAAATCTGAAGGGTCTGTACTTTCCTGTCTTACACATTAGCTTAGCTTAGCAAAAACTTCAGCTTATGACCAGGGAAGTAAGGCAAAGGAACTGGGCTGCCAGTTCAGGCTGCTAAGTCTGTAGTAACTTACTACAAATGCGTCTCAATTTTAGAATACTACCTGAGAAGTTTCCACCTCACACACACATCTAGTTAATAGAAACTTAAGTCTGGGGCCCAGGGAATCTATTATTAAATCTTTGAGAAGTCATCACTTTTATCCCACTCAGGTCTAAACAAGATTGGGGAGAAAGTTAATCCAGTCTGATTACCAGCAATATCCTTCAGATGCTGGCTGAATGAACAGCCTAGGAGGGGCTGATTTCTGAATAAGGAAATAGAAAGGGGAAAACCCTTACTCCTAATTCAATAAGAGAGAAATAATCATTTCTCTCACCCACATATCTGATATATGACCAAGTCTCATTGATTCTATCTTCACAGCATCCCTTGAATACACCCCTTTCTCTCCTCTGACCATGCCACCGCTCTGGTGCAAACTTATGCCTGGACTATTGCAATAACCTCCTGGTTGGTTTCCACGCATCAAGTTTCTCCCCATAAACAGCCAACTCCAATGCCTCCCTCTTAGCTCCAGGATCATATATAAGATCCTTTTTTTTGCTTTTCAAGCTCTTCACAACCTATCCCCTTCCCACCTTTCCAGTCTTTACTCCCCTCCACATACTATAACACTAACATCCTTGGTAATACTCACCCATGACACTCCACCTCCCAGTCGTATTTTCACTAGCTGACCTTCACTGCTCTCCCTCCTCACTTCTGTCTTCTGGTTCCCCAGCTTCTGTTAAGTCTCAACTAAAATCCCACTGAAGCTTTTTCCAGTCCCCCTCATTTCCAGTGCCTTCCATCTAAGATTACTTTTGGTCTACCCTGCATATATCTTGTATGGACTGTTAACAGGATTTTAATGAGCCAGTGTCTAACCTGAGAATGATGGAACAGCAGACAAAAGTACCAGTAATCAGGTAGCCATTGAATTAATCAGTTTCATCATGGGGAAGAGATTTGCAAATCGGGAATTCTCCTGAACAAAATTCTGCCTCACTGAAGTGAAGATAGAGATTATATAAATAAATCACAAGTGGGAAGGGAGGGAGGAAGGTAGATTACAAAGAGTGTTTTCTAGGGCTTGAGAAAAACCCCAAAATGAAAGACAACACAACAATTCTGGAGTCCTGTGGGAGCAATGTTGCTCGAGTCCTTGGGGGCTGTTACTTGGTGGATCACAGGACCAGAATTCTGTGACTAGAACAGGGTCTACAGCGTTTGATTCTCTTCCCTTCAGGTACTCAGGCAGAAGGATTCCAATGATGGTGAGCTTTGTCAAACTTTGATTCATCATTTTAAGCTAAATTGTGAGCTCTCTCACAAGAGAGGCAATCCCGAAAAATCTAAGCTATTAGCTATTCATTACACATGTCATATCAATTATTATAAAAATCCTAATTCCCTTCACAGGACATAGTTATTTGTCTGCTGTCTCTCCATCATTCTGTGAGTTCCTTGAGGTCAGGAACTGTTTTTCCCTTTATATCTCCAGCCTTTTGTGCAATGTCTGACAGATAGCAAAAACTTAATAAAATAAAAAGTTGTTGACTGACTGAGTGCCTGGTACTAATTGTGATAGTAACAAGTAGATCTCTCTTTCAGGGGACTCTGGGACTGCTCAGGTACATGCTTTCCCTAAGACTTCCCTCTTACCCCAGGGTTCCTATGGGGCCTCTCTGCTCTAGATTTTGCTACAAATGCTCCCAAGTCACCCCAGCCTGCTTTTGTCCAGGGCCTCTTTCTTCCCTTTATGTTCAGGATTGCTGTTCTGCTGACTAGTCACTCTGGGGCTATCGTGTGCCACATTTTAACCTATACTAGCTTATCTACTTCAAGTTTCCTAGAAGATTCCCAAGATCATTCTATCCATCCCTGGCCTGGAAGGCATTTTCTACAGATTTTTCCCTTTATTTTGTTAGTCATTGCTCTGTTTTTAAATTTTACTGGGGATGTCTGTAGGGGAACAGGGCACTTCTAAGCACTAACACGCCACCATCTTCCTAGAATCCACAGAGATAGGATTCTAACCCAAAGCTTCTGATTCTGAATCTAGTGTTCTTTAAATGTATCCTATGGCCCCAACCATACCACAAATTAATCCACTTAGCATTGTTTTATCTAGTACTGTTGATAAACTGTACCACACTCTCCACACTCACTTGGCTGGTGATGAATAGCACCAAATTTCCAAATGGCAGTAGGGGCATTAAATAGGTTACCGTGACTCAAGGACTCATAATAGGTTAGTTGGAGTAGGGAGAAAGCTGACACAGAAAGACCAAATAAGAGGTTGTTTCAAGAGTATAGGCACTGAGGGCCTGAACTAGGGTGTTGCCTGTGTAAGTGGGGGAGGCATAGCTGAGAGATCCTGTGGAGATAAAAATGACGAGATTTGTCAAACTTGGAAAGTGAGGCATGTATTATTATCACCATTTCATAGTTAGGGAAACTAAGGTCCAGGAAGAAGGAATAATTTGCCCATAATTACAAAGTTATGTGACATAGGAAAAGTCTGAGAGATATAATTTCTGGGTAATTAACAATTATTTTATTAGTTATGGCTAGAAAATAATTAACAAAATGTGGTTAGTGGCACTCTCAGGAACTAAAGAGGCTTCTCAATGTTTATATACTCTTGGAAGAGTGGGTAAAACTGGACTGGTTAACAATTAATGAGAGGATGAATATTATAATGAGAGGTAGGACTATTCTAATGAGGGGCTGGAGTGGAGGACAACTATGACTTTGATCATATCACTCTTAGACAAAGAGACCAAGTCAACACCTGGAAGCCCCACCTGCGCAATCTAGACAAAAGGGATCCACTCTGTCCTGACTGAGTAGAACACAATGGGCCAGAATTCACTTAGATTAGATTCTCTTTGTAAGGTCTTCTAGTTGGGTGGGGTGAGAAGTAGGTACCCAGAGGATTTGGGCAATCTTATCTATCAGCAATGCCCTTCACAAGGACTGGACTTTGAATGAGGTAATAGAAAGGGAAAAAACCCTGGACCTCCCCAATATTAATTATCATTTCTCTTAGTATCAGGGCCAGGACTCAAACCTAAGTCTCCTAATTTCATGTCCATTGCTTTTTCTGTGACATCATGCCAAAATGCCTATACATACTTAAAAAGGCTTAAGAATTTTGGTCAGTGCAGTGGCCACCCATGATTCCAAAGGGTCAGTGATAAAAAATGCTACTTACTTGCTGACAAGACATGATAGATTAAATATGCAGAATGGGACATACATAGTCAAAATGAAAATTGGTTTTGCTTGACAACACGTATTTGATATAAGAACTTTGCTGTTTTGTTTTTCCAATGGAAGGAAAGGGAAGAGGTACACAAAGGTGGAACAGAGAGAAAATTGGTGTTTGTTCACTCAAAAGATAAAAATTTAATTTTAATTTTTAAAAATTTAAACTGAATTACTTATCCCCTTCCCAGTCTAGTAGCTCAGGCTCAGGAGTTAAATTACAATGAATGATAAAACAGATTAAAAAGCAACTTTAATGACCATCTGAGATTTACAAAACACAATTTACATAGTTAAATAGGATACTGATTCAGGTAAAACGCCACTCTCCTCTTCCACAGTCACCACAGCAACCAAACCATCAAAATAAAAAAGTAAATAATAGCAAGACAGCCTTGTCCCTGGCTCATCATAAATAATAATGGGATTCAGGCATATGTGAATATATCAGTATTACACTTAGAAAAAAACCTGTACCGTGACATGCCTAGCCAAAAGGGTAACATTGCAATAAGCCAAATTTGTCCAAAAGAGAGATATGTCTTCATGAATAGATTATTTTAATGAAATTTTGGAGTACCTAGTGCTATCCCTTCCACATAGCATTCAGACCCCATCAGTTCTTTCTCTGGAAGTGGATAGCACTTTTCATCATGAGTCCTTTGGAATTGTTTTGGAACATTGTATTGCTTGAGAACAGCTACTGCTGTTACTGTGTACACTGTTCTGGTTTTGCTTACTTCATTTTGCATCAGTTCATACAAGTCTTTTCTTTTTTTCCAGCTAAGTAACAACTAATATGTATTTAAAAATGTACTTGAAACTAAAATTTAATTTGTCTATATTTTAAATGTCTCGTCTTGTTGTTTAATATGTTTCATAGAAGCTTTTAAAATAATTTGATAACTATATTTCAATATAATTGGTTTCCTTTATAATCCTATGTCTTTTATTTTACTATTTAAAAACATTACTCTGGAAAAGGATCGATAGGTTTCAAGGGGTCTATGACAAAAATATTAAAATTTTTTTAAAAGGTGGAGAACCTTTGTTTTAAATGTGGTTCACAATTAACTACATGTTCTTCCCAACAGATTAAAAAGAGGCCTAGAGATTTTGGGACTCTCTGGGTTTTGGAGAATCCCCGTCCTCCATCTATGTATTTTGAAGAACCCTAATTTATCAAATTATTCAGAAGTCTGTCTCTTTCAAGTAGGGCTCAAAAGAAATAAGGTCTTAGGAAACCTAAAGCAGGATCTCGAGAAGTCTCTCATCCTGGCTCCTTTTGATCCTCTGGGGACTATGTTCTTACATGTCTCTGTGCATAAGCACCACTTGAGTGGAATCTTTGACAGGCATCCAGAAGCTTCCACAGCTATAAGCCCCAAAACAGCTGCCCACTATTTGGAAAACAGCTGCTTGATTGTAATTGGACTCTTGGATTATATTACCAAGTGTGTGATACTGGGTCCTTTATCCAGAGGTATATGTTATGAGTTGAGTGATGTCAAATGGTCTCACAATAGGAGCCTTCCATTATTAAATGGAAATGGTACATTAAAGCTCATGCTCCCCCTGGTCCCTTAGTGCCCTTTATAAACAAGTTGTAACTTTGCCATGAAATGAGATTCTTCCAAAAGATTAGTAAAATAAAGTATAATGTAGGCCATTATGTATTAAAATGTTACTTACAGATTCATTTCATATATAGAACAACACAGATTGTGCTTTCAGAAAAAAATACTTTGCTTCACAAGCAGTAGAAAATACATGATTAATAAGTAGAAATATTATCTAAAAACATCTGCATAGCAGGAAAAGGAACGTGAAGTCAGGGGACCTCCAATATTTTGTTTCGTTTTTATTTAACGAAGTTCATAGTCCCTTTCTGAAATTTTTATTTGAAGACTTCAGACTTTGACTTCTACCCCAGTGAGGTACAAAATTGTAGATCCCAAAGCTTCTAAAAATAATCAGATGGAAATGATATGATTAGAAGAAAATGCAAAGTTCATCATTCTCCCACTCGTGTGGTTATTTTTTGAAAAATCCTGTGCCCTATTAACAGGAAATAATTGATGGACCTTCCCCCAGAATTACAATATAAATTATGCATGTCTGAGAAGTACACTGTGTCAGCAACAACATATTCATTTAGGATATCAAAGGAGAAGACAGTGGATGTTCTGTCTTGGACAGATAAATGGATTCTTCTTGAGGTGAAGTCAAGCTTCAAGGACATATTGAAATCCACACTAACAAACCAAGTGAAATTAGAACTCAATGATACTACCCTGAGTTTCCTTAGAATTCAGATGAAGTCACCTTTAGAAAGCTTCTTGCTCAACTCTGAAAAATGTCTATTTCCTACTTATTCCTTAAAGTTAGAGTTGGACCCTGAATCCTATCCAAATGGGATTTAGGGTTTTATAGAAATCCCTGATCAAGAGTCAAGAGACCTGTAGCCTAGCCCCAGCTTTGACCCTGACTTGGTAGGATTTTGTAAAAGTTACTTTACCTCCCTGGTTGAATTTCCCTCAAACTTGATATGAAAAGAATGGGGGTCAGACTAGATGATATGGAAGGCCCCTTCCAGGACTAGCAAATAAATATTTACCTAGTGACTTGATAATCTGTTTTTTGGACAGCTTATTCTTTCAGTAGCTTACTTTTGCTTCTATACAATTTTGAAGTTGATATTAAAACTAAATGGGCATCTATCATACAAACCTGCTTGCTTTTGAATTCACAGAGCAAGAATCAGAAAAAGGAAATTAATCCTAAAAAGAAATGAGGGAGATTTTTATTTTCTCTCAGTACAGACAGGGCCATAATTCTCCATAGTGCATATATATATTTATATGTTCAGATCATACCCCTTTTGAACCCAGAGAAATACAGGGAGACTGATTAGGAAGAAAAACTAAAATAATTCTGTGGGTTTGATGCCATTTTTACCCGAAGGCACAATGGTGATAAAATGACCAAGAGTGAGAGGTGATTGTTACTAATTTTGCCAGATACCGCTAGCCTCAATGGGTCACTTGGTCACTTGGCACACACCAAGCCTTTAGTCTCCTGTTGATTCCACCCCATTAACACATACCCCTAAACCATGGAAGCTGGGTAGGCACAGAGCACAATAAAGGGAAGAGTACAGAGACTGTGAACCACAAGTCAGCAAATTTTGCTTCAATCCTTGGAAAAATTCTTGAATGATTCATTAATAAGGTTGTTATTTGTCCTTCATTCTCCAAGAGGACCAATGACATCGGGAGGATGAGGTCTTGACTTGCAAGTGAATTGAGTTGCATAAAGTTGTCAGCCTCACCCTCTCTTCCTAAGTCATCAAGTCCATTGAAAAGACAAAAGTCAGGATGCCCAGTGATGGCCTGGAATGAAGTGGATGACCTTGGCACATCAATGTCTGACCAAGCTCTAAGCACTCCATATTGCCTGCTTCAGACACCTTTATGGCTGGAACAAATTGTTCTGATCTGCCCATCCCCCAGGGGAAGTCTTCACAGACTTGGGGTAGATACCCCCTGACTGACCTACAGTTTTGTGGCCAGTTGGTTACCCTTAACCTGGTTCAGCTCATTTGCTGAGATAGTTTATGTGGGGGTGGCCACTGTGCACACTATGGCTTCTCGGAGCCACAGGTGAGAGTTGAGTGCCAGGTAAACAACAAAGGTAAATGAGAAGCTCCTGAAAAGGGTTCTCCAAGTCCTTATACCATAAGATCTAGTCCTCCTTGAACACCCATTAATACAGTAGTTAGTAAATGAATGTATGACTCAGAGAAAGTAAAAGATTCAGTCAAATTCTATACACCACAACTATATTATTATAAATAAAACCAAGACAAAAATGCATGCAGGGCAATAAATGCAATAAGATTTTTTTAAAAATTGATCTGTTTATTTACTTTTAGTTTACAAGATTTAGTTCCACAATCCCTTCTTTCAAATTTTCTCCCCTCCATGGCGGCATGCAATCAAGTATTGGATCTGCAAATACTTTCACATTGGACATTAGTCTGGTGGTATAGAAGGGTTGTAACCAATGGAGTGAACAATGGGAAAGAGGAAACAAAATCAACATGGAAAAGAAAGAGAACATGTAGTTTTCTTCGGTCTCCATTTAAACTCTGTTCTTTCTAGTTCTTTCTCTGAACGTAGACATCTCCTTCCATCTTGAGTCTTTTAGAGTTGTTTCATTACCTTGTGTTTCTGAGAAGAGTACAGTTTATCAAAGCTGGTCATCACACATACTTTGTGTCTATTATTATGTGCAGATTTCTCCTGGTTCTGCTCTTCTCACTCAGCATCAGTTTGTATAAGTCTCTCCAGGTAAATATGAAGTCCATCTGCTTCTCATTTCTTTTAGCACAATAGTATTCCATTACATCCATATACCACAACTTGTTTAGCCATTCCCCAATTCTTGGGCATCCCCTTAATTTCCAATTTTTTGCCACCACAAAGAGAGCTGCAATAAATACTTTTGTACATATGGGTCTTCCTCCCACTTCTGTGATCTCTTTGGGATACAGCCCTAGAAGTGGCACTAATAATATTTTTTTAAAAGTGAGACAACAATGACAATAATGAATCTGGATGGGAACCTAGATTAAGATACTTAAAACATACCTATTCTAAACTAAATAAATTACTACACAAGTTTACTTGGTTGTGCTGGTGCTCATTGTTAAGTTTTTAGTAAAAAAAAATAAATTAACATAACAATCTATTTGGATGGATCTCAGACTGTCCCTGATAAGATGAGAGTTCAAGCTCTCATTAATTGGAATTCCAGGATTTGTCATCACATTTCTTTCTGCCCTGCAAGAACCATGTCTGCATGGGAACCTGAGAGCCAGAGTTCCATTAGGCTGGAAGCTTTCAAATTACCCTGGGGCGATGGAATGGAGCCACTAGGGAAGCATCTTGTAAATGTGAGCACCACCAAGAGGTGTATGGGGGGGGTGCTCTGTAGAAGTCATGCAGTATGCGTTTCAGGATTGGGGACTAAACCTCTCCTTTGTGGAATAAATAGCTCAGACTAAGCCTATCAGTATCAAGAAAACTGAGGAAAGGTTTTAATTGTCTTTGATTTCCCTACTTCCTATGCTGGCTTTCTTAACAAGTGCCCTTATAGGATGCTCTGGATATTCCTTTAATTGTTTCTTTACCCTGATTTTTTTTTTATTCACACAAAATTCACGGTCCATTATAAATGCTTTGTGCTACAATTATTCAGAATAGGAAACGAGAAATGGTAGAAATCAGTGACTTGCTAGAATTACGCAGAAGTAAAAATTAGGTTAGGGGATTTAAACCTATTCTTAGTGATCAGATTTGGGTTCTGATCTTGAGTCTGAGCTGTAAAGATTTTATTAATGATTTGTATTTATGTAAGCACTCTAAAATTGTAGGGGAAAAGGGTACATTAAACTTAAACATGCCCTTAAACTAATGCTGCAAGCTCATTTTTTTGTTTTGTAGTCAAATTTAGGAAGAAAATTCCCACTACCACTCCCCTAAAAAATCAAGGTAAGTCGAAACCCCGACGACACTGAATGGATCACCAAGCCAGTGCACAAACACAGGGAGATGCGAAGGCTTTCCTCAGCTGGCTGGAAGAGCCGGGGTCTTGGAAAGGGTCACAAATTCCACCATACCATTGGAGGATCTCGAAATACTCTCCAACTACATCAATACCGCTGATTGGTGCACATTAGTTTGTAAACTTAAATGTTTAATAAGCAACATTTATAACAAAAAAAATCAAGGTAGGTAATAACATTCATGGAAATAAATTATTTTCTCTCTGAAATTAAAAAAAAAAGTTCTATGTTTGGTATCAGAATACCTGTGTTTGAATTGGCTCTAATATTTGGTATTTTTGTGCCACTGGACAAGTTCCTTCTCCTTTCTGTATCTTATCTCATCTGTAAACCGTAGGGGGGGGGGGGGGGGAAATATGACCTTCAAGCTCCTTTCCAGCTCGTGAGTCTGTAGTCAAAACTCCTGAGTTTAAATCCTGGTTCCGCCGCTTATTACCCCCTGTAACCTTGGGCAAAGCACTTAACTTCTCTGGATCTATAAAATGAGTCTGTTGGACTAGATGAAGTCTAAGATTCCTGCCAGCTATAAATCTACGATCCTATGAACATCTAGGAAAGGAAATAGTTATGAAAAAGACATAGCATAAATTCATCAAGGACAGGTCATATCAAACGAAACTAGTTTCCTTTTTTGACAGGGTTACTAAGTTAGTAGGACCAGGGGAATTCTGTAAATGTAGCTGACCTAGATTTTAGCGGGCGTTTGGTAAAATACCACATACTATTCTTGTGGAGAAGATGTAAAGATGTAGCCTAGAAAATAATAACATTAATCAGGGCTCCTTAAACTGGGGTCTGTGCAATTGGTTTTTTTAAATTGCATAATCATATTTCAATATAATTGGTTTCCTTTTTAATCCTATGTATTTTATTTCATACATTTGAAAACATTTTATTAACATAAAATTAACATATTAAAGCCACAAAATTTTATGCATTTATTTTGAGAAAAGGTCCATAGGTTTTAACAGACTACCAAAGAGGCCCATGACTCAAAAAAGTTAATTAGATGAATTCAGTATTTGATGGCTCAGTGTCATCTTGACAGGAGATCTTTAGGGCACTGACCTAGAAGGAATAACTAACAGACTGAATGACAGAATCAGGACCCAAAAACACCTTGACAGGCTAGGACATTAAATTTAATCTAATAAGATGAATATGAATATCAAGGGAAAATTAAATAAGGCTAAAATGTAGAGTCTTATGTTTGTTTCAAAAAACTATTTCAAAGTTTAAGATGAAAAAGGCATGGCTAGCCATTTGTTTATCTCAAAAAGATTTGGGACTTCACTGAACTGACCTTAATATGAGTCAGCAATGTAATTTTGAAGCAAAAAATAAAAAATTAAAAACTAGCTTAATCTTAAACTGAATTAGAGTTTTCAGGAGTAATGGTCTTGGTCAGAACACATGGTGTTTAGCGCTGGGCAATGAAGGGACTTGTATGCGTGTGATAAAGCAATGAGTTGATAGAACTAGGGCTATTTAGCCAGAAGAAAATATTAGATATATTTAGATATTTTATATAATAGAGATAGTGATGCTCCAGTGTTTGAAGGATAGTGATATGCAAGAGGGATTATATTGGATCTATTTGGTCCAGATGACAGAAGTAGGAGCAAGGTATAGAAGTTGCCAGCTGGAAAATTTAGGCTTGATGTTAGCAATTATAGTTGTCCAGAGGCAGCCAGGTGGCTCAGTGAATAGTGCACCAGCCCTGGAGTCAGGAGGACCTGAGTTCAAATCCAGCCTCAGATACTTAACACATTTACTAGCTGTGTGACCTTGGGCAAGTCACTTAACCCCAATTGCCCTCCAAAAAAAAAGGCCAAAAAAATTATAGTTGTCCAAAAGTAAAATGGGCTGCCCTAGAAAGTCAAGGACCCCCTGGGGGTGGTGTGGTGGATAGAATGTTAGATGCTCTTGGAGTCAAGATGACTTGAGTTCAAATTGAACCTCAGATACTGATTAGCTGTGTGACCCTGTGCAAATATTTTCATTTCTATTTGTTACAATTTCCTTAATTGCAGAATAGAAATAATAATGATAGCACCTACTGTACAGGATTGTTGTGAGGATTAAATAAGATATTTGTGAAGTGCTGAGCACAGTGCCTGCCCATGGGAGACGTTACGGAAATGCTTATTCCCTTCCCCCTTCATGTGCAGGCTGAATCAGCACTTGCTGGGTATGATACGCTTAGGTTGGAATATACTGTGAATAAAGGAGAGTAATATTTAATGCAGCTGGAAAGATAGCTCGGGGCCAGGTTGCAAGTGGGGTTCATAAGCCAAAGAAGGCCATCATAAGCTCAGATAAATAGAGGCCCCACAAAGAGAGAGGAGCAGTACCAGGGAAGAGCTTGAGCTCAGATACAAACATCTGAGGAAGTGGGGAAAAGAGCCACGACAGGAAAGTCAAAACAAGCTCCAAAAAACCCAAAACAAAACAAAACAAAAAACCAGACTTGAAACCATCCCAGATTATAAACTGGACATGAGTTGAAAGTCAGTGGAAGCTTGATTAATTGGGGACCTCAAGCCAGGTTCCACTCTGATATGTCATAACAGGAATTAAACAAATCCAAAAACCATTTGTCCCTGTTCCTGGAGACAGGGCATGGCCATACACTCTGAAGATCGAGGGAAACTCAAGCAAAAGACAGGTATGAATAAGTACCTGGGTTCCAGGACTGGGGGGTAGTAGTGGTAATGATGTTGCAGGAATCCTGAGAGATCAGTATGATCTTCAGCTTCGTTGCACTGGAGCTGGGAAGGGCCCCAAGAGGGAACAGAACCAAATTCTGCTTTAATTTAACTTAAATAAACCAATCTCATAAAAATAAATTGAACAAACCACAAATTCCCAAAGAAAAAAATTCATAGAGTCATATGTAAATTGTATCAAAATGTAAAGATTTCTAATATTACATAAATTGACTTGCAAAAAAAAAAAGAGAAAGAAGAGGTCCAACAAATACCTTTAAAGAAATGACTATGAACCAGGAAGAGATAAAACAAAGAAAGAAAATGATACATCAATAATATTCCTCTTGAATATCAATGCAAAACTATTGAGCAAAATTACAGCAAAGTGGCTATAGTAAAATATTGAGGGGAAGGCACTAAATTTAAGAACTGGGAAAGGCTTCTTGTAGTAGCTAAGACTTGAAGGAAGCCAAAAAAGCTAGGAAACAGAGATGAGGAAGGAAAGCATGTCAGGCATAGGGACAACTAGGCTGGCTGGCTTCTTTTGTGAGTTCAAATTGGTTGACAGTTCATGGGGACTACTGGACCCCCTCCATAGGAACTGTTTCCTTGGATGATGGCTGTGAGGACTAGGTTGGAAGTAGAGGGGGGTAAAGGGTACTGCCATTTCTGGACTCTCGCGCTCATCTACAATTATGCACCAAAATAGAGATCTTGAAAATCAAAGATGAGATTAATAAAATTGGGGGAGGAGGAACTAATTAATAGATAAAACTAGGAGATTGGGGTGGAGAATAATAAAATAAATAAATTATTAGCTAATTTGTTTAAAAAGAAGAAATAGGAAAAACCAGATTATCAATATCAAGAAAGAGGAGAATTTATAATCAATTTAGGAGAAACAAAGGATATTATTTTAAAAATATTTTGCCCAAATAGATGTCAATAAAGCTGTCAATTTAAATTAAATAAACAGATATTTACAAAAATATAAAACAACAAAATTGACAGAAAAACAAATAGAGAATTTAAACATTCCAATCTCAGAGAAACTGAATGAGTCATAATGAACTCCCAAAGAAAGAACGCTAGGAACAGATGGATTTACAAATTATTCTAGCCAACATTTAAGAAATGATTAATTTCAATGTTACAGACAGTTTGCAAAAATAACAAAAGGATATGACATAATAAAGATATGGTATTGGTACATAAGTGAAAGAGAATCAAAATGGAAAAGGAAAATTATAAGTCAATATGCCTAATGAATGCTAAAACTTAAAAATAAAATGTTAGCTAAGAGATTAAAGCAACACACACATCATGACCAATTTGGATTTATATCAGTAATCTTGGACTTATTCAATATTAGGAAAATTATAAACAAATACGTTAATAACAAGAGCAAAAAATTCTAATTATATTAATAGATGCAGAAGCTTTTGACACCATGATATATTTTTGTTTCTTAACTAGAAAATATATGAGTAAATGGACCTTTTCTCAAAATTATAAGTATGTATCTAAAACCAAGAGCTAGCATTATATTTAATAAGAAAAACTAGAATCCTTTCCAATAAAATTAGGGATGGAAAAAGAATGTCACTTGTCACCACTTCTATTTAACATAATACTAGAAATTCTGGCTCTAGCAATAAATTAAGAGAAAGAAATTGAGCAAATTACCATAGGTAAAGGAGAAATAAAATTATCTTTTTTTTCTACAGATGATATGATAGTGTACTTAAAAAACCCTAGTTAGTCAACTAAAAATATTGAAGCAAGTAATAGCAAGCAAGATTGCAGGATATAAAATAAACACAAATCATCAATGTTTCTATGTAATATCAACAAAATCTAACAAGAAGAAATAGAAAGAGAAATTGCATTTAAAATATTTACAAATATATAAAATATTCAGAGTTCTATTGTCCAAGATACATAAAAGAACTATATAAATATAAAGCACTATTTACCGAAATACAAACCTAAACAGTTGGCGACATACTTATTGCTTGTGGGTAGGATGTCAATGTAATAAAAAAGAGAATACTATCTAAATTAATTTATTCATTCAATGCCCTACCAAATAAATTGTCAAATGATTAGTTTATAGAATCAGAAAAAATAATACTATCACAAAATTCATGTGGAAGGGGAAAAAGTCAAGAATCTCAGAGGGAAATAATGGGGAAAAATTGAGAATAAAAGAATACTGACAGTTTCAGATCCCAAATTATGCTATAAGACAGTAATTTTCAAAATGATTTTATACTGGTAAAAAAAATAGAAATATATTATAGAAATATATTTTCAAAATGATTTCATACTGATAAAAAAAACCAGAAATATATTATTAGATACAGAACAGAGAGAAGCAAACAAACCTAGTTAACTAGTATTTGATAAGCACAAAGGTTCCAGCTATTGGGATAAGGACTCATTTTTTGACAAAAACTGTTGCGAAAATTGGACAGCAGTATGGATTGCTGCTTGTTTACTCAGCAGTATCTGCACTTCATTCCTGGCCAGACCCACAGCCCAGGGGGTCAGATCTTTCCCAAGTTGTCTTAGGGTAAACAATGACTTTACTTTGATTTTTGTTATTTCTGCTGTTCTAAAATTCAATTTGAGGCATTATTTTAAGTTATTTGGATGAGAATTTGGGAGAGTCATTTAATTTCCTGCTATATTCACTATCTTCTAATTTTTTTCAATCTTTTCTTTCAATATTTCTCGTCTTATTGAATCATTATTTTTTGTTTTGGGTGGAAGGAGATGGCCCATTTTAATTTGGGGAGAATTCACATCTTGAGTGAGGATTTTCATGGTCTGTCCTAGGGTGTCAATTTTCCTTGCCAATTTTTCCTATTTTTTCTATTCTGTATCTGTTTCATTTCCTCCAGATATTCCTACAGTCTTTATGGCCATTTTTTTCTCTCTGTTTACATGGATTTATTATAGGGTCCCTATCCTCTTTGTGGCTTATAACCTGGCCATCTCTCACCAAGGTATTTTGTCATGGTATTCAAAGTTTTCTTTGTTTTGCTCACTGAGAGACCTGAGCTTGGGTCAAGATAAACAACTGAATGTTATCCAAATATGTTATTTGGATATGAACTTGGCTTGACTGATGCTATGGTTTTAAATATAGGGAACTAGTTTACTCAGTGGCTGCTTCTCTTCTGGATCCTGAATGGGGGCTCCTTCTTGTCACAGGACTACAGGACTTCTCCTTGCTGTTGACTCTGCTTGGATTTCTTCTCACCTGCTGCTGGGCTCTGGGGAACCTTGTACTGGGTTCTCATCTAAGGGTTTCAGGGATTAATCAGACTAGAATATGCCTCTCTCCTTTCTTTTATAGCAAGATTTTTGGCTCAGAGTTAGTATAAATAGCAATTGTTTCTGTTCTGGCCAGAAACTCTGAGGTTCTTCCCCTCCCAGACTGATTCTTTTTTGAAGGTAAATTAGGCCATCTTTTACCTCAATTCTTGCCTCATGTTTAATTATTGAATGGGCTTTGCCTCAGACAAACTGAGACGTGGGAAAGACCTTAGCTTATAAGGGTCAAGGTCTCCAACTCTGACTGTCTTGTCTCATCTGATCTTGCCACTGGACTCCTATGACTGGAGGAGAGAGAGAAGCTGATAACTTTGCATGGCTCTGCCTCACTTAAATCCAAGTCACTTCTAAGTCAAGACAATACCCTCCTGAGGTCATTGGTTCTCTTCTAGAAAGAACAAACAATAGGTTTCAGGTACTAGTCTTTACAAGACCCTGCCTGAAATGGTTCAAGGATAACCTTCTTTATGCTATGCTTGTTTGGGGCACTGTTTGGTGCACTGTTTGGGACTGGGCTAGCTTCAGCTTCTGTTTGACTCAGGTTAAAAGTGCTAAACATGCAAAAAGTGCTTTCTCTTGAGCTGGGCTTAGGTATCCAATAAGGGCTTAGAGTAGGCGGTACACAGGTACTGGTTTGCTGTTTAGCTTCAGCTGGGAATCATGCTGAAATCTAGCAGCTGAACCCACTCAGAACACCTCAGAGCTGCTTTCCTATAGTCTGAGGGCCTCAGGAAAGCAAAGGATGGGATGAGCTCAGGCTGGAAGTCTGAGATTTTCTGGAAGCTTACAAAGACCATCTACAGATTGCTTCAGGGAGAAGTGTGATGATCTATTGGGGGAGTATATGTATAGACATTTTGTAACTGATGTAGTTGGCTACCACGTGATTAAGAAGAGACTTCATGGGCTGTTTTGTCAAAACTGAAAGACTGAATAAACTTCAGCCATCTCTTTATTGCATTGTATCTAGGAGATTGAAGTGACTTCTTCTTTCACTCATAGTTTCCAGTGAGAAAACCATGCTGTAAGGGAGAGGGGGATGTGGGGGCCTTCCCCAACAAAGGTTTATGGTTAGTTGAGAAATGGGCTTTTAGTTCATTCTTTCATATTTTAGGTACAGGGAAGTAGAGTTTTTAGATTTGAGTCTGAATTATAGAAATAGAGGAGTTAGAATCCAAGTTAGGGGTCTACAGTCTACCTAGCATCTATGTCCCAAGAAGCCAGGAATAATCTTTGGGAGTGACCTTTGGAACCCCAGGCCAGTCGAAGGATTAGTCCGGTAACAATGCCATGTTTGGATATGAACTTGGCATGACCAATGCTATATAGAAACTAATTTTTAACCCAATCCTTCCCCTTCCCAGGTAATATAGGAGGGATTATACTTCTGAAGTGTTGTGGGAAATGTTTGTATATTTATTCTTGCTATATCTCTTACAAATATTTCTTTGTAAAAGCCTGTTAATGTTAGGCATTTAAATGGAATTGGGACACTAGTTATTGACCCCCTAAAATAGGGAAAACATGGTTATTGGGGGCTCAAGCCAATGGAAGAAAGAAGTCACCTTCCAAACTATCAAGGTACCCTAGAACCCTGAGGGGAAGATATAACCAGATCTAGCCTGCCTGGCCCTGAGAGATAAGGTCAGAGCACACAGGCTATATAACTGTTGACTTTAACAATAGAAATAAAAAGAACAAAACAACCTAAACCAAAGCCAGGGAAATCGTAATCATTGTACTGGGTCCCAAAGAAGAGATATAGAGAAGGCACCTCCCTCAGCTTCTTTGTAGAGGTTGGAAATTGTGTGTGTGAAATGCTGCATATGATGTCAGACCTTTTATCTATCTATCTATCTATCTATCTATCTATCTATCTATCTATCTATCTATACACACATATATATATATAATATATATATATATTAGAATGGCAAAAAATTTTTTTCTTTTTAAAAATTCTTTAAGAGATAGCTCTCTAGGAGTGTATGGGGGGAGGATAAAATTAGAAATGTTAAAATATACATGATGTAAAAGCAGAAGATATAAATAAAATATATTTTTAAAATAATGTAATGTTTCAGTTATGTTTGTTTTAAAAAGCTTTAAAGATGAAGTTTTCTTTTTTCCCTGGGATAAACCCCACCTTGAATCATAACAGGATCTATTTACCATTTCTCCTTTATGTACTTTGTCCAATTTCTCCACCTCCTCATAAAACTTTGGTGATACAAACTCATCACCAGATTTCAATGTCTAAGATTGATATGGAAAGATTATTTCCTGACCTTTGAGCAGCACATCCTTTCCCTATCTCTGCCCATCTGTTGGTTTTTTTTCCACAGTAATAACTACTGATTCATCATTTTACTTCTAGCCATGACCTTGATTTTTCTTCCTTCTAGTCAGGGCTCCTTTCCTGTTTGTCCTTTTCAATATGTCAATGTCAAGGCAGTAGTGACCTTGTAGTTACAGATGAATATATTTGCACCATCCTATGACAGCATTTGGAAGAGATGTAAGTTTTGTACAATTATGGTGACTAACTTTTTTTCATTAGATGGGCTTAATTGGACACATTGTTAGTGTCAACTTTGAGGCAAGTTGCATCCTGGAGATATTTATGGTAATTGTATAGAAAAAAACACTGGATTTGCAGATCCTATATTTGATTGCATGTTGCCATGGAGGGGGTAGGGTGAGGAAGGAGAGGGAGGGAGAGAAAATTTGAAACTCAAGGGATTGTGGAACTGAATCTTGTAAACTAAAAGTAAACAAACAAATTAATAAAGACCAAAACATTTTTTTAAAAAAGAAAAGAACACTGGATTTGGAGTCAGAAGATCTAGGTTGGTGTCTCTGACTCTGCTGTTTGACCTTGAGCATGTTGCTTAATCCATTTGGGCCCGAAATTCCTCCTTAAAAAAAAAGAATAGTACCTTAATACCTTACAATACGTTATGAGATTTAAATGCCATGGATGTGTGGCACTTCACTTTAGGAACACTCTCCAAACTTAAACTCAGAGATTGGGACCCCAGATGACTACTATACCCCCTCATGATTCTCGGGGTAACCCTAAGAGACTGGGGTTTTAATTCATGAGTTCCCTATTCTACATGCTCCCCAATATCAATTAGCTAGTTGATATCGACTAGTTTTTAGAAAAGGGCATTTACTAGGGTGATAGAGCAACAGCAGTTGGTATAAAACAACCCCCTTTCCCAAATCAGGGTGTACTGTCCCCCTAAACACACAGGGACCCTGAAGAGAGTGGTCTCAAGCTGAAAGTAAAATGGCGGTGAGGCACAGAACATTTGTATTGTAACCAAAGACTGTCTCTCAACTTCAGAAGTCCTTTTAGGTGCCAGGCTCTGAGAAGCAATGGCTTTTAGTTGGTATTCTCTCCATCATGAGGGGTGATCTCTAAAGCTACCACCATCCTCTGATGACTCTTTCTACATCTGCCTGCAAGGTGCTTCCTCTCTCATCAGCTACAACCATTATAGTGGCTGTTGAGGTTTCTGTGGACTCTGCCACTGACTCTGCTTGCCTGTGGGACCTTTGATGTCTCTGATGGAAACAGATGGATTTCTTGAAATCAACAGGTTGCCTGGGCACTGCTTTCACACCTAAGATCAAATTCACAATGTGCTCATAGGTCTGGGGAAGGGTCTAGCAGTCACCCTTCTTCCCTCCCTCCCCATCAGCTCACAACATATGTTCCTCTTACTGCCCAGAAGGAAAAGAGATTTGAAAACCTGCTCCTCAAAGTTCCATGCATTAAAATTCAGACAGGGAACATCTGTGCATGGTCTGTACAACATACTAGGAAGGACAAATCTGAGCTTCATCTAATGCCTGGGTCTTTATTGGCTCATTCCCTATTACATATGTAATGTAGTTTATAATCATAAAGTGCTTTTTAAAAGGCTCACACCAATCAGCACCCGCTGTGTGCTCAATACTAGGGATACTGAAACAAAAATGAGACCTGTCCTCAAGGAACTTACATTCTATTGAGATTACATGTACAAGATGTAACATGACCAGGAAAACTTGGGTTCAAGTCTTGCCTCTGACACCTACTGGCTGTGTGACACTGGACAAGTCATTTAACTCCTAAGGGATATATAGGCGATTTTCCAAGACTTTAAGTTGCAGGGTCTCTGGGTGGGGCAGTGAATAGAGCACCAGCCATGGAGTCAGAAGGACCTGAGTTCAAATCTGACCTCAGACACTTAATACTTACTAGCTGTGTCACCTTGGGCAAGTCACTTAACCCCAATTGCTCTGCCTTCCCTCCTCAAAAAAAAAAAGACTATAATTTGCAGGAGAGGAGTTTACCCTCCATAGAGAAGGATCCTTATTGTCAATAAACACTGAGTAAGCTTTTTTGTTGTTGTTCCAGGCACAGTATGAAGAGTTTGGGGATAAACACACACACACACACACACCCTCTCAAATCCTGCCCCTTCTGCCTATCTCCACTATCTCCACTTTAGCTCCCCTGGTACAGTCCTTCATTACCACCTATCACAGCTACTATAAGAGGAATGTATGCCTGGTTCCAGCTGAGGAAAACTAGAAATATAACTGACTATATTAATTATAAGAACAACAAGCATCATAAGAGTAAAACAATTCAGCAAAGTCCCACCCTCAAGGCGCTTACAATCTAATGGGTGAAGATAATGCACAAAAGGAAGCAGAAAAGTGAAGGTAGGAGAAGAAAAGTACCCAATAATGAGCCCCCTGGGGCATGATGGGAAAGTCAGTGGGAGAAGTCCCAAAGTAACGCTTGCTTTTCAGTTCTGTTCTGTTTGTCCTTTGTTTTTCGAGGACACAAGACATCACAGGAGTGATGTCTTGACTCGTGGGTGAATTGGATTTAAATGAGGCAGAGGTATATAAAGTTGTCCCCCACTCTCTCTTCCTGGGTCATGGAAGTCCAGTGGTAAGACAAAAGACAGGGCATCCCCTGCTTCTGGAACCTTTATGGCTGGTGGAACAAATTATTCTCACTTGCCCAATTTACGTGCCTGGGTTAGCCATTTTCCTAACTCACTGACAGTTTGTGGCCTGTTGTTTACCCTCAACTTGGTTTAGCCCATCTGCCAACACGGTTTATTGGGGTGTGGCTGCTGTGCAATGGTATAGCTTCTAGGAGTCACAGGTGAGGAGGACTGAGTGCCAGGGAGACACCAAAGGTGGTTGAGCAATCCTGAAAGGGGATTGGCAATCCCTCAATACCAGAGTTGCTAGTACTCCTTGGACACCCATACACTCCTAGTAATGCAGCTAGATAAGAAAGGAGGAGATGTCTGAGCTGAGCTCTCTCCTTAAATGCAGGTCTGGAGTTCTTGGCAGAAAGGCAGAGGATAGTGATGAGGGTGGAGTACAAAAGCTGATGACAGCTTGCAGGATAATGTTATCCCAATAATGAGCTTCCTGGGGCCCGGTAAAGTCAGTCAAGCCCCATCCTCCAATCAGAGAAGCAGAGGGTGGTGATGAGGTAGAGTGCTCAAGCTGATGAGATCATACAGGATTTTAAGGTTATTCCAAGAATGAGTTTCCTGGGGCAGGAGGGATCAGAGAAATCAGTCAGAGAAATCTCAAAGTAGTGCAGTCAGGTGAGAAATGAGATCTCTGGAATCCCTCATACCAAAGAAATCACAGATTTTGTCCTTAATCTTAGGTAGGAGGCATTTTTTTGGAGAGGGAAGGTACTGGCTGTTGGGGAGGATCAGACAAGACCTAGTATTAGGGGTGACCTTTGAAAGAAACTACGAGTGCTAAGGCATGGAGGTGGGGAAGAAATGTCTTTAGAAATGTTGGATTGCCTGTGGCAACACATACAGGAGATACAATGTTCATTGTGTGGGGAAACAACAGATTTTGTATGTACTAAAGTGAATATGAAGGACAGTAATGTACAAGGTTTTAACGGCATTACATGACAGAATTAATATTTGATTCTAGGAGTACTAGGGAGCCAGCTGGAATTTACCGAGCAGGGGAGAGACGTGGTCAGACATCAACTTTAGGCCTACCACTTTTGCAGTTTTGTAGAGAATGCACATAGTACTTTACGGCTGCAAGAATTCGTATGTATTTGTATACCCATATATATGTGTGTTCATATATATACATGAGCGTATATACATACATACACATATAGGCATGTATGCACACACATAAATATTCTCGTTTGATCTTCTAAACAAGCCAGTGGAGTTGCAGTATTTGCATTTTACAGATGAAACAGCTGAGGCTTGGAGAGGTGCGGTAAATCGGAGATGGTATTTTTACCTAGGTGCGGTCACCCAGGATCTGCCTCTGGCTCTCCCGCGGGCAAACTTGGACGCGTTTTCCTCCTCCGCTCCAAGGTGAACGTTGCAGGCACCTCTACCTTAATTTCAGGGCGGCTCTGCCCGGCTGGGCGAGCAGAAGCCAGGCTGCGATTGCAAAGCTAGGAGCAGCATCCTCCCCTCCCACGTTCAAGGGCACAGCTCTGGGTCAGCCCACACAGAGCCTTTCGAGTCATTCCTGCTCAACGGGTTCTGGGCAAGAAAGCCAGCCCTGGGCTCCCCGATGCGGCCCCGGGCGCTGAGGAGGTCTGTGCCCTGGTGGCCGCCGGGGGCTGAGCCTGGGCAGCTCAGGGTTTCCCAAGTGCCCGCCGAGCAGCCCCAAAACCTCTCGCCCCCCACTTCCCCGCGTCGGGAATCTTCCCCCTCGGCCGTCTTCGCAGGGAAGGGGAGGGGGTTTCTAGGGGGCGGGACCTCCGCCTCGGCCCGCCCTTCGATGGAGTGGGCGGAGCTTCGGAGCTGCAGTGCCGCGCGGGGGTGGCGGGGGGAGGGGCTGACGTTCTGCGGAGGGGCGGGGCCGCTCGGGGGGCGGTGGCCGCGGGTCGGGGTCGATAGTGCGGCCGAGGACTGCGCGGGCAACCCGGGCCCTCCACGCTCCTCCCCTCCCCCTCCTCCGCCTCCTCCTCGCCCCGCCCCTCCGCTTCTTCCCCTCCGACCAGGGCCTCTACGGGTAGACGCGCACCTGGCAACCGGCGCCCGCCGGCTCTCGTCCGCCCGCGCCGCCTCTGCCGCGTCTCCCCTCCCGCGTCGCGTCTCCCGCGTCTCCCGCCGGGCCGGGCTCGCCGCTCTCGCCCCCCGCGCGTGGGGCTGTCACTCGCGGAGGCCGGGGCGGCGGCGCGCGCTCGCCCGCTCGTTGATGCCGTTTCGGGGGTGACCCCGGCGGCGGCGGCTCCATCCCCGGCCCGGGCGGCAGCGGGGCGGGCTCCATGGCGCGGGGGCTCTAGGCGCGGGGCTCCGAGGGAGGGCGGCGGCGAGCGGAGCAGCGGCGGCCGGGGCGCGGGCGGCCAGGTGTCCGGGGCAGCGGCATGGGAGAGAGGGAGCGCAAGATGTTGGAGCTGAGGCACCGGGCGGTCGGCGGCCTCGGCCCGGGGGCGGTGGCCTCGGCGGCCCGCGGAGGCGACGGCGCTGGCGGCGACCACGAAGCGGAGAGCACCAGCGACAAGGTAGGGCCGGGCGGGGCGGACCCACCTGGGGCGCAGGTGAGGCCGGCCGGGACCCCTCGGCCCGCGGCCGCTGCCTCCCTACCTGCCCGGCCTCCCACCGCGGCCACTGCCTGCTTAACTTGTCTGCTTACCGGCCTTCCCCCGGCCCCTACCTGCTTACCTGCCTCCTTGCCGATCTCCCTGCCTGGCCCCCGCCTGCATTTCTATCTGGCCTCCCTCCCTGACCCCTTCCCTGCATGCCTCCCCACCCGGCCTCCGGCTGGCCTCCTCCCCACGTCTCTGCCTCCCTCTCTGAGCTCCCCCTTCGTCCTCGGGCTTATGTTGCGGGGACACCGCGCTGTGCCTCCGACAGTGGCCGGGGGTGATTCGGGGGGCGTTACGTGGGCTGGTTCCCGCCGTGACCCCCAGCATGGCGTGGCTGAGCGGGGAAGCGTCGGGGGTCCCTCCGTGGGGTCCGTGGCGTGCCCCCAGGGCCTCCCCGAGCTCTTCTCGGTGATGGGAGCCTGCCTGGCGGCACGAGGGTGACGCTGGTGCGGGCACTTGGGCCGGACTCGTGCCCTTCTCCCGGTGCCTCAGCTCTCCTCTGATCGGGCGCGCTGTTGCGGGTTTCTGTCACACGTGACAGCCTTGTAATTTTCCAGCTTCGCGTTGGTTTCCGCAGCTGGGCTTGGCGGGTGCCGCAGCTCTGCTCTCTAGCCGTGAATGGTATTTAACCTGACAGGTGAACTGCACCTATCTCCTTGTGAGATTTCCGGGGCTTTGCGCTTGACGAGATTTAGCACTGGCCTTCTTCTTGACATTATTTTCATTTTAGTCACGTTTGAATTTAATTTCAGAACACGAAATAAGAGACCAGCCCCCCAGGTCCCTTGTGATGTTCAAATGAGATGATGGATGTCAAGTTTTGCAAACTTTAGAGGACCTAAATTGTCGGTTATCCTTGGAAGTATAAGTGACCCCTTACCAGTAACACTAACCACTTCAAAGCCCTACGGTTGTACTTTTATCTAAGTCTGAATAGAGTGCCCAGGAACACCTGTAAACACACACACACACAATATGTGTGAGATATTTCCTGTCATTTTAAAGTTTATTATGTTTTAAGTAAAATTTAATTATTAATTTACAATTAATTTTAACCACACTTTAGGTTGTTTTACTTTGAATAAAAATAATGTCCTTTATATGCAGTGCATTCTCTTTTGATCATCTTGATAAGAAGAGAATGAGGCATAGAAGGGCCTTTCTTTATACCTACTTTAGGAAGTGGCAGAACCAGAGTTTCCAACCCAAGTCTAATGACCTAATAGACTTTTCCCATTATTTATGGTTTTGTGTTCTACATTGTTACTGATTCTCCTTTATTCACTTTTTATTTTAGACTTTCCCCAAAGTAATGTGTAGTCTTTATGTTTATTTTATACAATTGCATAATGTAATATTAAGTGCTTCCTATGTGACAATGCACTGTGCTTAAGAATACAGACACCCACACACATTCCTAAACTTTCCTTGTCCTTCAGAACTGGGAATGATATACACGCACATCAATATGAACTATTTACAAAATAGAGTGGTTTGAGGGGAGCTAATGCAAGAAATGTATCTTGTATTGAGTAGCATCTAAGCTGAGCCCAGGGCTTCTATTAGAAATACATCAAGTAGATTATTGTTTATCATTCTGTCTATAGTTACAGTTCACTTAAGAGTTCACTATTAACATGTAGTCGAATGATAAACATCCTTGTTGAATTTTTTTTTCTTTTCAACTATATCATTGGAATATATTCCCTAACAATCATAAAAGATTATATGATCATAAAAGGATCAGTTTTATGATCCTTGCTGCAGTGTGTTGCCAGGGTAATGCATTTTTTTTTTCCTGGAAAATGATTTACATTGCCAACAACAATATTTTATATATGTGACCCCAACAACATTACATTTTATAGACTTATTTTGTCACTTTAAGAGAAGTTGACCTTTTGCTGAAATTTGCTGGGAGAAGGGAGAATTAGTGCTTTTTGTTTTCTATCATGATAGGGAAGTAACCATGATTTCTTAAAGACTGTGTCCCTGGGACACAAACTTTGGCAGGTTCTATCGACCTAAGAAAGGCTTTTATAGTATATGGTGTCCTGTGTGTATGTATGTTTATATATGTATATAAACTTTCAAGAGAATCAGTCTGAATTCATAAGGCGCAGAACCCATTTGCTATAAGGAGAATAGTACATAATTATTTTAACTTTTAATTACTAATGACTACACATTTTTAGATGTTTAGGTGTGTTTTGAAGCTTGTGAATTATCCATAGATTTTGATCATTTGTCATTGGAGATTGGGTATCGCTCTCCGTACTCTGTATGTTATGTGTCACACTTTTATTTGACACTTAAAATGCATGCACATCATTCTATATTTAATTTGTTCATTCAGTTATTCCAGCACCTCACTAGAACAAAATAACAGTTTAAAAAAGGGAAGGGAAAAAAAACGGTTTAATGATAGGTAATTTCTGCTCATTTGATATCTCTCCCCCCACTCCACTTAAGCACTATATCCCTAAGGCTTAGAGTGAACATGAGATTGGAGACATCAGTCAGCTTCTTCTTTAGATGTTTTCATTTCCCACGTGGCTCACAGTGTAAACAAGCAGTAGTTGACTGAGCACGTTCTGAAATCATAGTTGTAAATCATGTGTTCCTTTTTACTTAGGCTTAGTAGAGTAATAGTCTTACTTGGCCATTTGTGTTCATCTAGAAGACTTCTGCTGTGTTTATTTGACTTTGTACATGTCTTCTTTTGCCTTGTGGTGAAACAGAAAGAAGAAAGATATGCATTCTAAGATAATCACACTTATATTTGGAACCCTTACTGGAGGGTTCCCCATTTCTTCTCCCCCACAACTTTAAATTTTCCTTCCAGTTAAGCTTTTTTTAAAAAATGTCCTTTTTTGGTGGCGGTTGGTTTTTTTCCCTTGCAACTGGAGGCTTCTTGGATGTGGTGAAAAATAAAATTTACATTCATTTGTTTCCATAGCAACCATCTTTACCCTGATATAAACCCTTTTCTTTTAAAGAGACCTGAACCCCTTTTCAGCTACAGTTGTTTGAAAGATAATGTATTACCTTATGGTTGATTCAACAGATTTCCAAAGGTATATAGGATTATAGGCAATTCTGGAGTATGATGAAGCTTCCTTGTATTGTGGATATTTTCTGTACTCTTGTTGAGTACAGAATTTTCTGTAGTTCTATAATTCTCCCTTTTTAAAGGAGGCAAATTATTTTTGGAAAATATAAAAGACATGCACAATTTGACCCACTAAAAACTTATGCTATATAATTGTAACTTTTCTATTGAAGTCTTCCTCTGATTCCTCATTGTGGTATTGAGGTGATCCTGGGTTCTTCAGGGACCAGCTGCCTACATATATATGTGTGTGTGCATGCATGCATGCACACAGACATGTACACACACACACACACACACACACACACACACAAACAGTGTTAGCCAGATGTGGAGAGGCTTATCTCATAGGATTTGCCATGGTGAGATGAATTTTTCTGCCATTGCAACTGTCTAAAATGGTCTGCCAAGTCACAGAAGGGTTGTGATCTCGGTCTGGTCGTCCTCTAGAGAAAGCCCAGATCCTTAAAGCATCCAGTTAAAACAGGTACTTTCCAAGTATCATTGATCTTAGTGATTTCATAGCACTCTGCCTACAGTGAGTATCCCAAACTTTTTCCATTCTTTTCCAGCCTCCAAACAAATTCTTCCTGTTTCTTAAACTCTCTGACTTTAATGAAAAGATCTTTCATCTTCCCTTCGCTTTTTCTTTAACTGATAAACCCTCTAAGCATCCCTCTATAATTCAGTTGGCCCATAGAAAACTGTACTTTTTTATTTGTTACAATGAATAACCTGTTTCTTTGTATCCAGTTCATGTAACAGTCACATTTAGAGTTCTTGCTTTCAAACATTATGCAGGTTAGGTGGGTAAGGAAAATGAAGAAAGTTAACCTAAGCTTTTGGTATTTTGTTTTTCCTTATTCAAGTTCTTCCTATTATTTGATAAAACCTAATGTCACCCAGCCTTTCCAGTTCCATCGGTGTGGAGAAAGTCCATGTGGTTGTTTCCTCCTTCTACCTATTGTTAAGTTAGTTTTAATAAGGTGGCAGATTACACATGCATAATATATATAAAAATGATTTCTGATTACAAAATACTACCTCCCCATCCAGTAAATTCTCATGCTATTCTTATGGACAAAATATTAAGACATAGGCTAAATTAATGTACAGGTAGGTTGTCTCAGAACTAGTTGAATGACCAAATCCAAAAAGACTAGCAATTTAATTCATTAATATTATTGAATTCCCTTAGATACTTGTCTTTGGCCTTGTGCTATTCAACAAAACATGTGGTTGGGAGGCATAGCTAATATGTTGGAATAGTATAGAATTAGTGGCCAGTTTAATAAGATGAAGTTTAATAGATATCAATGTAAAATTTTATACTTGGATTCAAATAATCAACCTTGCAAATGTAGAATGGGAAAAACATGTCTGCATAACACTTTATGAAATCTGGGGAGGTTAGCAGTAGCCTGTAAGCTCAAAATCACTTAAAAGTTTAAACATTCAACAAACATTTTAACTGAAGTTTAATAGCATTAGATATTTTGGGTCTCTGTGAACAAGGAGGACAGGAATCATGGCTAAATGGCGAATGGATTTGGAGTCAGAAAACCAAAGTTTATGTCCTGATACATATTAGTTGTATAACCAGGGGCAAATCACTTAACATGTAATATCTCTGCCAACTTACTAAATTTCAGTGTACCTCATCCAAGTCAGAACTTGTATACAGATAAGTCTGTAATAGTGGAGAGCTTCAGTGTATCTCATATGACCCTAGACAAATCTCATCAAAAGATAAGCAAATAAATTAAGGACCAGAATAGAACTTTAGAAAAATTAAATATAATAGATCCCTATGATTCCTAAATGGAAATAGAAAGGAATTTACATACCTTTCAGCCCTACATGGCTATCTACAAAAACTGGCCATATAGACTTCACCAGAAAATGCAGAAAAGCAGAAATAATGCATATACTATTTGCTAATTACAATGAAGTAAGAAATTATATTCAGTAAGGGAATTTGATGAAAATTTAAAATTTGAGGCTAATACCAAAGAAATGGTGGGTTGGAGGATAAGTCATAAAGACAGTAAAAAAAAAATAACTAATCAAACTATGACAAAGAGACAACATCCAAAGCTTATGGGATGCTTATAAATTGTTTTGTAGGGGAAAATTTATATCTCTGAATTCTTTCAACAACAAAAAAGAGAAATAACAAATCAGTGAATTGAACACACAACTGAAAAAAAAAGACAAATCAACTTTTCTTAACATGAAAGAAAAGGTTATATAATTTATAGCACAATTAACCCATTGAACTGATAAATAAAAGTAAAACCTTAAAAAAAAGGCAACTAATAAAGTAGATAACCAGTTAGCTAATGTTATTTTAGAAAGGATAAAAACAAAATTATTCTTATCAAAAATGAAAAATAATTCACAATTTAAGAGGAAACAAAATTAATTTGCCCAATGATATGCTAACAAACTGATAATTTAGAGGAATATTTACAAAAATATACAACAGTGATATTAACAAAAGAAGAAATAGAGCATTTAAATTAAAACCCAGAACCTGAAAAATCAATTGCATTACCAACAAATGAACTCCCAAGGGAAAAAACTCCAGAACCAATTGGACCTCCAGGTGAATTCAATCAGACATCCCAAGAACAAGTAATTTCAAGATTACATAAACTTCATATAAGAGTAGAAAAAGGAGAGACCATTTTAAAACTCTATGACATATAATATCTGTCTGACTATCTATATATCTGTCTATCTGATTTTGATGCCTAAACTTGAAAGAAACAAAGCCAAGAAAGAAAATATTCCCAATTAATTGATGCAAAAATATTTAAATAAAATATTAACAAATAGACTACAACAACATATTAGAAAGTTTATATATTATGACCAGGTTGGATTTATATCAGGATTGCAGGGTTCTTTCAATATCATTAAAACATTATGAACAAGCATACATATATTTAAAAAAAAAAACACCACATGATTATATTGGGGGCAACTAGCTGGTGCAGTGAATGGAGTGCCAAGCCTGGAGTCATGAAGACCCGAGTTCAAATGTACCCTCAGACACTTGCTAGCTATAAGACCTTGGATAAGTCACTTAATCCTGTTTGCTTTGGTTTCCTCATTTCTATAAAATGAGCTGGAGAAGGAAATGGCAAACCACTGTAGTATCTTTGCCAAACAAATCCCAAATGGGGTCACAAAGATTTAGACATGCCTGGAATGACTAAACAACATGATTGTATCACTAGGTACCAAAAAACAGCCTTTTGACAAAATCTAACATCTGTTTGTTTTTTAAAAAATACACTAAACACCATAAAAAATAAAGTGACCTTCATTTGATGCATTACATGTACCTAACTAAAACTAAAAGAAAATGTATGTAATGGAAAAAAATTAGATCTCTTTCCATTAAGATAAATCAAGGCTCCAAAAAAAAAGCAAAAAAAAAAAGATAAATCAAGGATGCTCATTATGCCTTCTATTTAACATAGTACAGTGATACCTTGACTTACAAGTTTAATTCATTCTATTACTGAGCTCATAACTCAATTTGCTCCTATATCAAATCAATTTTCCCCATTGAAATTAATTGAAATGCCATTAATCCATTCCAGCCTCCAAAATGCCACCCCAGTATTTTTTGTTTTTAAACAAGAATAAGTATTTATAAATAACAAATATTGTATAAAAACATAATGAAAGAGAATGTAAAGAAATAAACTGGTTTTATAAAGTGTATATTTACCTTGGATATCAGACAACTTGAGCTAACAAAAGATAGGCTGAGGTGGAGAGTGGAAGAGATAGATGGAGGAGGTTAGACTTGCTACACTCTTAAGGCTACACTTTATCCCTGAACTTAATTGTTACAATATCCTTTTTACTTTCCCTTAACTTAATTTTCTTCACTGGGTAGGTAAACACGTGGAATGAACGGGATGCTGGGTGGGTGTTGGGTTGTGGTATTCACTGCACCAACTGGCAGCGGCTCAAATTTTGGCTCACAGTTCGAAGCAAAAAATCAACCAAGTGACAGCTTGTATCTCAGAAATCTCCTAAGTTGGTGGACTCGTATGTCAAGGTACCACTGTACTAGAAATGCTGTAGCCATAAGGTAAGAAAGAACTATCAAGGGAATAAGCAAAGAGGAAACAATCAACTTTTTGTAGATAAAAGTTTTCTTGGAAAACCCTAAGGAATTAACTAAAAAAATTGAAACAGTTCAGCAAAATTGTAACCTTTAAAATAAATCCATCCAAGTCCTTGGCATTTGTGTGTGTGTGTTTTTAAATGTGTGGGAAGAGGAGTTTAAACTATCTGGGAGTCTATAGCAATCCAAACCTAGCAGGAACTATATGAATAAAATATTCTTTGTGGAAATACAGACTAAATAATTACAGAACTATTACTCATGGATAGATTGAGCCAATATAGTAAAACTGACAGTTCTACCTAAATCAAACTTATTTAATGTTGTACCACTTACTTAATCTAGCAAAAGATTACTTTATAGAGCTAGAAAAAGCTAACAGCATTTATCTGGAAGAACAAAAGGTCAAGAATCTCGAGAAAAGTAATGAAAAGTGTGGTAAAGAATGAGCCTAGTTAGTGCTGTGAGATCTCTATCATGCAAATGAGCATCTGGCTAGAAACAGGTTGATCATTGGAACAGAACATGCAGAAACAAAGGATCCTAGTAGCACGGTGACCAGCACCTCCTGGGATGGGTAGCTTTCCTGGAGCCCTGACCCTCAGAATGCTGCATCTTCAGGGATGTCTCTGTTGTCTAATGAAGTTGAATTCATCGTTGGATTTTTAAAATTATTATTTGATATGATTTGAACTGCAAGATTTTGCTGGAGTTACTGTGTGCAGAATGAGTAGCTTGCCTCTCATTCTGGAAGCCATATTGACCAGAAATAAGTGGCCAAAGCTGAATGTGAGCTTTAGGTAACTGTTGGCACAGTGAATAGAGCCCTGGTCCTAGAGTCAGGAATACCTGAGTTCAGATTTGGCCTCAGGCACACAGACTAGCTGTGTCACCTGGACTTAACTTTTTTTTGCTTCTATCTCCTAGTGTTGTGGCTTAAGCTCTGTCCACCCAGGGATGCCAGAAATTGTTGGGGTTTCATGATGTGTTGTAGTGGAACGGTCTCAAAGAATTCAATCAGACTACCTCCAATCTAAGTGTAGGCATTTATTGAGATTGGGGCCTCTCATGAAGCAGGCTAAGTTCCAAAAAGAACCAGCAACTTCAGAGAAAGCAAAATGGATTTCTATAGGGTAAAGGTCTATGTAGTTATTTAACAGAAATTATGAGTATTAAAAAGGCAGAAGGGGTTTGTTAAGGATCAGGTAATAGGGGAGGGGTCCCAGCCACAGTGGAACAGAGCATGTAATTACCCGCAATGTATACAGAAAAACCTCATGGGGTATATGTATGTATGATAATATTATAATAAGCTTCTCTATATCATAAATACACTCTAGGTCAGTTCTTTTCTATTACTGCCCAAGTGCCCACTTAGGGAAGGTCCCTTCCCTTGTTTTGGGGTCCACATCCTGCTCAGGCATCCTGGTGTTGCTGCTTTCTGATTGGCTGAGATGGATGTGGTTGTGGTTGAGTGCATGGATGTACCTGCTGTTTCTGTGGGATATATAAGGAATGGGTCTAGGGGCCGTGGCTGGCTAGAGGCAGTGGCTGGCATCCCATCACATGGACGCACCTGCTGTTTCTGTAAGAAACATGAGTTCATGGACACATCTGTTGTTCTAGTGAACAGTGAGGCATATGTGAAGAGGTTAGGTTACTGAATATGTGTGTGGGGAGGGGAGTGGCTAGGTAGGGGCAGTGGGCCTGCTGTTCAGTGGGGCCTGTCAGGAAGTTAGAATGTTGGGCCTGGGGGCAGCTGAGGATCCCATCACTTGTGAGGCCTAAATGAGGTAACATTTGTAAAAAGTGCTTGGTACAGTACCTGATATACAGTGACCATATACTAGATGCCTTAAACTTCGCTGTGTGTTCTTTCTTTAACAAGTAGCTCAGTCTCTTTGATCTTGGGTTCTTCATTTGTAAATTGGGCCTATTTACCTCAGAAAGTGAGATTGGAAGGGGCACCTTAGCTAGTGAACGTGAAAGTGCTTTGAAAAATATATAGCTCTATGAAAATGCAGGGGGGTTATTCTGCTGTCGTTTCCAGCTCAAGTGACGAGACGGTAAATTATGTTTCTCATTGCACTCATTTTCTGAATTAAGCTGACAAAACAATGAATTTCACTTTACTTCATTTTTATGGTTTAGATACACCTTGGTAAAAATAAGCTTTTAAGAGATATACCTTGTAGTGTTTTTTTTTAACATTGTAAACATTTTTCTCATGGTCCCCCTCACCCTTTTCAGAAATTCTTCCCATTCAGCGAATAATATTTTTAAGAAAAAAAAGAGAATTTTGCAAGACTGGCCGACAGATTTAAAAACTGAAAGGATTTGCGTTGTGCCTCAGTTGCTGACCTCCCGCCTCTGCAAAGAAGGGTGGGAGTGACTTCTCAGTATCCCTTCTTTGGAGTTGCACTTGTTTTTGGAATGTTCACTTTTCATTTTATTTTTCGTTCTGTTTACGTTGTTGTCGTTATGTATATCGTTTTCTTAGTGCTGCTTATTTCACTCTATCAGATCACGTGTATTTTTCCAGGTCTCTCTGCATTCATCTTACTTGCAATTTCTTACAATACAATAAAATTTCTTTACATTCATATACCACAATTTGTTTAACCATTCCCTGAACTACTTTCTTCCTAATTCTTTGCCATCCCAAAGTGCTACTACAAATATTTTGGTGTGGGAGGGGAAGGGGGACTTTCTCATCAGAGGCCCCTTTGGGACATTAGCTCGTCGTAGAATCTCTGGGTCCGAAGGGTCAACAGTGTATTTTAGGCTCTTTTTTTGCACGATTACAGATTGCTTTCCAAAATGGTGGCACAGATTTACTAACTCTCCCAAGGACGTGCTTCTGTGTTCTTCTTCAACCCCTGCAACACTAACTCTGTCATCTGACATCTCTGCCAATATAGATGGTGTGA
The DNA here is from genome assembly GCA_028627135.1 of Pseudochirops cupreus. Taxonomy (NCBI): domain Eukaryota; kingdom Metazoa; phylum Chordata; class Mammalia; order Diprotodontia; family Pseudocheiridae; genus Pseudochirops; species Pseudochirops cupreus. The sequence continues at coordinate 185,932,397 of CM053583.1, forward strand.
GGTAGAACCTCATGGCTGTTTTGAGTGGTGTTTTGCTTGTTATTAGTGATTTGGAAAATTCTTTCATATGCTTGGGAATAGTTTGCAATTCTTCTTGGAGAACTGTTTATTCATATCCCTTGACAACCATTATCTGTAGAGGAATGGCCTTTGACCTTAAATATCTTATCATATAGAACACATTAATTTTGTATAGAAGCTTTTCAGTTTCATGAAGTCAAAGGTATCCGTTTTATCCTTTGGAATCGCCTCTTTCTTAATTTTGGTCAAGAGTAACCCTGCTATTCGTGGCTGTAAAATGTGTATGACCTGCTTTTATAATTGTTTTTATCAAGGGCCTTGGATGACATTTTTGTCTAGAATTTATTGTGGAATATGGTGTGTAGTGTTTCTCTAAGATTCTAACCCTGATTTAGGCCAGACTGATTTCTAGTTTTCTCTAGCATTTTTTTGTCAAATAGGGAGTTCTTGTCCAAGTAATTTATGGTTTATGGTATATCAAATGCTGAACCAATTTCCATTGTTTCTGACTCTTCCTTTTCTAGTCTTTTTCATTAATTTACCCAGGTATATGTGGGAGCTGGCACTATTGCCTTGGGGAACCCCAGTTATTAAATTTTCAGTGTGAGCATTTACAATATAGAGATCAGCAAATGCTACCAATTAGGATTTGATTTTTTTTTATTGTTTAGGATTAAGAAACTTATGGAGAAAATGTTAATACAGATTAAAGTTTAATTATGTCCTGAGTATTTTTGGAGAGCCGGTTGTTAAACATTTACTAGCATGACCTCTAGGGATGTCTCTTTATTTTTAAACCAGTATCAATGGTTTTGAGAACTACTGGTTCATGATATAGTTTGAGGCCTTAGGAGTTCTATTTCTTCTTTATCCCTCCTTGTTTTCGTTGTTTCCTTTGATAGTTTGGAAGTTTTGTTTCTCCAGATGAGTTTCTTTTTGTTAATTAGATTTTTTGCTTTTTAAAATCAAGTTTATCCATTTCATTCGTCTTCAGAGAACCAGCTTTAGTTTTGTTTGTTAATTGTTTCTATATGTTTTTTTTTGTTTTCCAGCTTATCTCTTTCCTCTCAATTTTAATAGCCCTTTTGTGCTTAAATTAGATGTATTTGTGTCATTTCTGATTTTTTTAAATGCACACTAAGTTCATTCATTCTTTGCTATTTTGTTTGTACGTGTTTATTGGGATATAATTTTCCTTCAAGGACTGTTTTAGCTGATTCACAGAAATTTTTGCTTCATCACTATCATTCACTTCCACTTAATTATTGTTGTTTTTTAAATTTCTCCATTGACCTCATTTAGAATTTCTTTTTTGAGACTCCATTTCAGTCAGTACACATTTCATTGGTTAAGCACCTACTGTGTGCAAGGTACAGTGTTCGTTTCTGGGGATACAAGAACAGGCAAAAGACAGGAATGCCCTTGAGCTCAGAATCGCATGGGAGAAAGAAGCCGCAAACAGTATGTCCAGACAAGCCACATGCAGGATAAATTGGCAATGACAAAGAGAGGGAAAGCCCCAGAGCTGGTGGGTTAGGGGCAGACTCCCTTTGGAGCGTGGGGTTTTAGTTGGAGGCCAAGAGGCCAAGATGAGGACATGGGGCACAGCCATGATGTCATGGTGCCTGGAGGAGAAGGATGGAAGCTCTTCTTTCTGGAACAGCCTGGAGGGAGGCTCGTGTCATTGGATGGAAGACTGTAGTGGAGAGTGATGGTACGAGAATGGAAAGGTAGGAGTAGCTTAGGGTGTGAAAATGTTTGAGTGCAAAACAGAGTTTTTGTATTGGACCCTGGAGCCAACAGCAGCTGTCAGAGTTTATTGAATGGGAGGATGGCGTGATCCCACAGCTGTTCTTTAAAAAAACCCCTTTGGCGCCTGAATGAAGGACGGATTGGATGGGGAGAGGCTTGAGGCAGGTCAGCCCATGAGCAGGCGGCGGGAGTAATCCAGGTGGGACCTGCCAAGGACCCGCACCAAAGGGGCAGTTGTTTTCTTCTGTTACTCTGCTGCCTTTGAACTTTTATTTGCGCTATTTTTGTGCCCTAATAAGTGGGTCAGTGTTTTAAGAGTTGCATATTCTTTATCAGACCCATCTTTAAAATGCCACAAGTCTTTTAGTTTAGGGGCGACTAGATGGCGCCCTGAATAGAGCATAGGCCCTGGAGTCAGGAGGATCTGAGTTCAAATCCAGCCTCAGACACTTAACACGTACTAGCTGTGTGCCTTGGGCAAGTCACTTAACCCCGGCTGCCTTCCAAAAAACAAAAAATTAAAAAATAAACAAGTGTTTTAGTTTCTCTAGCAATTTGTTCAATTCAGTATTTTCCCTTTTCTTTCTTTTGTTATTTTCCTTTCTGATTTGTCGAAAACTGGGAAAGGAATCTTAAAATCTCCTCCCACTGTTGTATACTGTCTCTGTCTTCTTGTGATTCTGTTGATTTTTCCCTTTGTTAATTTATTAAGGCATATGGAGCGTCTCAATTTAGTATTATTAGTATGTTGTCTAGGGTTCCCTTCAGCATAATGTAGTTTCCTTGTTTATCTCTTTTGTTGATGGTGGGTTTTAAACACCGTGTGTGTTTTCCTCTTTTCGGTCTCCCCTACTCCATGATAATTTATTTACTTTTGCTTGTGCCTTATTTGGTTGTTTTATTTGTGTGCCTTACTTGTATTTCTGTTGTCTTGGATGTTTTATAAAGCGAATAATTCACTCCTATCTGGTTTGATTTACAGCAGTGCTTCAAATACTTCTCGTTTATTGAACGCCTTTTTTTCATTTAGACTTAGTAGATTTAGGTTTGTTGGGTATATCATCTTGAATTTCTTCTTGAGCTCCTTTCCTCAGAACATATTCCATTCTCTTCTATAATTTCTGGTAGGGGCAAAATAATCTTGCACTATTCAGATTTCCTTTATATTTCAAGTTCTTTCTCCTGGTAGATTGCAACTTTTGTTGTCATTGGAATTGTTAAATATAACCACTGTGTCTTGGAGCTTGCAACATATGATTTTTTTTGTGAAGATGATCTGTAGATTCTTTTGAGTGGCACTTTTGTTTTCTGTATTCAGAAATTCTGGGTATTTTTTTTTTTATTTCTTACATTTTGGTATTCACATTTTTGTGTATGTGTGTTCTTCTGGGAGACCGATAACCCATAACTTTTCTCTGTACATCTTGTTTTAGAGAATGTTTTGTTTTAATAGAGATCTTCTTTTCTTTTAGAGTCTTTTTCTTTGAGACCTCAATAATCTGAGCCTTTTCACATACTGGGTGGGTAATTTACTTCTCACAACCCTCCAGTGACTTCTAGGTAGACAGAACTGGCCTCACCTGGATGCTAGTCCCCACATACATACTGATTCCTCATCTCTCTCTGTTCTTTAGTTCTCTGACCTGGCATTGCTGTGCTACAGCAAGAACACTGCTGTTCCATGCAGAGAAAGCTTCTGCTATATTGCGTTATGTTAATGTTGTGTTATCTTATGTTTTATTTTATCCACCTGTGCTTCACAGGATTGCGGGGGTGGGGTGGGCAGGGAAGAATTGAGTTCTGTTGCACTTCCGTGGTTTGGTCTGTGTAGTCCTGCCAGAACAGGGGAGATGGGGTGCTGAGGGAAAGAATATATTTGAGATTCAGGATTAACTTCATCTGCTGTTAGTTCATTGGGTTGTTACCTAACTAGGTTTCTTGGTATCTTCTTAGCCCGTGGAGACAGTGTAGTTGCTTTACTTTTTGCATACAATTTCACTTTGGAGAGATTTTAAAGGTCCATCACATTTTTATAATATAACTACTTTCTAGTTGTTTAAGATGACTTCTTAGCTATTCTTTTTGTTAAGGTTATATAAGTAACTGAATGTCAGCTCATTTTTGTAGTTCCAGTTTTTCCAAATTTGTAACATGTACTTAATTTTTTTCCTTTTAGGAAACTGATATTGATGATAAATATGGAGATTTGGATTCCAGAACTGATTCTGACATTCCAGAAGTTCCACCGTCCTCAGACAGAACCCCTGAAGTGCTTCAGAAAGCTCTGTCTGGCTTATCTGCAAGGTGTGATTGAATAAATGTTTAATACTTTATTAACTCTTTGGTTTGTATAACAGCTTTGTTTCTGCAAAAGGAATTTGCTTGTGGTTGTAATCATAACTTTAAAATGATTCATCCTCTGAACAGAATCAGTCCACTTACCTTACAATTCAAAACATTGAGTTGACTATTCCAATATTACTTTCCATCTTCCTTTTTCTCTCCTCTTTCCTTCTCCCTCTTCTCCATTTTAAGATGAGCGAATGAAACTTCAGAGAGCTGCAGCTGTTTTGCCCCAGGTCACAGTAACGGATTGGTGGCCAAAATCCATGTTATGTATATGTTTTTCAATTTTAAGACCAATGCTTTTTTTAAAAAGGCTTTTTCATCGTCACCATCATTTTGTCACGTTTCCCCAAACCCTCACTAGTGTTTGAAAAGAAGAAGAAAACTGACCAGCCCTGTTCAGAGCTGCCCATCTGCCTTGCTTCACGGCAGAGGTCTGGGACCCCAGCTGGAAGGGTTGTCTTGTGCTACGTCACTGTGGGCCTCTAGATCCAAAGTCGGCCGCACACCGAGAGTTACGCTGTCTTTTACAGTTGTTTTCCTTTACATTGTTGTGGACATTTCATAAATTGTTCTTTTTTCTGTATCAGGTCACACAAGTCTTCCCAAATTTTTCTGAAGCCTTCATGCATAAATATGAAGTAATGAACATTTGTGATATTCATGTACCACAATTTCTTCAGCCATATCCTAATCGATGAGGCTCAGTTTTGCTTCCAGTTCTTTGTTACCATTGGGAAAAACAAAAGTACTATAGATATTTTTGTATGGACCTTTGATTTGATTTTTTCCCTCAAGAGTATATGCCTAGGGGTGGTATCTGAAAATGCATATCCCATTTAGTGGCTTTTCTAGTCTAATTCCAAATGAGCCATTTCCTAACTCCCCCCAAAGTCTGCTAATTCCTTTTATCACTTAACTGAAACTCTCATATAGCTTCACTCCCTTGCAGTATGTTAAATAAAAATGAATTTTTTTTACTGCTTCAGTGTACAACTTATACCACTTTAGTGCTTTTAAAGTTACCAGTGAATTTCGTCTCAGTTACTATTTCATTTTGGGTCCAAGAAGCTGTCTCGTCAAGTATTTGAATGCCCCTGTGTATACTTACTTTTTATATTTTTCCCCTATGGCCTACTGTCAATCCCTTCTCTCTTTCAAATAAATTCATATGTTAAACTCGTATGTTAAATTTCCATCTCGTTCTTTTCATACTTCCCCCATGTGCTTCTGATATTTAAACAAGTTTTATTGTCAAAACCGCCTGGCAAATAAATGGCAAGTAATTGGAGAGCTTGGGGGTAAAGAAACAAAACAACTTCTAAGCATGTAAGCATGCCACTGTCATTTCTCAGCTCCTAAGCATGGAGAAAATATCACTGAAAGAATGAGTGCTTTAATTATGTCAGGGCTAAGGCCATTTGCTTTTTAAAGTGCTGTTTTTTCCTACAAAAAGAAAAACTAGCTGTTATTCCTTTAGAATATTTATATTTCTCTTGTGTCAAAAGACTGATTATTAGGGAAACCAAAGGATGGAGAGAGGGACAAGGGGGAAGGAAAACTAAACTAGTTTCTTCCTGCTTTATGTAACAGAAAGCTAGGGAGCCATGGGTCCGCACCCCCCGCTTTCACTTAGTCTTTTGGTCAGTCATTTAAATCATCAGCTTTAGTCCATTTTTAAAGTTATATTTTCTTTTGGAAAAATTGATTAACTTGTTAATCAATTTAACTTTTGTTACTTAACTTTTGTTAAAGGAATAGGAAAAATTCATCAAGATCCATCTCAAATACTTACATATGCAGTGTTCCACACTTGTGCACCTCTTGAGAACTCTGCCAAGGGGTGTGGAGGAGGCGCCTTCAGATCTTCTCTTTGGGGCTGTGCTTTTTCTTTGTAGTGTTACATTCATTTTCATTTGTGGTTTTTTTATGTATGTTATTGTAAACATTGTGCACATTGTTTTCATGTCTCATTTTGTTCATATAAATCTGTCTCTGCTTCTGTATTCATCCTGTTGTCATTTCGTATGGCTCAGTAGTAATACTCTTGTTATGTTTATCCATGTTCCCCAGCTGGAACATCTTCTTTGATTCCAGGTCTTTGTTAGCACAAAAAGTGCTAGACAGCCTTTTTCCTGCAGGGAAGATGGGTGTCCCTGGGAACTGGGAGTTCCTGCTCAGACCCATGCTCACTGTTGTTTTTTTTTTTGCATGCTCTACCTGTTTTTCTTGATGCCTCTATCCGAGATTCAAGACCAGCAAGCAGCCTTGTTGTCTGCATTGACTACAGCTTACAGGCAGTGATTTTACTCTCTGTGCTGTAGGTGTGGCACTAAACTCAGCACCCTCTTAGTTCAATTTAATATTGAGATGAAATGAGGCACTCCCAAGTCCCTGAACATTTTAAAAAAGAGGAGGTTCACTTTGCTCTAATTCAGCAAGGACTTGCAAAAGGATACAGTGGTGCTCTGGACACAACAATATCCCCCTGTTTCTCTTCCCCCCCCCCCCCCCCAATCTCCATCTGGCTGTCTAGTCAGTCATCAGAGGGGCTTGTCTCTTGGGCTCAGGTGCCCACCTTCTCTGAGAGGCACTAACAGCACAGCTCAGACCCTTTACACTCTCTCCCCAGGAGCCTCTGGGGTGTGGGTGGGGGAAGGAAGCTGTGTCAGCAAACTGCTGGTCCTGCCACCTTAGAATCCTCACTTGTGGTCTTCAGAGATGTGTACTGAGTCTCAGCTGTATGTAAATCCTGGTCTCAGTCAATCCCCTGAGCTTGACTTTTTAACAATATTTAAGCAAGGCTTCAGGTTCCTGACAGCAACAGGCCCAGGCCAGTAGGGTATCCTGATTGAGGATTTAATTACAGATTGGTGGGATTTTCCTCGAGGGACAGTGACTACCTGATGGATAGTGTACAGCCCAGTACATCTCCTCAGGTGACTCACAGGGCTGTCTTCAGGGTTCAAGTCCTTTCTTTTTATTGAGAGATCCTTACAGCCAATTATTCAAGATAAAGTGCTAGCCTCAGAATCAGAAAGATCTGGATTTCCATCTCACCAGATACATCAGAGCGCTATGACCCACGACCAGTTTTAAACTTTATAGGTCCTTAGGTCACAGGATTGATGTGTCCAGATGTTCACATTCCTTTGCTGTTCAAAACAATTGCCTAGCAAGTGACATTTCAACTCATAGTGTGGGAGCCCTTACTCAGCCTGTCCTGCCTTTGCACTGTCTTTCTCGTCCCCTTTTCGCATTGGCTGTATTTCTGTCCACCTAGGCTGCTTGCCTTTCCTGAAATAATCTTATGAGCTGAAATCTTAACAGCATAAAACTGAGTACTTTCTGGGCACTGGGGGAGAGAAGGTTATTAATGACTGGGAGTGTGGTGGATCAGAGATGCTTATTAAGATAAATGAGATGGCCTTTGAAATGTGCTTTAAGGGATGAGTACAAATGCAACAGGTAGAGACTTTTGAAGCCCAGAGAGAATAAATAGCATAATCCACGGCTTTGAGGTAAAAAAAAAAGTGTAACGTGTCTGTGATTGATGATTAAATATTCTGATTTGATGGAGGGCATAGACCAGACAGAGAATAGGATAAGGCTAATGTCAGAATGTAGAACATGAATTGTAGATAAAGGAATTTTAGCTCTAGGGGCTCACTGATTTTTGAATATAGGAACTAGAAGAAAGATGTTTGGTACAGAGTATGGATCATAGGGAGGGTAAGTGGAGGCAGAAAGAATTTAGGCTACTGCAATAATTCAAATAGGTGATAAAAGGCCTATGGTGGTAGCAGAGGGAATAGAGAAGAAGAGATGGATGTGAGAGACTGAAGGAAAGGGATTAATTCTATTGTTATTGATCGGATATGTGAGGGGAAAGAGAGAAGTAAAGCACAAGGAAAAGCTGTACACGTAGGGCTCAGGATTTTAAATTGGGGACACTGAGTAAATGACAGAAATGGTGCATTTGGAAGGAGCAGGTGTAATAGGGGAAAGACTATATACATTAGTTTTAGGAAATGATGATTTTGAGGTGCTTGTGAGGCATTCAGCTAGAGAAGTCGGCCGTTGGGAATTGAAGTCCAGCTCGGGAGAGAATTCAGGGTTAGAGATACAGAATTACCTGAATAAAGATGATCAGTAAAGTTTTGGAAATGAATGAGATGAAGGGAACAAATGTAGAGAGAGAAGAGGGCCAGTGGATAGACAGGGAGGAAGTGCCCACATTAGGGTTTGCCAAGGCGTGGCAGGGAGGAGGCTAAGAGCCAGCCTAGGATTTGGAGATTAGATAAGTGAGAAAAGAACCAGGAAAAGTATGGCATTTCTGAAGCTAAGGGGGGAGGAGAGAGGTCACTGTAGGAGGAAGTTCAGTGTTTCTGATAAAGGATAAGTAAGATGATTTGGTGACTAAGAAGTCATAGTTCTCTCTCTTTCACTCTCCCTCTCTCTTTCTCCCTCTTTCTTTTTCTCTCTCTCTCTTTCTCTCTCTTTCCCCTTCCCTATCTCAGTCTCTCTGTCCCTGTCTCTCTCACTCTCTCTCTGTCTCTCTCTCTCTGTCTGTCTGTCTGTCTGTCTCTCTCTCTCAAAAAAAAAAAGTAATAAAATACCCAGATAGTGGGGATGGAAGCTAGATTGCCAGGAAGGAAAGAGTCATGGTGGAAGACTCAATGTAAAGACTTTTTAAGGGCTGGAAATCTGAAAAAACATATTAAGAAGTAAGGAAGAAAGGGAGAAGCCAAGAACAAAGACCAAAGGCATTGAAGATGCATGATAGAGAGGGGATGAATGCTAGAGCAAGATCCTAGCAGAAGCAAGAACAGCTAGAAATGGGGATAAAGGTAAAAATAGTGATGCCTCTTCCTCTGAGAGAAGGAAGGAAGGAAATCATGTGGGGTAGTGATACTGGAGGGAGGGGAGTGAAGGTCATCGTCATGTGGCCTCAATTTGGATGATTCTGCAGGATTCTTCACCTGCTGTAAATATGGAATTTATTTGGGGGTTTACAGAGAGGAAAAAATTGGGCAAATTCTGTGGGGCATGAGAAAAATAATCAATAATTTCACTCAGCAACTTAATTATCAGTATTAATAGCCAATCTGACTTCCTAATCTCATGGCTCCTGGCTTTTCCTCTTGTTATTGGATATGGGTTACTATGAGTGGTAATAATGAATTTGTGGTAACTTCTGTGGGGAATCATGAAGACTTGTTTAGATCAGAGTTCTACTCTTACAGAATTTAAAACTAAAAAAAACAAAGTAAATGTCTTTGAGAGCATATTAAATGGTAACTGTCGATGTTTTCTTTATAGGTGGAAAAATTGGTGGATTCGTGGAATTCTTACTCTGACAATGATTTCATTATTTTTCCTGATCATCTACATGGGATCATTTATGTTGATGCTTCTTGTAAGTCAGCTAGATACATTTTCTGTGTTCTCTGACTTTATTTTTCAGCACATGTAAATAGTTAGTTATGTGAGGCAAGAGCTTCAAAAAAGGTAATTCCAGTAGTTGTTTGAACAAAATATTGAACCATTGTGTGTTACAGTGTTTTTAGGAAATATGCTGGGTTCATACTCTTTTGTTTGCAGGATTGTTATGACGTAGACTTTAAGTCACACTGTTGGGAAATGAAATCATCTAGGTGCTAATTCGTGTTAAAGGCCTGTAGTGCTGGCAGGGAGTATAGCTGTCTTTCTTACTGCACCATTTTTGTAATTGTATTATAATTTTGTACAATCATTACTGTTGCCCTATACTGTGAGACTTTGTCAGATCTGTGATCTCACTGATGTAACATTCCAATCAATGGTGTAGGTCACTCTCTGTGTACACCATCTCATCCTGTTTGACTCTAGCACTCATGTGGCAGTAAATGTCATACTGTATAAAGGTGATCAGTAAGGTTTTGGAAATGAATGAGATTAAGGGAACAAAGGGAACAGACATTGATTAAACACATTTTTTGTTTTTTTAAATTTCTAGTATCATGACAGCATTTTTAAATTTTCTGTGGGGGAAAGATGCATTCAGAACATCTAATATATGAACCAATTTTGAACCTGTTTTGTAAGTTGGGGCCTTTGTTGTGTCTGTGTCCAGAACAGACTGTTCCTCTATGGACTAGACACTCTGTGCAAAATAGTGAAGTGTTTGTGATCAGTGATTGGTCTAGACCAGCTGTCATTGTTATTGGTGCAGATGTGTTCTTGTGTTAAGATCGAAGCGTAGCTTGTGTTAGTGCACAATTGTGTGCTGGCTTCTAGGACAATCACAGTCTTACTTAAAGTGTTTTGGGGCTTCTTTGTATTAGATGTTCATTGTGTTTAATGTCAGATAAGGATAGATCACAGACATTTAAAGCTGAAAAAGATCGTATAGCCCAATATCTTGATTTTACAAGTAAAGAGAGTGAGGCCCATAGAAATCATGATATACATCATATGACGCTCAAGCCATGTAAATTCAGCAAATGGTGGTTAATCAGGTGCTATATGCAGAACAGTATGACAGACATTGGAGGAAATTTCAGAGTTTAGCTCTGACTTGGTGCTTGCCCACACGGAGAATCCATTCTAGTAGAGGAGTTGGCCAAATCCAGCCAGCCGCCAGTTTTCTGTGGCTCATGAGCAAAGAATGGTTTTTACAGTTCTAAATAATGTTTTATAGGAATGCAGCAATGCTCATTCATTTATGGGTTGTTAATGGCTGCTTTCTCCTTACAAAGGCTGAGTTGAATAGTTGCAGCAAAGACACTTACTGCTTCCCTCTGCTGCTTGATACATTATTGATAGCAGGGATACACTGAAAACTCAGTTGCATTTCAAGTGACATACGCATCATCCGTTTTTTTACATATTCATTAAGTCAAAATAGGAAGAGGAAAAAAGTTATGATTTTTTTGAGCTTAAGATAGAGTTTGAAATTTTTCTGAAGAGGAACCACCCTCAGTCACTGTTACTAAACACTGAATGGCTTTGGAAATTCGCTTTTGCTTACAGACTTGGTGGGCAGCTGGGTGGGCCTGTCTGGTTATAGAAATATGTTATATTGGCCTAGGGTAAAAATAATTACCTAAGTTGCTTTGAAGAACCTCAACAACAGCAGGAGGAGGAGAGGAGAGAGAGAAGGAGAGAGGAAGGAAGGGAGAGAGGAACATTTTAAACAGTTGCTCCCAACTTTTTTTTTCAAGTTATTACCCTTTCAAAGCCCACACTTGAACTCCAGGATATGGATATTAGAAAAGTCATGGTCCATGTACGGACAGAAATTCTTATTTCCTCAATTTAGTTGAGATAGGGAATTTAAAAACAACTGTACCGCAGAAATAAAATAAAGGAAAAAATGTGACTTTAAGTGAAATAAAACCATTACGTACAGAGGCTGAAGTTTACCAGGTTTACAAAGGTGAAGAAATCTTCAGTTCTCAGAACAGGCTGAGAAATTTTAATTAAGCCCTTGACTCGTAGCTCTCCTGATCGTTGATCTGGTCTGTTTTCATTACCCATAGAAAATATCAATTCAGGGGCGGCTAGGTGGCACAGTGAATACAGCCCCAGCCCTGGAGTCAGGAGGACTTGAGTTCAAATGTGGCCTCAGACACTTAACACTTATTAGCCATGTGACCTTGGGCAAGTCACTTAACCCCAATTGCCCTGCCTTCCCCCCTCCAAAAAGAAAAGAAAATACCGATTCTTTCCTTGAATAAAGCTAAATTTCTTCAATACTAGCTATATTTTCAACCGGACCTAGCACCATTTTACTCTTTAAGCCCAGACAATGGTCTGTTTACTCCTTAGGAACCATATCAAATTACTGGAATTTTGTGAACCTGCAAATTTCCAGCAATAATAGCTTCCTACAGTGGATCCAGTGCCAGCCTTGGAATTAGGAAGACCTGAATTCCATTTCTGCCTCGACACTTAATAGCTGTGCATTTCTGGACAAGTTACTTAACCTCCCTCAGCCTCAGTCTCTTCCTCTTTAAATGAGGATGATAACAGTACCCAGCTCACAGGGTTGCTTTTTGAAGGTTCAGATGAAATAAATAGGAGCGATGCTTTGCAAACCTTAAAGTGCTGTGTTAGCACTAGATTGAACTATTATTCTAATATTGGGAGGAATTTTAAAATATTTAATTTTGGGTGGTATTTCTGATCTCATGCTATTAAGAATGGGCCATCATGGTCCACTAAAATGTCTTTCTCCTAATTGCAGGTATTGGGCATTCAAGTGAAATGCTTCCATGAAATCATTACCATTGGCTATAGAGTCTATCGTTCTTATGAGCTACCATGGTTTAGAACACTAAGCTGGTAAGTCTCAAGTTTTTTTATTTGACAAACTGAAGTTTGTATAAATCCAGAATCTAGGAACTGACATTATCATTTTAATATACATATATTTGGATTGTGATGAAGGATAGTCTGCAGTTTGGGAGACATGAAAAGATTATTAGACCAAACCCTAATTCCTTGGTATTTGCTAAACACTAACGGTGTTTGAATTTTTCCTGGATAATAAGCCGAAGCCTTTACTCTAGTACATCTTCATAATGGAGGGTCAGGCTCTGATTCCCCAAGGCCTTGCCAACAGCACAAATTCTGGCATGTCCTGTGAAAGTGGAAATGATTCCATTGTGGGCCCAGACATGTAATTTGTTGGCCAAAGAACAACTTATCTAAGTTTAGAGAGATGTATAACCAGACGAGGGACCATCACACGGCAAACTTTGTCACTGACACCAAGTGACAAAGATCGTCTGTTTAAGGAACAAAGTGGGTTGTGATTTATGTTGGTTGAGGAAATTATCCACACTGCTAAAATCATAAATCTTTGAAATGTCGATGAAGTGCAGATATGAAGCAATTCCTGTAATTTAAAATGATGTACTGACATTCAAAATGTTGTATACAATCTTCACCAAGTTAAGTATGCACATAAGATGTTAAAATTTTAAACTCGAGACACATAAGGATTGTTCCTTAATTATTGACATTATGTTATCACTGTTCACTTGGCTTCAAAATAATGGATGCTTTTGACTTTACATTTTCCTAATTGAAAAAGTTTTCTATAAGAAAGTATAGTTTGATCAACCATATAATGATAGAGGAGCAAATAGCAAATTTGAAGTGATGAATTGTAACCTTGGAACGTGGAAATCAAAGAGTGGTCTTTGGGATTTTGGCCAGTTTGATAACCTGGCAGCTTTAAGTATCTGATCTTTTCTTAAAACAGTCCAGCATAGTGATAGGACAAGCTTTAAAAAAAAGATAAAACTTTGACTTCACGCAATCCCAACTTATCTTCTTTTAAGCAGATATCACTGGTAAACAAAGAAAAAAGTTAGGCAGGTATAATGTCCCTTTTGCTTTAGTAACTCTAGCCTTTTACAGCTAAGAAAGACATGTTTGATAACATGCCTTCTACCTCTCTTTCCTTGGTGTTTTTTCTTCTTTCTTGCCTCCTTTTTAAGTTCATGAAGCCTATGCCTACACAGTGCAGCCCCTGGCAGGTCCGGTCTTGATGGAAGAACTTCAGGTGTGACTCTAATAGTAGACTGTCCTCTGAGGACTAACCTAGCTCAGTAGACTGGCCTGCTGATCTTGTGAGCCTGAGTTCTTGGGCCATGGCAGCCCATGAAAGAAAGGAAAATGCCAAATGGCTTTCAGTCCTTTGTGGCCCCCTACTACGTCTAGAGGGACAGTGGTGGGGAAGGGAGCATGGGTACCACAAATGAGAATTTTTAGGTAAAGTACTGCCATACTCTCCATGGGAGATCCTTGTCTGATGATCAATGAAAAGACTAGGCTGGAGCTTACGAGACTTGATAATCTCACCATAAACAAAACCATAAAATGAAAGGAAGCTGCAGTTAAAGAGAAGGATGGCTCAGAGATTCTTATGGAAGAGACAAATGAGCAGGCAGAGTTGGTTTTATCATTTGCCTCAGAAGGCAATAAGAAACACCATGTCATGGGATGTTTGGTTAATCTTATATTTCAGTGCTTTTGATAAGTATTTGCAGCAACAACAACAAAAAAGCTTATTCACAAATGAATTACAGAAAATGGAAAGGTGAAGGATTGAGTGGAGCCCTCGGAATTAAGACAATAGATGCATTGATACTCAATGCAAAGGTAGAAATAGGGGAGAACAAGTGAAAAGTGTTGGAAAATGCAGAACCAGGAGAAAGAAATGACAGATGTCAGATACATATAGAATAGCCAGAATTCACAAGCTTCTACATCATGAACACTTTTTTTAAAGAAAAATTCAGGTTTTGGACATGGCAAGCAAAAAGTAATGTAACAAAAACTGATTATATTTTAACAGGATACAACTTACTAACATGGCAGTTATTCCAAAATGAATCATATAGAGTTAGAGAACCAGCTTCTTAGAACAAAGATTAAAATGAATAGAAATAAGAAAACAAAAATAAAGATAGGACATACAATTAAAGCAACTGCCACCTGACCTATTTGAGTTAATATATTTTTAAGAATAGATTAAGAATAGACATTGATACCAATTATAGTGATTTCATATGAAAGTTTAATTGTAAATTAAGTGCTATAAAAGTAACCAAAATGCTTAAAAACTTAATCATATCAAATACTTGAATGACTTGCTAAGTAGAGAGATAGCAAAGAGAAAAGACAAGTTAAGATAATAAATTCATTTGTAAAATCTTACAGAAAAGGATAATGGAAAATTATTAGTATCACTTTAAAGGAGACCAATGAACATAACACATTATTACTCTCAAGGACAGTTGGAGCCCCCACACTTGACTGTCAGATCACATTCCCAGACATGCTTATAGAAGATACGGAAACAGAAAGTATTATACCAGATGTACACAGAGATGGATGTTGGAGCCAACACAATTGTTAGGTTGTTAGGGATTCGTTCTTAAGAGAGAAGAAAGAGGATACCAAAGGGGTAGAAAAATCAAACATCTCATTACTAACCAAAATTGACCACTTAAGGAACACTAGTAAACACTAATATATATGTATACTTTCCCATCTATATAAAATTTTAGTGAGAAGAATAAATATACACATTGAGGGGATCCTTGATTAGATATTAACAAGAGATAGGCAGACTTCAGAAGTAATATTCTATGGGAAATCAAACCTTTATAATCACAGAATTGGCTGAAAGATGTAGAGGATATGAGATCCCACTATACTGATTGGTTTTTACTATAAGAGAACGTTTGATTGGTAGAGCAAACTGCCACATTTAAAGGTTCCTCTTCATTAAGATGTCTCAGGCATAGGTCATACTTTTACAAGATTCATTGGAAGATAAAATGATAGAAAATTGTTCAGCTTTCTGATTATCAATAACAGATAAGGGGAAGAATAAACAGGTGCTTACTTTCATGGAGGAAATCCAATTGAGAGTTGAAGATGAACAGGGATTCTGTTTAGTTGGTGAGATACTTCAGGTGTTCCCATTTACAGATGACACCACATCGAATGCATCTAACATTGAAGGGCCTTTTGGATGAGAGGCAAAAAACTACTCACAAGTTTGATATAACTATTCACTTCGAAACTCAGATGGATGAATGTTGCTTTTTGTCCAGACTATGATATGCATTTCGATCAACAGACTATAGAGCATTAGTATATATGTGCATACACATACATAAGTTCATATATAAGGATATATATGTATGTGTATAGATATGTTTTTTAAATATTTATGTAGATAGATAATAGCAAAGTACTTTGTAATTTCATCAAAGGCAGCTGAGCTCTGCTCCTGTTCACATTTCTATGAAAGACCCATCTTCTCCTTACCTATATTTTCCTAATGCTTTATAGCTATTAGGTAATGGTCTTCTGAGAATTATATATGAGAGAATTACCCCAGAGGGCAGTGAAGAAACATCAAAGGTATGCATAGGCTGTATCACATTACAGACAAGCAATCAAAAAGGAGAATTGGTGCGATGGATGCCAGCAAAGCATATAGGAGAGAAAAAGAAAATAGGTTGTTTGAGGCAAGAACAAGAGAGAGCTGATAGCTCCTTTGGTTTCATTGTAATATGAAGCAGAAGTGAGGAGTAAATGGACAAGAATTGCTTAGGATGGACAGACATTTGGATGGGTTATGATCTGTTGAAGGGCAGTTACCAACACAATAAGAGATCAATTTGAGAACTTTATTTTCTCAAGTAAAGTCCATTTCCTGATTGATTATGAATGTGCCCTGAGCTTTTTCAGTTGAGCTGCCCTCTTCTGTGCACCCTGTCTTTCCCCCACCCCATGCCACCCCATCTTGGCCTGGTTCTTTCTCTCACTGCTCCAATCCTGTTTTCTTATTTCTGCTTTCATTAGTCTTCTCCTTCCACCCCCTTCAGCCTTTTAATTTCTCTGAGCTACTCTTGTGCTTAAAGAATATTTGTTATTACTCCTTATTAGTCCCATTATTCCAGCTCAGATTCAATTCACAGAAGCCTTTTATAGTCCATATTTCATCTGAAGACAGTGCTCTTGTTGCTGACACTTCCCTATGTTCCTTTATTTAAATGAAAGACAGCAAAATTTAATGTTTCTAAAATTTGCCAACTTTTACCATTATACACTTTATGTATAGTCATATATTGTGTGTGGTCATAAGTGACAATTTAAATCCCCTATTAATATTAAGCCTATGCACCAAGATATTCCCCTTCCTTTAAACTATTTGTAAAATGTTAACTTGATTAGGAAGTGAGGTTTAGTACTTCATATCTATTTAAAATCAGAGCTGCAACTCTATTTAATTTTGCTTGACATTCATAAAACCTAGAGAAGGATATTTGCTAGATAAATAAGCCACAATTGGACTTTTGTACCAAATCAAAGCTATTTCACAGAATTATATAAAGTAGCATGGTCAGATCACTAGGGTAAGTGCTGACGTAGTAAAACTGCAGTATAAGGTGTAGAGTTAATTGCAGACTGCTAGCATGACTGAGCAAGTCAGACCACTGTGGGAAGTGACTTCTGTTGGCCATGCTATCTTAGTGTTGTGGTCCTCCTTTCCTCTTGTGCAGAGAGGAAGAGTAAGGAAAGGATGGTGAGCAATCATCACCTTGGTAGTGAGGTGGCTTCTGTATTGACTCTGTTAAGTCTACCCACTTCCCACCAATCCTTCAAGAAAACTGTGCTCTCCAGGAAAGTGAAGTGCCTTTTTCTGTGCCTACTGATGTAAGAAAGGGTATTAAAAATATAGTACCTGGAGCTCATCCATCTTAATGCCTTAGTATGAATAAATTTCAATCCCACTGCTGGTACAAAGAGGAGAACGCTCCTTGTGAATCCTAAAATAATTCCATTGTTCTGAATAAGTGAGGCATTGCTATGTCAGTCATCAGGTGTTTATTTAGTCTGCTCTGTGCCTGGCCTGGTGCCATGCAGGAAGTATATGACACCTCCCTTCACATGGATCCCTGATTGAGTTGATGGAGAATATGTGGACATGTATGGGAAGGAAAAAGATTAAATATCTAAGCACAGTAGGATTTCATAGAGAGCAATATGGGCGTGAATAGTCAGGGCCTCAAGAATAGCACAGGATTTGAGGTGGGCTTTGAGAGGTGGGCAGGATTTCCATAGGTATAGGACGTCTCCAGGTGGGAAGGCAGCAGTGGAAATGGTGTGCACCAGACCAGCCAAGCAGTGTGGGCATTGAACAATAACACTGCATATCGTGGTGGGGGAGGTGTGAGGTCAGATAATTGGGGGCCTTGAAGGCCAGAGTTTTGACTTGTTATACTAGGCACTGGGAGTTAGTGTAGGTTTTTGAGCAGCATGGCAATAATGGTGTTTAATGAAGATTAGTCTCAAACTGGAAAGAGGCAGTACACGTGAAAAACGATGGATTTGAGAGAGATGCCAAGGGGAGACATAGCAGGACTTATTGATAGATTAAATGTAGGGATAAAGAAAGAGGAAAGAGCATTCAGCAGTTTGTAGTCTAGGAAACCACTAGTAGTGCCTTTGAATGGGTTAGTTTGGAGCAGCTCTTTTGGCAGAGAAAATGGGGTGGGTGACATGAGAAGAGAGCCACAGGCTTCTCTTCTCCTGCTGCTTTGCCAGAGCCTCCAGAGACCAAATTTAGTTAGGCCATTGGAGAGAGAGCAGTTTCAGATTTTAAAAGGCAATGGAAAAAAGGAATGAGTGAACCCCTTCACCTCTGCTTGTCCCCTCAGGGAATTTTACTAAAACAGCCAGGAGAAATCTCTGAAATTGTATCATAACCTGTTTTAAAAACACATGCTAACTGCTACTGATTAGTCATTAATTGTAATAGCTAGCTTTTATGGCTGCCTTGAAATGAAAGCATAAAATGTTGGAGCCGGCCCTGTTGAGCACATTTTGAGGGCCTACTTTTTAAACAGAGAGAGCTCTTTAAACATTTTGTTTGATTTCTTTTGTGTTGTTCTATGTATAAGATAGCTCTATTGAGGGTGTCTGATGATCATATTCATCAAAGAAAACTAGGCTGATAGTTCTTATATTGCAGGTATTTTTTACTGTGTGTGAACTACTTTTTCTATGGAGAGACTGTAGCAGATTACTTTGCTACCTTTGTCCAAAGAGAAGAGCAACTTCAGTTCCTTATTCGCTACCATCGATTTATATCATTTGCACTCTATCTGGCAGGTAAGCAAAGAGAGATTCCTTTTCCAGATTGTGCTTGGTGTATTCATATCAAATGTATCTTGTAGCAAACCTTGATGTCATCTTTCCATTTCATCCCGATTTTTCATTCCACGTGTAGACAGCTGGTCTGTGCTCATGGTCTAGAGCGGAAGCCACTAGTTCAACAGCAGGAGTTGTTTCTACGGGAGCAAAGTCATGCCCCATGGAAGCAGAATAGAAAGTATCATGTACATACTGTCAACATGGAGTCACGAAATGCTTTCCCCAAGATCATTAGAAACGTTTTAAACTAATGCTATAACGTGTATTTTAAGATTAGAAATTAGTAGTTGAAATGTTCTTTTTTTGAGAAAAAATTGTTTGGGAGATGATTTTTAAAATTTGCAGATTAATCGGGTTTTTTTGGGGGGGCTGTATTTGACCTCTGAACTTCAGCAATTACTCCAAAATGAGTGGCGATATTACCACGTGTTAATCCAGATTTTAGAGAAAAGACTTAGGGTGCTCTTTGTATTGACAAGTATTTTTTCAGAAATACGTACGAAGGAACGTGAAGAACTTTAAATCTCACGTACGAAGTAACTGCCTGTGCATATGACTTCCTTCTTCAGTGACCCAGATTCCTACTTTACTAAAGTCGGTAGACAGATCATGGAATAGTTAGGAGGTGGAGTAAGACCAGATGAACACTAACGGTAATTGTCAGAGGGTCCCTCCTAGCTTCCAGTTAATAACAGTAAGCACATAGGACTTCAAGATTTACCGCCACACTGCGTATTTCAGTTATTTAAACCTCGCGGTAATCAGATAGGTTGCAATTCCCATTTTTTTCCACAAGGAAACTGAAACTGGGAGAGGTAGCATGACTGTCCTACCACTGCCCACCAGTGCGTGTTCGGCATCCTCTGATCCGGGCTCTTCTGACTTCCAAGTCTGGGGCTCTTTCTCACCCTGTGATGCTTCTCAGAGGACTTGCCCACTCTTTTTCATTCACATTTTCCATTCACTCTCTTCTTGCTCCTTTGCTTCCTTTCTGAAGTATCCCCCTCACATTTGGAGAGGACAGTTCTTTGGTCTAGGTTTTGGAAAAGCAGTCCTCCTGTTTAAAAGGATGAAACCTATTTTAAGGTAAGAAGTCCCTGTGAAATTATTATCAGTTTAGCAGAATAAAGACAGGGCTGAATTGCAATAGCTTAAGAGTATTGAGTTTGTACTGCTAAGTGACTTGAAATTTTGTTTAAACAGAGCCTTTGAGAGTAGTCTTGTTCACCGTTTACCAGAGTGCATCTGTATTTGTTTGGGGGTTTTTCTGATCAAGTTTAGTGGTGGTAGTATATCACTACATCTTAAACCAGGGATGGGGAGCCTGCAGCCTAGAGGTCCTCAAGTGTCCTCTTTTGATGGAACCCAAACTCCACAGAACAAATTCCCTTAAATAAAAGGATTTGTTCTATAAAACTTGGACTCAGTCAAAAGACCACACACAGACTTAGAAGGCCACTTGTGGCCTTGAGGCTGCAAGTTCCCCGCCTTTGTCTTAACCCTAATAGATCCAATTGACCACATTTTTCATTAGCAGTTTTTTAAAACATTAAGTTCTTTTGCCCATCTGCAGGGACTTCTTGGTTGTTTTAGACTTTTCACTCATTTAAATGATGGCCTGTCATGATGTGTTTCCTTTTATTCAATTCTTGAAACATTTTTTTATAGTTGTATGGAAGTGAGTATTTATGGTCTTGCTATTATTATTGGGCATGTAACCAAATGAGGCTGGGTAACTCAGAAATTGGGGCAGCTGGGTGGGACAGTGGATAGAGTGCCTGACTTGGAGTCAGGAAGACTCATCTTCCTGAGTTCAAATCTGGCCTCAGATACTAGCTGTTTGACCCTAGACAAGTCACTTAACCCTGTTTGCCTCAGTTTCCTCATCTGTAAAATGAACTGGAGAAGGAAATGGCAAACCGCTCCAGGATCTTTGCCAAGAAAACCCCAAATGCGGTCATGAAGAGTTGGATACAACCGAACAAGAAAATTCAGAAATTGCTTAATGCTTTAATAACATTAGGGGTGGGGAACCTGTGGCCTCACGGTCACATGTGGTCCTCTAGGTCCTCAACTGCAGCCCAAAACAATTTGTTCTGTGAAGTTTGGATTTAGTCAAAGGGCTGCATGTGACCTGGAGGCTGCAGGTTCCCCACCTCTATGACAGAATTCTTGGTTAGGTCAGCTGAAAGCTGAATAAATTCTCTTTTTTTGTGGATAAGAGAGGTTTGATTGATATGACTGACTCCATGTTCTTTAATAGAAGTCTTCTCATTCATCTTCTGCAGCAGAAGTTGTGTGTGTGGCAGTTACTTTCACAGTAATCCTCTTGCTTAAGTACAAAGTGAGTTGATCACTGCTTTGCCATTGAAACATGGTTGGTACTGGCCAGGCTTCTGGGCTGTCCCAAAAGTCATAGCTTAAGACTGCACTCAGACTTGAGCATCTGTCACAGTGGTAGTTTTAGGTCCTAGAAAACAGGAATCGTGTGATATAAGCTAGAGGAAGAGGAAAAAGATCCTGCCTTTTCTATTACTCCCCACCGTCAACCCCCCTTGATTACTCAGTGATTTCATTTGGAAGGTGGATATGGGGAAAGTAGTGACAAAAATGTAGGAAAATATGTTTGATAGTAAAAAAAAAAACAGTGAAAGAGATCAGAGGTTCTTTAGAGTACTTAGAAGCCTTGCCATAGCCTGAATCCTTCAGGGAGATAATCAGTGATGGGTGGAGTCCACCTCCTTCTTGGCAGGGAAGAAGTGGGCTATAGGTGCCAATGAGGTACCAGTTTTCAAAAGCGGACACTTTTCATTGCTTTCTTTTGCTTAACTGTATTTCTCTTACAAGAAGGCTTACATTGTGAGGCAAAGCTCATTGGAAAGTGATTTTTTTTAATGTTTCAAGAAAATGTGGCTATAAGTAAGGCTTTGGATCAGTAAGGCAGAAGGCTTTGGGCATGGAAGCACTGAACATCATCCCAGAGGAAAAAATTTACTGTGTTACAGGAAATGTCTGTTAAAATGAGAGTCATTTCAGAACCAGTTGTTTAAAGGAATAAAAGACCTGTTGGCATAAAATATTGAAAGTAGCATTTTTAATAACAGCAAAAATAGAACCTACATGTCAAATTAACATGAAATGGCACAACAGACTATGGTTTAGAAATGCAGTGGAATATTATTGTGCCATAAGAAATATCATATGGGAAGATGTAGAGTGCTACAAACCAAAAGAAGCTGAACCCTAACAATAATTTAAACTCTGATTTCAGTTATGTAAATAAGGATATTAACAACAACAACAAAAAACAATCTGTAGATTTTGTTGCCCAAAAAAATGCACATAAAAAATTCAGACTGGGACCCAGGAACTCATTACTGTCTCAAAATTAATATACACCTTTAATCTATAATTGAAATTTAATTTCATAGCAGTCTTTTTTTTGTCTTTCATTTTCCAATTTAAAAATTAGTCATGTGTGATTTAACGAGTTTATGATAATACAAAGACAAGAGCTAACAACAAATTAAAAGAAACAGTTGTCACAATAAAAATTCAGTAAATCCTATGCTCATGTCACTGTGTTTAGTGTTGAAGATATGAAGGCAAAAATAAAATAGCAAAATAATACTTGACTTCCAGGAGTTTACATTCTGCTGAAAATGAAGATAACCATGTACAAACCTGACCTATTTAAATAATTGACTTTATCACGTGAGATGATAAAAGTAAAGGAATTGCCTCTGATTATGAGTATTTCCTAAGGAAATTTAATTGATATAAAACAATTACCACAATGAGACCAAAGGAATCCCAAAGCAACCTCAGCCTGCTTAATCTTCTTGCCAAATGGAAAGACATGGGAACTAAAAGCGGCGCCATCTTGGAATGCAAATACATCTGCAAAATATCACGTGGCAGATTGTCGGAGGATTACGAGGAATGCCGCCTTATTGAACAGTGACGTGCAGTGGAGGGGCAGATTGACCTGCAGAAGGACATCCTGAAATCCAAACAGATCGCTGAGAGATTTCTGTAGCAATCAAGTTGTCCCTTAGATAAGGAAGGAGGACTGACGCTTGAAAATTAAATCAAAGAAAACAAATTAGATTCTGTATCTGTTGGGAATGGCTAAATAAATGGTGGTCCATTAACATAATGGAATATTGCTCTTCTTTAAAGTGACTGTAATGCCAGAAAGAAAGAGAAGGCCTCTGAACTCATATAAGATGCAGTAAGCATTCTACTCAGGGACCAAGTGTCGTGAGTCACCAACTTAAACATGGACCAGTCAGACAAGGAAGGAAGTGTCCCACCTCTTGCCATAGAGGTACGGAACGAAGCACGTTTTCACACATGGCCAACTTGTCTGCTTGGTTTTTGGCTGTACTTATTTATTAGAAAGGATGGCTTCCATTGGGAGTGTGATGTGGGTAGGTAATAAGAGCCACACTGCTAGGTAGGTGTTATTATTTCCATTTTACAGATGAGGAAGGTTAGGCAGAGAGATGTTAAGTGACTTGCCCAGGGTGATGCAGCTAATAAGTGTTTAAGGCTGGATTTGTACTCAGGTCTTATGAATAAAAAGAAAATAATAAAAAAGGCATGAATTTATAAAGTATGAAGGAACAGAGAAGAAGGAAATTCAGAGAGGGAAATAAAGAAGTGGTTTTCTTAAAGCTGCAAAAATTTCACATATACTTGAAAAAAACTTCCATACGTAACAGATATTTACAGTTTCATATGTAACCTTGTTTTCTGTTATGTGTTAAGATGTCGTTTGAGGTTTAAGGTAATAGACTGAAACAAGAACATACATTGTTTGGGTCATGCCATGCATTTACATAGGCAGCCCCTTGAATTAGCCCAGAGGTATGTATCTGTATCTTTGGCCACCACTGCAACTAACAATGAATTAGGTCCCAAATTTGGTAGGAAGAGGAGAGCCAGTTGAATCCAATTTTGAAAATTTGTGTAGTACTGCCATTAATATCGAGCTGTTTCCTTATACCAAAGCTTATCCCCTTGACACCAGTCTTCTCCTAGTGGAAATGGTTTATGTAAACTGTGGAATACTTGAACCTCAGAAAACTAGAAATTACAAAGGGGGATGGGAAGACATGTAGTCTTTAAGTGCTAGAAATGGCATTGTGGACATATATCAGTAGATGAAGAGGGCTGAGAAGGTAGCAGAACTGGGGAATAATGAATGAACAGTTAAGTTTGCCACAGAAAGTGCCAAAATATTAATAAGACCCAAAGGAAAATAGCCATCTTACTGGACAGAGCTTCTGGAGAATTTATGGAAGGGGATAAATAGATTTTGCACA
Source organism: Pseudochirops cupreus (assembly GCA_028627135.1). Lineage (NCBI taxonomy): Eukaryota > Metazoa > Chordata > Mammalia > Diprotodontia > Pseudocheiridae > Pseudochirops > Pseudochirops cupreus. The sequence continues at coordinate 185,956,576 of CM053583.1, forward strand.
ACATGGGAAGGCATGGATGAATGGCAGTCGGCACAGTTGGAAGGAAGGATGCATACTAACCATGCTGTCGAGCAAATGGACTTTTAGTATAAACGCATTAGAAAATTGAGTACTGCCTTTGAGGAATGTTAGATCTCAAAATAAAACCAGACTTCTCATTTTCACTTAAGTATTTTTATCTTATTCTCATATAAGTTCTTTGTCATTTATTTTCCCATATACTTTGATACTTTAGTCCAGCATATGTACTACTTCCCACTGTGCAGTTCATAGATAACCCATCTATGTCTTCTCATCTTAGATCAATCTTGTTGATTTCCTTCCAAATTCCCTTCCTTTCGTAAATTATTTCTTAACTCTTACCTGAGGGCAAGCAGCAGAAATTCTTTCTAGTTTTTTCCCCCCCACCTTTAACTTATAGCCATTTTTTATAATAACCTTTTACTTGTTTAAGAATTTTTCCCTTAATCATAGAACTAAAAGGTACTACTGTCTATGTTTTTTTTTTTAAACGACATGACTTTTTATTTAGGAGATGTGTCCTTTTGGAGCATATGATGGTGTATGGTATAAGGGGCTCGTTTAACCTTAATTTCTGTCAGACAACTTTCCACCATAATTAGCAGTTCTTGTCGAATCCAGCACCATAATACCCATGATTTGTGCTCTTGGGTCTATTTAACACCGAGCTACTTGTGTTCATTTGCTTCAAGATCTTATTTAATCTGTTCTTCTGTTTTACTTTTTTTTTTTAGTTTAATGATTGCTGCTTTGTATTATAGTGCCAGATCTTGGTCCTTCATGACCCCCCTTTTCCAGTTATTCCAGTTCCAAATTTATTATGTTCTTCCACATGATTAGCTCCACTTTTTTAATAGTTTTATGTAAAAAATTCTTGATAGTTTGTTAATAATACTAAATCTGTGAGATGAGGTGTTTATTTTTTTGACATGATTTAATTTCGACATGAGCAATGATTAATTCTGTTTAAGGAAGAGAGCTCAGCTCACACAATTTCTGACCTGACTGCCCTACTTTGGGACTTCTGACTGACGTCACCATGCACAAGGAAGCTCATTACTAATATAACCTCCGCATCCTGTCAGGTCTCCTCAGCCTTGGCACGCCACCTCAACCCCACCCTCTGCCTCTCTGCTTGGAGGGTGGGGCTGTGAACTCCAGACCTCCCTTTAAGGAGAGAACTCAGCTCAGAATATCTCATTTGTCCCAAGAGTACCTGTACCTTGCCTTTTTCCTGCTTTTCAGCTTCCTTTTGTGCATTATTTTCCCCCATTGGATTGTAAGCTCCTTGACAGTAGGAACTGGTTTGTTTGGGGGGGGCTTGTTTTGCCTTATTTAATTTGGATCCCTAGTACTTAGCATGGTGCCTGGCACATAGTAGGAGCTTTATAAATGTTTATTGACTGATTTCTGTAAAGAATGCTTAAGTTTGTGGGTATCTTGGGTAGGTTAACTTCCACATATATTTTGCAGATGTTTTGAGTGGAATTTTTTCTATCCTTCATTTTTTAAAAAATTAATTTTGATTTTTCACCATCTCTGGGATTTTTTTAGTAAACCATAATATCACCTGCAAATGTAGACTTTATCTTACTCTCCTTATTGCCTCATTTTTTCTTGTCCTATTACATCTTTAGCAATATACTCATTGTTTCTTAACATTGAACCTTATATCCCTGCCATAAATCTAACCTATTCAGTTTTTAATTTTTAAACATAGTTTTACAATATCTTTTACAATATGATTTAATATTTTTAGAACAGAAGAGGAAAGTATATGAAACTAAGTCTTTGTTGTTGCAAGCTTGGTTTTGCTTTTAAGTATGTGATAAATTCAACATATAACCTTCAAAGTTTTCCTGCTTGGGATTCTTCCTGGCTTTCCTTCTGTTCTCCTCTGAGCCCTGAAAAACAACAACACCCAGTGACTCTTTTTACTTGTCTTTTTTTGCGGTCTTGCCTTGTTCTAGCTTCTCCCCTCTCCCAGAAAATTGGAAAGAAAGCTCAAACCTGTAAGACAAATATGACTAGTTAAGAAAGATAAATTCCTGCATTGGTCATGTCCAAAACTGTTTCATTCCACATCTTGAATCTGTTATCTCTGTCAGAAGGTTTGCATAATATGTTTCATCATCAGTCCTCTAGAACCATGATGGATCATTGTATAGATCAGAGTTCTTCAAATTTTTTAATGTTGTCTGTGTTTATGATGTTGTTATTGTATAAGTTATTCTCTTGGTTCTGCTTACTTTACATTATTTCTAGAAATCTTCCTTTCTGCCTTTGTATATTGGTTGTAAAGAGTTTTTTGAGGGGGAGGACGTTCATTTGCCTAAAATATTATTTTGTGGAAAACTCATGCAAGGCAGGTGCTCACGTGTTGGTCAGAAGAAGCCATACACTGACATTGTCAGGGACTCTCTGAAAAAACTTTGGAATCGATTGTGTGACATGAGAGACACTGACAAAGGACTACCAGTGTGGCATGCCCATACCAAAGAAGGCACAGTGCTCTGTGAGTGAAGCAGAATTGCAGTAGCTCAAAAGAAATGTGAGATGTACAAATTAAGAGACATATCTACTCCAATTGTTCATGTGGACTATTTGTCCCTGACATGTGGTAGAACTGTCTGAGCTTGTATTCATCAGCCACTTGGACACACTGAACCTTGACACCAACATAATGGTTCATTTTGGTTCTCTTTGAGAATGAAGCACAACAACCAGCCATGCATGTATTGTCTTTAGTTTCCTGGAATCATGGCTGGTCATTGTGTCGATTAGAATTCTTAACTCTTCCATAGTTTTTTGTCTTTACAGTGTTATATAAATTGGCCTCCTGGGTCTGCTTGCTTCACTTTGCATCAGTTCGCACAGATCTTCCCAGGTTTCTCTGAAATATTCCCTTGTGTCATTTCTTATGGCACAATACTAATTTAATACATTCATATGCCATAATTTGTTCAACGGTTCCACAGTTGATGGGGATCTTCCAGTTTCCAGCTACTTTCATGTACATCAGTAGCTTTGATTTCATCTTTTGAGAACTACCTGTTCATTATATCTGTTGATCTATTGAAAAATGGCTCTTCCAACATTTGAATCAATTCCCTATATATCCTAGAAATGAGATCTTTAACAGAAACTTGCTGAAAAGACTTTTTTCCCCAGTTACCTGTTTGTTTTCTACTTTTAGCTGAACTGGATTTGTGCAAAAACTTTATGTAATCAGAATGATGCATTTTATCATCTTAATTCCCCTCTCTTCTTTGTTTGGTGATGAGCTCTTCTCTTATCCATGTATCTGAAAGGTGATTTCTTCCCTTTTTATCCCGTGTTTTTTATGGGACCATTTATATTTATGGAATTCTTTCCCCGTCTGATTCCAGTATTTTTTTCTTTGACTTGAACGCTGTGGATTTTGACTATCGTGTTCCGGAGAGCTGTCTTTTGGGGCTCCTCTTTCAGGAAGAAACATTGGAATTGTAGCTGTTTTCCACTCTCCTATCTTTCTAGTACATCTTGGCAGTTTTCTTTCATGGTTTTTTGAAATATGATATTCAGGCTCTTTTGTGAAATGTCATGGCCTTCTGCCGCTGGCACTGCACTGGCAGACCAGTGATTCTTGAATTGGCTCTCCTTGAATTTTTTTCGAGGTCAGTTGTTTTTTATATGATACCTTATATTTTCTTCCATTTTCCCAGTCTTTTGACTTTAACTTTGTTTATTTTCTAATAGTCATTAACTTCTTTTGGTTGATTGTAATTTTCATGATTTTTTAAAACTTTTCTGTGGTGTTACATCTCAGATAATGGGCTCACCTAGTTCTTGCTTCATTTCTTTGAGGAATTCTAGTTAACTTTGTAGGCAAGCTCTGGTTTAATTTAAAGTTTGACTTGAAGGTCTTTCAGAGTTATTTTCTTTCGGTGTATCTCGGGTGTCGCTAGTACCAAGTAATTCTATCATGGGAGTCTTTTTTTGCTTATTCATTCATCTAGCTTTACTTCCCAGGTTGGTTCTTCATGTTAGTCCCAGGCTCCAAGTACTTCTGGAAGGAATGTCTTATTTGGTTCTGTTTTGTATTCTTTGAGGATCTGCTACTACTTTTTTTGGTTTCCTAGGGTACTGTGTTCTTCAAATGTCTCAGGGTTGGTTCAGGCCAAAAACCTGCAAAATTTTAGTGCACTCTAAGCACTCTGACAGAGGGCCGAGTCTGATTGTTGCCCCTCTGGCCTAATCTTTGCAAACTCTCGACATTTTGTGCCTGTGCCACACATCTACAGGCTTGCCTCTGATTTCAGTGTCAGTAGACTGCTGATGGCCCCAGTCCATATCTGGTGACTGTAGTGGAACCACAGTTGTCAGCTCTGTTATGAGCTTCCTGTCCTGGTTATTGTTACAGGCCTCTGACCTGGCCCTAGTCACCGATGCAAGTTTCTGACTGGGCTGAGGGCTGTATCCAGAGCCTCGCTCCATCAGCAACAGTGCCCTTCAACCGATACTCTCTCTCCCACTGTACCCTAGAACACAACCTCAGGTAACTCCAGGCCTAACCTGTTTCAGGGGTTCAACTCTGCAGCTACAGAATTGGCTCTTTCTCCTTAGGCTGGAGAACTGGGTTTCCCTGTGTTTTCTTCTAGTTCCCTTCATGATCCCTACTTGGTCTTGTCAGATCCTCATTTGAGTGGTTTGGGGATCAAGTTGGGCTGCATTGCTTCCTCCCACTCCACTGTCTTGGTTGTTCTCTTCCCCAGTTTATGCTTGATGTCAGTCAGCCCATTGGTTTTCCTAATGATTAGAAAAGGCTACCTTCCAAGCGCAGTTACACAATTGGACCCAGCAGCACCACTGACCTATAGCTTACTGATCTACCTTTTATGTTTCTAATTTCTAATTTATTATAAGCACAACTCTCTTCAGTTCAACAACTAGGAGCTTGTTTAGAACCTGCCATGTTCCCATTTTTGCTAGCTTTATTTACAAATGTGATGAGTTGGGAAATGTAATAACTGCGCTTGGGTCAAGGATTAAGCAGATCTGTTATTAGAATGTGTGAAACATAAAGAATTGAAGGAACCCAGTAATGGTTTTCAGTTAAATATAGAACAAATTTATATAATTGGTTGAATTTGTCAAAATTATTTAATATATAAATTTATGAAAATGGCACAGTGAAATCCCAAGTGATTGCTTCAGTCAGAAGTATTGATACTCTTAAGTATCAATACAACTTGAATATCTTAAGAATATCTTTGGCAATTAGTGGAAGTTAATGAGTAATAGAAGCAAATAGAGAAAGCAAACCCTTCGTTGTCAGTAAATATGGGAATGTATATTTATGAATCAAATATATACAGTTAACTCATTTTACATAGAATTTTGTTTTATGAAAATCCTGATTTTCATAAGATTTTTAGTATTTTTATTTAGCTTTTTTTAATCTTGTGTTGCTACAGGAAGAAAAACTTTCTAACCGTAATAAATCAGCTGATTATATGTCCTTACAAGTCCCAGCAAGTACTTTTATATTAGTACTTGATTTAAGGAAGAAACTTAGTTAAAATCTGCTCTTAGCTCTGCCACTGTGGCTGCTGTGACTTAGCTGTGATACCTTTAGGTCTCAGTTCCCTTTTCTGTAAAATAAGAGGATTGGACAAAAGTCCTTTCACATTCTAACATCCTGTTACGGTGAGAAGGAACTAATGAAGTAGCTGATGAAGACTTTTCTGAGTAGTACTGTTTCCTTTTGTGTGTGTGAAGGACCCAAGATTGGCTTAGGGAGACAATCAGTACTAAAGCTCTGTAACTTGGGAGGTAAAAGTAATGTTTGTTTCCTAATTCTTCACACAGAACTGTACTGTATGAGTCTACCTCCCAGGTAGAGTCATGTTTTAGAATAGACAGAAGAGGCTTCAGATTCTAGAAGAGTCCTGAACCCAAGGTTCTGTAAGCTAGATACGTCTCATTGAAAAGGACCAGACCTATCAACAGATGCAAAAATGTGCTTGCTGTCCTTCAAGATGTTTTTAATTCCAGTCCTTTCAGTCTCTCAGACTCTCGGTCTTCTCATCTCTAAACAAAGGGAGTCCTGCTTGTGCCCAGATGTTCTTTGTCTAAGAGAAAGCCTCCATGCTCATGTTGAAGGCCATTCCACACCTATTTATTGAATGTCAAGCCCTAGACACATAATCTGTGCTGGGGATGAGACAGAGAACAATGGAACAAAAAATGAAACGCTCGATTCTCTAATTGAAAGCTGCATCTCTACTTTGTTTTTGTTCCACTGTTTCTCATTGCTCCTGTGCCAATACAAAATCTGCCTACATTTAACTGTTACCATTTGTTTTTGCACCAGATTTTCAGACTTTGATTATGTAACCAAAGCAAAAGCAATGAATCAAAACACTTTAAGAAAAAGAAATTCTGTTCCTGAAGTTCCTTGAACAGCAAGATAGATATGTTTGGTTATGAAGAACAGGCCAAACAGAAATAAGAAAGGTGGCCATAGAATTACTTTGAATACCTTAAATTCAGTACATTCATCAGGCAAATCGTTTTAAATGCTACCCTCTCTTTATTTCTGACTCTGTTTGTATACACTCTGTTTTGAGATGCTGACTTCATGTTAAGTAAACCATATTTTTGTTCAGCTTAATTGTATGCCATGTTAGGAGGGTTAGGTGTTAGATAGAGGCAATGACAAATAATCCTATGTGCATGTCTCCCTTCTTTGTCTTTCTTTTTGCTCCCTTATTGTAGGGGTTTCACCTTGTAGACTAGCTGAGGGTGGCTATTACTGAGTCCTTTCTGTGAAGAGATTAACAGCACTTAGAGGAAGAATAGTCTGGGGACATGGTGCCTATGTAAGCCAAAAATGAGTGAATTAATTTTGTGTGGGTGAAAGTACTCTAATCCATAAGTAAACTTCTGTCATTGTGAGGTAGCGAAATATTAATATGAAATTTCAGTTTTAAATAAACATGCTTTATCAGCATCAGCTTGTTGCAGATTTGTGAAAAAAAAGTTAATATATCGCCTTTCATAGTTTTAGCAGATAGCAATTTGTTATGCTTCATTTTAAAGCTGTTATTTTAAATCATATTAAGCTGTTAAAATATTTGCTTGTGTGGTCTAAGAAATATGAAATCTATTATAATTTTGCTTTTTATAAAAATTATGTTCCTTTGAGAAATAAAGGATTCAGGTTACTTTTCACTTTGCCCATGACAGCAGGATGAGGCAAGGAACATGCTGTGTTACAGGAGATTAGGTTTTAAAGTTGCATGCATCTGTATTTGAAACCCTTAATAAATTCATAAAGCAGAATCCATGGAATTGAATAATAAAAGGTATCACCACGTTTACACATAAATGGAGTTTTATTTGTTAAACTCCATTTGTTATTGAACTCCAAATGTTATTGAACATTCATTATGGAGTAGGCTCTGTGAGGGATAAAAAAGGGAGCATTCAGTGCCCTTTCAAATATCCAGTCTAGTTCAGGAGGCAGGACTTAAGCACAAACTAGATGTGACCTCTTAATTGGATTTGAGGGTTTAGAGCTAGAGGAGCCTGAGCTGGTACTTTTTATAGTTGAAGAAACTAGGGCTCAGAAATACACACTGACCTGGCCAGACTCACACAAAACTGAGGCTGACCCCAGGGCCCGAGGCCCAGTGCTGCCAATCTTCACATGGCACCCCTGGATATGGTAGATGGGATTGGGGGGAGGGGGCAGTAGGCTTGATCACATGACTTCTCCCATGCCTTTTAACACTTAAGTTCTATTAGTTTTTAATTCTGAAAGTCAATAGTAGGACAAGGTACCAATAGAAAAAATGTCACAGTATATAAGTGAATATAATTTAGATAGATGTAATAAGAGTTCATTTTCATAAACAACCACTGTTCCTGTCTCTTTAAGGTCTCGTGAATTGTATACATTTAGATCATAGAAATTTGCTCGTTTCATTTTTTTTTGTTCTTTATTGTACAGGTTTCTGCATGTTTGTACTGAGCTTAGTGAAGAAACATTATCGTCTTCAGTTTTACATGGTGTGTATTAACCATTTTTCATGGTCACTGATTGGTTAAAGAAATCAGTATTTTAAAATTTTCTTGGCTACACTCTTGAGAACATTTGGAATTATGCAGTTTCAAGCAGCTAAGAACCTTTCAGCATAAGGGATAATAATTGAAATTAGGAAAGAACCCTTTGAATCCAACTTAATCTTTAAAGATGAAATACCCATTATGAGATAAGAAACTTAAGTTTCAAGCCCTTGGATTTTGGAGTTTAAAATGATCTTGTAATTTAAAAAATAACATTCTTCCGTTCTTTAAAATTAATGGACATTATTATTTATAACTTTAGAGATTTTACCTCTTTAACCCTTCAGTTAAAGTGGAGAAAAGTTTAGGAGATATTGTTTTCACATAAAAGTATTTGAAGGATAGTACAGAGTGTATATGTGTTCTCAGTGGTACAGTTTGTTACCAGAGCCGTCAGCCTTTCTAGAACATAGATTTCCAGTCCCATCAGAGGTACCATGGCAGGTGGATGGAGTGCTGGACTCCAAGTCTGGTCTGTAAAGACATGGATTCAGAACCCTCAGAGGCCATCTAGCTCAGTGCATTCATTTTGCAGATGGAAAAATTAGGGCTCAGGAAGTATAAGTGACTCACAGTCCTCTGACTGCAGGGTCAGCGCTCTTCCCAGCATTCTCTGCTGCCCTCATATTGATGGATCTAAGTCTTGTTTTTGTGTTCCTTTAAGCTGCATGTATTCTGAATTTTCCTCCTTAAATTATGAAGCTGACATGCAGTTTTTTTAACAGGAAAATAGAATATTTGGTTTTGTGCATACATGCGCTTTTGAAGAATATACATTTTCAAGAGCAGATTTTAAATATATTTCATCTTTTATTTTTACTGCTACATGGTACAGTTGAAAAGAACATCAGATTGGCAATCAGAAGTCTTTTATACTTAATACGTAATTCTTTTATTACTTTGAAGTTAGGAAAAGTTACCTATGGAAAGGAAAGCAGTTATGCTTGGAATATCCATACTCAAAATGTTCATCTAAATTAATTATTAGCTCACAAAGAGTACCACATAACAGCTCACTGGTATTATAGCATTAGTAACATAGTAATCTCAAATTCCTCATTCCCAATTTAGCCTTCTGAATCAGATGTGTGTTTATACAGGATATCACAGTATCTACCTTCCATTTGCTCCCGAGTTTTTTTAAGTTCAGATGCTTTTAAATCACATTATTAAAAAGTATATTTCTCACTTTTCAGAAAACAAATACTAGAACAGAATGTGTAATTTTTTTATTACTTTATACTTAATGCTTCATACCTTTTATACTCAATGCTTATGTGACCTTGGGCAAGTCACTGCATTTCTGAGCCTCAGTCTCCTGAGAACTAGATGTGTTATACTGCATAAGAACAACATTAAGTACTAAAACTGATGTCAGAAATGTAAATGTGCTTAAAGCATTTGCTCATTATCTCCTCAGCTTGAGGTGCCTTGACCTGCATAGCATTCACTAATTGTTATCTTGTTGCACCATTAACAGTTCGCATGGACTCATGTCACTTTGCTGATAACTGTAACTCAGTCTCATCTTGTCATCCAAAATCTGTTCGAAGGCATGATATGGTAAGGGGACCAAGAATAAATTGCTTTCTGATGGTTTATCAAACACTTTAACATTCAAAAACCTACTAATTTGAGCTTGCTAATATTTAATTCTGCTGTTAATTAAAATGGTTTTTTTTTTTTTGAGTATTTGACAATGAAGGACCAAATTTTTAGTGGCTATGCTTCCAATCACTTAGAGCATTATATTGTAGTGCCTTTTTAAGGATCTTTTATTTAAACTCTTCTTAACTAGAATCTAAATTAATCTCAGAAATTTCCCCAAATGGCAACCAAAAAATGAGCTGAAATTTCTTATGACAAAAAGCAGTAGTCCTCCTTTAAAGCTCTAGTGGTGGAGGAGACCCTATGGTTCTTTAAGGAAATGCCAACAAAATAAACTCTGGCGGATACTACCATGACAAGAAAGTGTATGGATTTATTGACTAACAGCATGTGTCCCTGATGACCTAACTAAGCTTGATCACAAGGTAGAGGGTCACAACAATTTCTTTTCTGCATAACAAGAATGTTGAAGGGTTGTTACTTGCTTTGGTGAGCATTCATACTGACAAAATCATGGATCCTTCAAGTGTTGAAGAATTAAACAATAAAAATTGCATTTTTTCCAAGTATCTTATGACTTCATGCAATGCAAGCTGAATGTAGAAAATTGTAGTTCCTATACAAAACATTTGGCCATGTGTGGTGAACTGTGAAAGAATCGATTGTTCTTTGGCTTGAATATATGTGTATGTTCATTCATTGTATATCTGGCATGTATTTTTCAATGTCAGACTGGAATTCTGGAGTTCTGATTTAACGGGTCACAGTCTGAAACAGATTTGTGAAAAAAAAAAGGATAATGGAAATAAATTTTCATTTATGATTAAGTAACAAAGCATTTTGTAAGTATCGATTATTATTGGGCATGGAAAAATATTCAGATATTCAGTCTCAATGAATTTTTAAACTCATATTTTAAAATAGTTTATAGATGAATAATTTTATTAACTGAAGAATATTTAACTAAAAATATCTTAAATGAATTTTGGAAAAAAATTTCTAATTGAATCAAGAGAAATTGGAATAACATCTATGATGGGTTTTCTAAAACATTTTAAATTTAGGACTTAATGAAATTAATTTAAGTAATCAGTCAACTTCAGAGATGTAGTACTAGTTAAGATAGCTAAAATGAGACCTAAAAGATTTTAAAATTGTAATTCTGTATCAGTGTTTGCTCTTTCCACTGTCATAGGGGAATGTGCCTTAATTAGATGGTCTTGAAGGGTCTTATACCCAAGAAAACTTGTCCTGCAGACAGTTGGGTCATGAACCTTTCTATACTTTGTGAGACTTGTCCTCAGAGTTCAGCCTTGTTTCTCCCCTTGTAGTCAGTCTATGCCCCTTGGCAGTTCTGCCATAGTAGCAAAGCTTAAGGGAAGTGGCAGTCTTATCCTCACTATAGTCTCTTCAAAAGAAAACTGTTCATAATCAAGCATGAATTTTTCAGCCTATCTTTTATAAGGCAATAGATTTTTTTTTTCCATTTTAGCCAGTTTTTGTAAAATAAATCTAACCTGTGACTTGATTTCCCCGAATTATAACTTATCCTCATGACATCGGCATTTAAATTCCCTGTGCTATAATACTGTTTTTATATTAGAGATCTTAATACTTAGTATTATCCTTTCTAAGTTTAATTTCAGATCATGTTTGAATTGCTCTGCTAAAAGAATTAATTGACCCTTATCTGATTGCCTAATGCTCTAAGCAGGAATGGAAACACCAGTATTGTTGCCATTGGTTGTGAGTCATGTTTTGTTAGGAGCATTTGATCAAGTCACCTGTTTTTTTTTCTGCTGACTTTTTTTTAAGGTTTCTTGTTCCAATCTCAAGTGTTATCTGCAATGACATTACAGCCTACCTTTTTGGATTCTTCTTTGGGAGAACTCCCTTAATTAAGGTAATGTAAAAACATGGCCAGGCAGTTACTGTATATTTTTTTAAAAAGAAAAAAAGCAACAACAAAACCTCCAAACTTAAAATATGTTAGAAATTTTTCAATGCGACAAAACTTCATGTGTTTATTGACATAAAAAAAATTGGAAGGGAGCTCATGGAGGGAGGGTACAGAGGAAAGGTCTTGGCTCAGAAGCCACCATAGCATCAGAGTATTTGGAAGGAATATTATGAAATAATGCTGGAAAAGTAGAGGGGTACCAGGCAGTAGAGCGCCTTGAGTGATGTGACCAGATTTGTACGTAAGAAAAATTATTCTGGCATGTCTGTGCAGGAGGGATTTGGGGGAAAGGGGCAAAGGAGTGACAGTGAGAAGAGGTATGGAAGCATGGATGCCCCTGCTGGCCTTGCTAGTGGAGCAGTAGTTAGAACTGGAGAGAGAAGGAAGGGGAAGGACATGCTTCTGAGATTGTACCAGTAACAAGGTGTCCAGACAAGGAAGATCTAAAAGACAGTCCCACATTTTAAATGGACGAGTTTGGATGGCTACGGCAAAGAAAATGGAATTAGGAGGAGAGGCAGGTTTGTGAGAGCATGCTTGTAGGTTCGTGTTTTGATGATGCCCTTGTTCTGCTGATGGGACGTTCACATCGAGCTTTCACATGGGAGTTGTGGGTCCAGAGCTTAGAGAAAGGTCATGCGGGGCTAAAGAGAGAGATGTGGTAACTTTTTATGTTGAAGTTTGAATAGTGGAAGCTTTGGGGAATGAGATAACCTCCTTTCTCAACCTAGCTTCACCTCTCTTGACAATGGACACCGGAAAGCATCAGGAAGAGACCCAAAATATGAAGGGTTCTCTGAGAAGAAAGGGTCCAGACTAATAGTATTAGTCCTTCAGAAGGATTCTTGTTTCTGTCTTGTCCCACTCTCTGTGACCCCATTTGGGGTTTTCTTGGCAGAGATGCTGGAGTCGTTTGCCATTTCCTTCTCCAGCTCATGTTACATTTGAGGAAACTGAGGCAAATAGTATTAAGTGATTTGCCCAGTATCACATAGCTATCAAGTGTCTGAGACTGGATTTGAATTCCCATCTTCCTGACTCCAGGACCAGAGCTCTATCCAGTGAGCCACATAGCTTCCCTCAGAAAGAATAAGGGAGATGAAACCTAGGAGAGGCTGGGATAGAATGGAAGCCTTTGTATTTGACAAAGAAGTTGATCTTGTTGACAGTTGAGAGAGTAATTTCTGGGAACTGTTGGGGGAAGAAAGGCAGTTTGGAAGTGGTAGAGGAGACACTGGGTATTTAGGAAATGGGTGCATTAGGTTTATAGAACTTGCACGAAATTCTGTATTATCTTTATCCATTTCTCCTCACTGTGTCCCGGACCCCTCAAGTCTCTCCCATCTATTCCTCTTACGGAAAACAGCTTTTGTGTAGTTGTTTGGAAGAGTCATGGGAGGGCCTTCACTTTTGAATCACAGGAGTCAATCTTTTCCTTGAATCTCCTTGATCTGGCAGTCAGGGTGAATAACTAAATTGGGACCTTCCAAGGCAAAAATGAGCTGCATTTTATAACATAATCATATTACTACAAGACTTGGCCCAGATCTGAAACTGCTAAGAAATAGAATGTAGCAGGCAAATAAAAATTTTAAAATATAGCTATGATATACAACCCTGATGTTTAGTGTTAATTACATTGTGTTATCTGATGAATATGTTAGTGGACCTAAATATAAGATTGTCTTGGCTGACTCATATCTTGAAAGGTGCAAATTATTCATCTGACATTTATTAAACATGTGCTATACAATAAATACAGAAATACTGACAGTGCCTGTCTGCCCTCAGAAGGCTTACATCCTACCCGCCTTCATGTTGTCGCCAAACTGAACGGCTTGCCATGGCTCTGACTTATTCCTTAGAATCCCTGGCTTCCTTCCAGAGTGATTTCATGTGCCACTGTCTTTTGGAGACCTTTTCTGGTTCCCTCTAGTTACTAGAACTTTCCTCTCTGACGTTCCCTTCTCTCCTACCTTTATGTTCTTTGTAACTATTTTTACATGTTGTGTCCTCTGTTAGGGTGTGAGCTCTTTGAGGACAAAGACAATGTCATAGCCCAGTGACTGGCCCATAATAAATAATCAAGGAACACTGATCGATTCATGAAAACCTTCTCTGTGCCACTTTGCTGAAAGTGATGTCCTTCTCTTTTGAACTTCATATTTCTGTAGATGTCTTTTCCCTACTGGGTGGTGAGGCCATCGAAGGAAAGGATGATGTCTATTCATCGTTACATTCCATAGTACATAGTATATATGCCTAGTGCTTAGAGGTTCAGCATAGTTTTTAATGTGCCCTGGAAACCAGTCTACATCGTTAGGACTTTGATTACAAAATAAATGTCTTTCCCCTCTTTGTTATAAAAGGTGTAACTTGAGTCTTTAGAATTAATTACCGATTTGTGATGGACCTTTTGTAGGCTTACCAAAGAATTGGCAAGATAGTTTCATTTATTTGAATGTTGGCCTGAAATTCCTGGTCTGATGTACTAAAACCCTTAGAGAAAACACATTTGTAAAGCTAAGAAAGTATTTTGTCCTTTTAGGAAATTATGGTATTATAAACCCAGCATTAAAAAATTCAGTATGTTGAATAATATTCCATATTTCTTGAGTATTCGCTGTGATTAATATATATCATATTGGGTATATGTTATCTATCACTGTAAGAAATGTGTTAATTTAAGTATGAGAAAAGAAGACCTGGGTCCTTTTATTAGAGAGGTTAGAATTCAAGGACATGAGAAACCTATGTTACAGGAACTTAAAAACATAAACCAATGACATTTGAGTATCTCATATAAGAAATTCGATAAGAGTAGTAGTAAATTATGAGGGTGGAAAAATTTAAGTGAAAGGTAAGCTTATCAGAGTAATATGAATGATGAAGCCAGGTGGGGATAAGCTAACAAATGTTCAAGTTGCTAAGAACCTTGGAAGAAGATTTATAGATGTATATCTTTTAAATATCTATTTAGTAACTTATCTTACCTTGTTTTGTTTGTTTGTTTGGTGGGGGGACCTCTGTTAGCTGTCTCCTAAAAAGACTTGGGAAGGATTCATCGGAGGATTCTTTTCCACAGTTGTTTTTGGATTCATTGTGAGTATTTTTGTTTCTTAACATCCTTTCATACTTTTGCAAAATTACAGTAGGTTTGTCCATCTGTTCTGAATCAGAATATATTAAACTAGAAAATGCTGGTGGAGTTATTAAATTCCAATACTACTCTGTGTATCATATCTGGATAAAAAACAAAAGTTTGAAAATACATATATAAAAGTTATGCATATTGTCCTAAATTCAGGTAAGACAGAAGTAGCTGTGTCTTTTCTTAATATGGTGACCAATTGACTTGTGGGCATGTATACTGTTATAATCAGCCAAGTTGCAGAAATACTCCAGTGGTTGTATGATTAACGTACACTCCCAAGTCATGAATGGTTGAACATTTTAGGTGATTTTAAAATATTTCATTTCTTCAGTTGTAAGCTTTGGGTAAAAAATGTTCAAGAAATGGATATTTTAAGTTTTATAGGCGAAAATTGTACCATTACTTTTGAACCACTCTTTATGTGAAGTTATAAATAGAATTGTATATGTCAAGGAGCCCTTTTTTTGGTCTAAGGAGACTGTTGAAAATTAGTTCTAGCTTTATCACTAGCGTTCAGCATTTCTGGATGTTATTTCTTGGTATCAGGTTTAAGTTTAGAGCAGTAGCTGATAATTTAATAATCATGTTTGAAGGTAGTAGCTTATGTTTTAAGACCTCTTAACTTTTGTTAGTACTACTTAGGATGAGTGTTTATATGTAACGTGTAGAATTGGCTCCTTCATTGTGTCTGAGAGAAGATCAGTGCTCATTGAAGTATGCTCACGTAGCCCCTCAAGAGGCTGTTCTAAACATTTCTACTTTAGGCAAAGATTTGCATCAGGATGAATCTTTGGAGGCCAGGAGTGGGATTTTAAATCCCATTTATGCCTTGTTTTGTTTTGTTTTTTTTCTCCCCACTTTGGCTTAAGGTAGGTGAGTGAGACAAATAAAGGAAACGACTGGAAGAGAAGAAGAGATGTATTTCACCAAATAAAATATGTGATAGAGCATTTTTTTAATAATGCCAACCAAGTAAATCTCTTCTAGTTTCTTAAGTGGCGAGGATGAAAGGGGGATAATTAGTTGAAGTTTATTTGGAATTGAGAACACTAAAATGATCTTTCATTTACACCATTGGAAAATAAGATTTTTTAATAATTTTCAGTGGCTTTGTTTTGTTTTAGGGGTTAGAGAGACTAGTTTCTCATTCATTGTGAAATCAATCTGTAATCCCTGTTTACCATTTTTATGCTTTCCCCCAAACCTACAAAATGTATAATTGGGACAGTGTAAACTGAATGACTTTTTTGTTTGTTTTTCCCCCTTATCTTTTGATTTACGTTAGTCAGTCATCTATATACTAGACATCTGTGTGCCAAGCACTGTGCTGGTTATACAAAATGAAATGACCCCTACCCTCCAGTGATGGACATTCCACCAAGGGAGACAACTTGTACATGTACAGAATACAGACTATAAACTATTTTACACACACACACACACACACACACACACACACACACACACAGAAAAATAAGTATTTTTTTTACAAAATATGATCAAAATAACTAATGATACTCATAGACAATTTCATTTTCATCAGAAGGTTTACTTAATGATAACATGGAGAAGACATTCATTGAGATTAGAGTATTGGTTCAAATGCACACAGTTCCTCCTCTCCTCATTCTCTGCATTTGCCATAGTAGGATACCGGTCAGCAGCGTATGTGTAGCCTAAGGAGTCCCACACTTCCCAGATTGCTATTGACGTAGCAGATGGCAGTGGTTTTGCCTTAGGACCACAGACCACTTGTCTTTTAGGGAAAGATTAGTCTGACCCTTCATGGTTGCTTCCACCAGCCAAGGATTCCAAGAGGCAGAAGTGGGAAGGAAGTACATTCAGCCATGGGAAACAGTCCATGAAGGGCACACAGATGAGACATGAAGTATTATGTGTGCAGATAGGACAGTGCAGCTGTATCTCTGAATATCCAAGGAGGGGAGTAAAGTATTAAGAAGACTGGAAAGATAGAAAAGTACCAGATTGTAAAAAGATTTAAATGTTGGAGGAGCTTATATTTTATCCAGGAGGCAATGAGGAACTGAATCAGTAACAATTTAAGCACTTACTATGAGCCAGCCAGTGTGCTGGCTGAGAATACAAACGTAATAAAACATAAAGATAGCCTCTGTGCTTGGTGAGCTTTTTTGTATTCTAATGGGGGAAGGCAGCTGAAGAGGAATGGGGAGGGGCAGAAGGGAGGGCTAATGGTAGAGTCTGGAAAGGAGAAGACTTAGGAGATGTGTTGGAGGTAGAGACATTAAGATTTAGTAAAAGATCGGCTACATATGGGAGTGAATGAATTAGTTGAGTAGTGAGTAGTAAGGTAGTGAGCCTGGATGGCTGGGAACATGGCAGTGCCTTTGACAGTAATATAGGAGTTGGGAAAGATGTGTGGGTGGAGAAAATGAGTTCTGTTTTGGAAATAAAGATATTGAGATGCCCAGAGGACATGCAGTTGGAAATCACTAATACTTCTCAGTGTAGGATTCAGAAGGCCAAGGGAAATGTGTGCCTGTGAGTCAGTTGCACAGGGGTGAGAATTTGACTCATGGGGTGATGAGGTGACAGAGACAGAGAAGAGAGAGGAGAGATCAAGATAGAGCCTAGGAGTTTACCCAAAGTACAGCACCTTGGCCAGATTGTGTCCCTCACTTTCCTTTACCCAGTGAGCCAGCCCTTGTAACAAAGACTGAGGAGGAAGGAAAAAAGTGTAACAAAAGTATTCATATCAGCCATGTCTCACAATAGATGTACATGTTCCACACCCATCATTGTCAAATGGGCAAGAAGCTACATTTTCCCCGCTCTTCTTTGCACCCAAACTCTGTAACGCAGTTAATTGTGGTTCATTATTTTTTTCCACTTACTTTCTTGTGGACAGTTTGATTTTCAGAGTAGTATTGTGCAGGACAGTCCCTTGCACATAGTATTGTCTGAAAATGGTTGTTTGAATTTTAGTTGGGAGCAAGAATTGATATGGAAAAGTGTAAATATTCTAACTCTAGTCTTTCTGACACAAAATCGAAAGTGGCTCTTTATGATCACACCTGACATTTAATAGGAATTTGTTTTGTTTTTCAGGCTGCCTACTTTTTATCGAAGTATCAATACTTTGTTTGTCCAGTGGAATACCGAAGTGAAGTCAATTCCTTTGTAACAGAGTGTGAACCATCAGAACTTTTCCAGCTTCAGACTTACTCTGTTCCTCCCTTCTTGAAGGGAGTGTTGAGATGGGTAAGAGAAACCGAAATATAAAGTGAATTTTAGAATAATGAAGTTAGCCTTCTAATGAATGATTTCTATAGAAAATCTCTGAAAGAGCATAATCTCTCCCACCTTGAGAATAGAGTGAGTAGTAAACTGAATGGTAAGTTAACTAACCTTGCAGAATTAGTTACTCAGAAAATTGCCTTGGGTTTTAGGTGTAAATTCCATTTAGCTCAAATATATTTGTGTTAGAAATATTTAGTAACTCTCTGTTTTTCCAGATGAGAGGAATTTCAGTAGAAGTAGGTTATGACAGTTAATTCACTAACTCAAAGTTAATTATAGGCATGAAATATGGCAAAAACTGCTGATATTTCTCAAATAATTTTCATTATTTTTTTTGCTTCATTTTAAAGAAACCCAGGGGTTGCCATCACATGTGCTCACCTCTGCATTTTGTCCTCTGTACCTTTATTTTAAGGTTACAAAAAACAAGAACCACCACGACTCAGGGGATGAGGCATTCACCTTGGAGTCAGAGATGTGGGTTCAGGTTCTGCCTCTGATGCTTGGTGGTTGGGTGACCCTGGTCATGTCTCTTATTACTTAGCATATATTGCAGATTGGTAGGGGGAGATTCTGCTTTCAGAACCCCCTCTACTGATAAAGTCACCACTCTGGATTCCACATGCTCCCCAACACCAAAGCAGAGATGAATGCCGTGTGACGTGCTTTGGGTTTTTTACATTCCAAGTGATGTATGGGATTGTGTGTGACTGACACAGCTTGTTTCTTTTCCTTCAGGATACAGTGAGTTTGTATCCATTCCAGATACATAGCATTGCACTTTCAACGTTTGCATCTTTAATTGGGCCTTTTGGAGGTTTCTTTGCTAGTGGATTCAAAAGGGCTTTTAAAATTAAGGTGAGTGTGTGCATTTTATATCAGAACAGAACTGTGATTGTGCCTGTAATTGGAATTATTGTTTCTCCCTTGGTTGTATTCCCTAAACCTCTTGGAAGAAAGGCACTGTCTTTTTAAATTTTCCTCTCAGATACACTAGGTAATCTGTAAGCATCATCTAACTGAGTGAAAGGTTGTCATAACTGAAGCATTGATTTTGTGATTCTGTGTGTCAGCTCACAGTGTTAAATGTTTTGTATATCGATGAAATTGTTCTATAAAAGTATCATAGGTACATCGAGTGTGTTGGCAGAATTCATCTCTTTCACTTCCAGTCTTTTTTTTTTAAATTTTCATGGTGACCAGGTATGTTCTTCCAGCCCCATTTGAAGAGGAGGTTTGGAGGCTGGGGCAGAGTTGAGTGGGATGAGGCAATAGAAGAAGATTCATCCCTGTTGCAGCCTGGTGGCCTCACTGCCAGATTTCATCTCTAATTGTTTATATTTACTGGAACAAATTTAGATTAGGGTCAGGACTGGCTGCCATCCGCTAGGTCATTTCCCTTTCCCCCCTGGGTTCATCATCACCAACTTCTATAAGCTACACTAAACATTCCATATCTCGGGTACTCTGTTCCCAAATACAGGGTCAGGATTTGATGAGGTTGAGTCAGGAAGACAAATAGGAACAAACAGAAAAGGCTTTTACTAGATAGCAGCAAAGTTATTTGCAGACATTGAATAAGTATGGTAATATATCATGAAGCACATTTTTCTAGGTACTGGAGTTGGTAGCAACCCCCCCCCCCCCCCCCCCCCGGTGTGAGTAATTCTTCAGGTCTAACAAGCTATACTCCCTTTTGTGGAGCTGACTTATATGGGGCTCATCATGTCATGAAAGGCAGGCCTTAGTTCACTTAGCTAGTATTGGTTTCTTATGTCTGATTTGGAAGTTGAAAAGACTGTTGTATCTCTAAAGAATAACACTATCTTCTGCTGCCTTTAGTGTCCTTGTTCTGGGTGTCTGTTATGACCTGCACTGGGGGCTTCATATATACTCAGGCTAAGGATCTAAGTAATAACTCCAAGGCCTGTGCAGATGTTGATCCCCCACATCACAAAGGTATTTATTTGCTTTATGCGGCATTTATGTGCCCTTCTGCTTAGGGCTAGTGTGCACCTGGCATGTAATATTTGGCGAGGCTGGTAGATTTGGTAACAATGGGTTGTTGTGGCTTGCTACCCTGGGTCCAGTGAGATTGGACGTGGGATGATGGAAAGCAGTGACTGCATAGCTGTTCCCTGTGACAGGACTAAGTAAAGTGAAATCAAGGAGACTATCCACAGAAGGCAGGGGACTCAGTTGATTGACCTTGTGATGTTCTGGCAGTTTGCTAGAAATTGGCTGTCTGCCCTTAAGGACCCTATGGTGTAGGAGAGGAGACCAGACCTGGATATAATCACAAGCTAAGTACCAGGTGAATGGTGCCAGCCAAGTGCTGCAGGACCTCAAAGTGGGGAGGGGGTTCTTTGGCACACTGCGGTTATGAGCAAAGAGAAATTAGTGTTTTGTGATTACAAGAGCTAGGGATAAATGGTGGAAACATTGTAAAATTCTGCAATTGCTAAAATGACCTCTGTGTAGCTCATGTAAGCTCTGAGCATCATTATCCCACCTCCTCCTCTCCCAAGTAAGCCTCAGGTCCCAATCAATCCTTCCCAGAGGCTTCTAGCAGGAGTCCAATGGAATTAAAGTATCAGCTAAGAATCACTGTAGTCAGCCAGCCTTGAGTCACTTTTAGAAATGGGGATTTACCAGTTGCTACAAAACATCCCCCCAGCATCGGTGACCCTCACTCTCCCACTAATACCTACAGGGGAAGAGGCTGAAGCTTAGAGAGCACAGGTGGCAGCTCAGTGGCCCACAGCTCCTCATGGCGGGAAGCTCTGTTCTCCCCATCGAGGGCTTGAAAACTTTCCTTTAGATGTGGGGCAGGTTCTCTTCCAGGCCCCCAGTTACAGGGCTGGGGTTCAGCTGGGACACCAGTAGGCAGAAGAGAAATCTGTGTGTGGGGGTGTGTGTGTGTGTGTGTGTGTGTGTGTGTGTGTGTGTGTGAGTGTGGGTGTGGGTGTGGGTGTGGGTGTTGGTGTGGGTGTTGGTGTGGACAGCCTGTTCACGGTTCTCTCCCCTCCTCATCAAGCAGTTCCTTCCTAAGTGGGTTAGCTAGAATGCTATACTTGCTCTGTCTCTGGAATAACTGGTTCTAATCTAGCTTGATTAATTTACAGACATCCCCTGAGACATGACTGAGTTTCTTAGATCTATTTGAACCCTTTTCTTCTGGAACTGCACTCTAGTTCCAAGAACTTTTCACAATTAGTCTATGATTGAGATTGATGGCTTGGCTATTTTATCACTTGAATAAATCAGTTAGCCCCACTCTTGGCTCAGTGCTCCATAATTTCTACAGCCCCTGGATTTCTGCACCTCATTGCCCCACAGTGATGACGGACCATGTAACTGGAAAGAGGTTTTGGCCAATTTTCTAAATTATCAGGAAAAAACTGAATCTGTTTCTGATTGTGGACTATTTGCATGGTCTTTTCCAAGAATTGCAAAGATAGTAAGTAGACTTTCTATATGGAAAAAATTAGTTCTATATTTGGCAGAAAATCACAATTACACCATTTTTTCTCATCCTTGACAAAAGTCTTGTGCGTATCTAAGGATGTGACTAATATTTATTTGTATATTTTTTTTTTTTTTGCTCGGAAGGATTTTGCAAACACCATTCCTGGACATGGAGGAATAATGGACCGATTTGACTGTCAGTATTTGATGGCAACTTTTGTGCATGTGTATATCACCAGTTTCATAAGGTATAAACCTGTGTTTACTTAGAGGGTTACATTAGATTATTTTATTGTGTGTGTGCGGGATGTTCTTAAAGGTATTTTAAAATTCTTTAACCTCTGGGTACAGTCTTTAATAGACTTGGGACCACATTACACTTAGTGTGGTACTTTAGGAACAATGTTAAGGTTTCTCATTTCTCAACTTTTGTCATTTATTTGGGATGGAAAAGGAACAACATTATCACTGTCAACCCTCAGCTCACTTGCCACTAAATATGGCATTGTGTAATAGAGAAAGATTGTGCTTCCAGGTACATTCAGTTTTCTTTTTCTAGTGCTGTTTTTTATGGCAGTTGAATCCATTTATTATATTAGTGTTGAGTGTCAAGACTTTGACAGATATTGACAAATTTGACAAAATACAATACTCATTCCTAATTAAAACACTAGAAAACAGGAATAATTTGAGTTTTCCTTAAAATGAGATGTGTAGTATCTAAAAGCAAGAGCAAGCTTTTACTATGGAGAGAGGGGATGACTAGAAGCCTTTCCTGTATAAGAGCAAGTGAAACAAAGATACCCATTATCACCATTAGTATTCAGTATTGTCCTAGAAATGCTAGCTACAACAATTAGACAAGAAAATTAAATTAAAGGACATAGACGAAGAAGAGACAAAACTTGTGACTTTTTGCTGATGATATTACCTAACCGAAACAATGAACAACTTCAAGCAAAGTTGCAAGATAAAATTTAAGCCCACACAAATCACCCGATTTTTGTATATATTACCAACAAAATTAGTCACAGAGATAGAAATCCCATTTAAAGTAGCTACAGATGGTATAAAATACTTCAGAGTTAACCTGCCAACAGGCACACAGTTACAAAATACTATTTACACAATGGCTGATCTATATAATTAGAGAAATAGTTGCTCATGGGTAGGCTGAGCCAACGTGATAAAAATTGTGATACTTCCTGAATTATTGACTTCATGCCATACCAATCAGACTACCTAAGGACTACGTTATAGAACTAGAAGAAATAATGACAGTTCATCTGGAAGAAAAAAAAGATCAAGAATATCAAAGGAATCAGTCGAAGAAAAATGGAAAGGAAGAGAGGGCAGTACCTGATTTCAAACTAGGCTACAAAGCCATAATTGCCAAAACCTTCTGGAACTAGGCAAGAATATATCAGACACACAATACATAGAAGCAAATGAGCCCAGAAAACTCGAGGTTGATAAATCCTCATATGCCAGCTTGGGACCAAAAATTCACTACCCAACAAAAATTTTGGGAAAACTGGAAAATAGTGTGACAGAAACTGTGTGGAGATGAACATCACCCCCAGTACAAAGAAATTCCAAATAGGCACATGCTTTAGACACCAGAAGCGTATTGGAAGCGTGGGCAAATCTGTCAGCTCTGTGGATAGAAGAGTTCTTAACAACAGGCCAGGGGCCCGTGGGCCTGGGGACAGGAACAGGGTCTGACACAGAGTCCTGCTGCTTTCGGCTGAAATCAGAGCCATTCATAACCTTGACCTAATGTAAACTGTATCTTTTTTCTTTTATCACCAGAGGTCCAAATCCTAGCAAAGTTCTTCAGCAGCTGTTAGTGCTTCAACCAGAGCAGCAGTTGAATATCTACAAAACCCTGAAATCCCATCTCATTGAGAAAGGACTCCTCCAGCCTTCCCTCAAGTTATAGCTGGGTCCACGAGGAACTTGAAGCAATTCTGTAGAAAAGCACTGATGTCTATTTTGCACCTGTCTAGAAAAAATGATTTAATGTGCAGTAAATTGAGGTTTTAAAGACATGAATGTTACTTCTCTAAAATTACTGTGAATATTTAATAAACATTTGATCCCAGTATGAAATATGTAACAGATTGCTTGCAGAATATCCTGTATTTTTTCTAGTGTATCTCATGATACTGACAAGACGTCCCACTCCTTGTCTGCAGGGAACTCAGACACTCTCAAATGTGTCCTAGATGTGTCCCTTGCCCTAAGTGTTTGCCAATACAACTCAAAATCGCCCTTTTAAGCTAAAGGTTTTATAGTATAGCAGAAAATTGACCAGTAGATTCCTGTGTTTTATTCTGAAATACTTTCTCAAAGATAACTGTTACTAAAGCATGAATACATTTAGTATAACTGAAGAGAATAAAATTATTCGTCAGGCAAAAAGGCATGTTTTTTTAAGATGAGGGTAAAATAAAG
This sequence comes from Pseudochirops cupreus, assembly GCA_028627135.1. NCBI lineage: Eukaryota > Metazoa > Chordata > Mammalia > Diprotodontia > Pseudocheiridae > Pseudochirops > Pseudochirops cupreus. The sequence continues at coordinate 185,980,635 of CM053583.1, forward strand.
AGCTTAACCTATGTCCTGTTAGACAATTGGCCAACATTTAACTAAACTGTGTATAATGTTCTCCAATATAATCAGTGAGACTCAAGGATGATGTAAGGAGTATTCTGTTCTGCCTGAGGTACCCACTGTCACCAACGCTTCTTTGGGGAAGTGGATTCAGTACAGTCACAGCTTGGCAGAACCTACGCAGTAAGGCTGAAGCCCTTTGCAATTTCCCTTCCTTGGCTGCATTGGCCTTATCAGAGATGCCGACTCCACGCCGTGGCACCAGGGCGCTGCTTCTGCACTATTTGCAGATCCATATTTAAAGTCATGACTAAATCATTGAGCTTGTGTAAGGAGACTTCCCACCAAGAACAGAAAGCCTGAGGAGGCCAAGCCTTTGCTTTGGTGTACTGGACAGCTGAACCTAGTTACATTTCTCCTAAATGAATCTAAACAAATAACTGATGCTGTAGAAATTCTCACCCACCAATTTACTGAGTGGAGGGAACTGTTCAAGAAATTTAGTGCTCCCGGATAAAACCACGTAGGGAATAACAGATGTATTGGTCAAGAATGTTACACTAACGAGAACAGTAAACATTTTTGTTTTTTGTGCAGAACTAAATTCCAATCATATGTAAAGTGAGAAGCTGCTTTTAGCCTTAGGCACTATCTAAGTATTCTGTAAATAGCCTGGAAATAAGAGAAATGATTGAACGGAGAATTAAGAATTATACTTCTTAGTCCTACGTTCATTTAGTTATTACTTTTTCTTATTGAATGAGTACAATCAGCAATATTTCATTGTGCTTTTCAATAGAAACCTAGAAATGGCATTGGAAAATTCCTTGATAACAAGATGAGTTTCAGAATCAGGTTGTTTGTCCCATCAATCACTAATAGTAAATCATCAAAGCACTTTGGATATATGTAAACATGCACATGTAGTGAGCTCTAAAGTAAATTTGTATATATGTATGTATATGTGTATGTGTATCAGGAAGCTTAATAGATGTGTTTTAATTGGTTATCCCATAAATACACGTGTGCATATTTGTATAGGAAAAAAGCTAAATTGGGGGAAAATCTCAGAAGTCATTAAATAATTGTTAGATATTGTGAAACAATTAGAAGAGTCTGAAGTCACTATCTTGTAAACAATGAAATGTATTATAAACTATAGACCTATACTGACCTTTTCGAGTTACAGATAGGACTTTGAATTGGGTGTACATTCTCTATGTAAAAACAGTCGTAATTTTTATTTTAACAGAGCTATAAAGATTTCACTTTTTTTAGAGTAATTTTATAGCATGTATCTTCAAATAGAGTCTATTTTAACAAATGCAACCTACCCAAGTGGATCATTTTTATATTTACACTGTGAAGAAATAAATATTTCAAGATAGTAATTGTGATGGTAAGAACAAAGCCAGGATCTTCCTTTTCAGCCAATTAGTCTCAATTTACCTTTTTAAAAAATTAAGTATGGTAGTTAATTGCTTTCTGCTTTTACATTTGCTGGTTTACTTTTTTAATCTGTGGAAGGCAGACAACTTTCCTCTTAGTGATCTCCCCCTCCCCCATTGGTTCATAGGTATGCGTTTCTTAATTAAGAATTTAATCAGTGGGGGGGGGGGGGATCTGCTTTTCCATTGGTAGCTTCTCTTCACTTAACATTTCGGTTTTTACAAGGATGTCATACCTTGTTCAACAGAAGATGGAGAAACAATGTAGATAACCGTATACTGGTGCCAGTTTATTACCTGTGTTCAAATTGGTTGCCTAAACCTACTAAAGCTGTGTTGAGGGAGAAAATAAAATTTAAAACTCCATTATAGACTCTTGTAGTTTTCTCCTTTTAGTTGGATAGAAATATCCTTAATAAATGTATCTGCACTATGAAAAATTATTTCAATTTGCAAATCTTACACCTGTGTCTGATAAGGGACTTGAGGGAAAATGTCAAAAGCATGGTTGAAGCTAATCACCCTGAATCACCTAATAGCTGCCTATCTCTCAGTAATCACTTGAAGGCATACAGAAATGATGTCCTGAATTACAAGGAACTGCCACAAGTCTGTAAACCATTCCACTGTAGACATTCGGTCAGAGGATATGAGCACTTTCAAGAGATAGATGTAGACACTATTAGCCACCTGCAGAAGAGGGGAGTGGGAGTAGGAAGTCAGATTATTGAGGACTTTGGAAGCCAAACAGAAGAGTTTACACTTATTCCTGAAGGGGAGAGGGAAACACTGGACTTGATTGAATGGGAAGGTGGGGGTGGGAGGAATAAATATCTACAGGAAGTTTGTAAGCATCCTTTAGACAGGGAGGAAGTGTAGGGATAATAGAGGGAACAATCTGCCGGAGAAGATGGGATCACCTGTGCATGTCGAGAGTTTTGCAAGGAAAAGGGCTTCCGTTTCTTGTGAAAAAAGATGAAGTAACTAGTGGTGGAAAGCTTCAGTGATGTGAGATGAGATAGAGGAGAGAAGAGAAAGGTCCCGCCAAATGCCTTCAGTTTTTTCAATGAAATGAGGTAAATTCTTCACTAAAAGACGGGATCTTATAGCCCCTGAGACTGGCTAGAGCTTTTTTAATGCCTCTATGCCGCTATGTCCTCTATGCCGCGATGTTGACTCAAGGAAGCTAGGGCCATCCAGAAAAGGAAGTTCCCCTGGAGAAAGAAAACGCTGGTCCCGTCACACCTTCCCCAGGGGAAAGGCCATTCATTACTTTTTTGTGGACCAGGGTTGAAAATTGAACTTACTGCAGTGTTTTCATTGGATTTCGTGATCATTGCTTGATCTGGTATTCTTCATCCTGGAGAGAGTAGTTGTTTCAGAGCTCCGACATCTACAACTGACTTACTTATTAGGACATGAGTCCAGACAGCCCATCTGAGATTCTTATGAACCACAGAGCCTTAGAATAGCCATAGAATAAGGTTTGGCTCAAACAAACAAAACCCTCAGTGTGCAATTTTTGTAAGATCCCCACATCTTTCTAGGGGCAATTTTAGGTTTGTTTTCCTTTTAAGCTTAACCTTCTTGCCTTAATGGGGAGTGAATTAAGAATTCCATTTGGATTTTCTTAAATGAGCACTATAAAGAAATAGAAAACAATGAGAAAGACAAGATTTCTTCAAGAAAAAATCTCTAGCACCACAATTTGAAGCATCAGTTCTGCAGGGCTCAGCTTTCAGTACAGTCCAACTCTCACAGTCATACTCTCCTGGAAAAACCACAGCTTTGACTATACAGACCTTTGCTGGCAAGGTGATGTCGCTGCTTTTTAGTCTGCTGTCCAGATTCACCCTAACTTTCCTCCCAAGGAGCAAATGTCTTTCAGTTTCATGGCTGCAGTCGCCATCTGCAGTGACCTTTGAGTCTAAAAATATAAAATCTGACAATGCTTCCATTTCTTCTCCCTCTGCTTGCCAAGAGGTAGGCCAGTTGTTTTGATTTGTTTTCTTTTTTTAATAAGCTTCAAGCCAACTTTTACATTCTCCTCTTTCACTTTCATCAAGATGCTTCTTAATTCTTCACTTTCTGCCATCAGAGTGCTATCCTCTACATATCTGGCATTGTTGATATTTCTCACAACTTTAATTCTGGTTTTTTATTCATCCTGCCTGGCATTTCATGTGATGTATTCTATATGTAAGCTAAATAAATAAAGTGACAACATTCAGCCTTGTTGTACTTCTTTTCCAATCTTAAACCAATCAGTTGTTCCATGTTCTGTTCTAACTTGCCTCTTGGTCCTTCAGGCAACAAGCTGGTTATTCTCTTCCTGACTCTAGGCCCAGAACGCAACATACAATGTCACCCAGCTATCTCTATAGCAGTGGTTCTCAACCTGTGGTTCATGAACCCTTTGGGGGTCAAACGACCCTTTCACAGGGGTCGCCTGAAACCATCAGAAAACACACATTTCCGATGGTCTTAGGAACCGAGACACCGCTCCTTTGTTTGTCGCCAGGTGAGTCTGCCCACATGCAGATACACCTGCGTACGAGTATTAAAGGATCGTGGCATTAAGAAGGTTGAGAACCACTCCTCTATAGGCAGCAGAGAAGGCAGGTAGGGAGAGACTAAAGATTAATGTCAGTAACACAATGTTAAAAATAAAAGACATAGCCTTCCTTTTTATTAATAATCAGGAAATTAAACTTTGCACTAGGATTGATTGCCTTGAATAAGAAACATACATCCTTGTAATAGAAGGCAGATTAAGGTTTGATGACTATCATCTCCACTTACTCTCCCAAACACTAACTAACTAACTATGACTTCCTAAGTGGACACGAGTATTTAAGAGCTGATTGGGGCAGTTCTCTGTAGGCCCCACCCAGGCCAGCTGACCAGGCTCAGTCACATCTTCAGATGAGAATGAGAAGGGCCATAAGTTGCTAAACAATCAAATAGGCCTTTGAAAAAAAAATTGATTCGGACATTGTATATATACTGTTTTCAACCTCAAGAATTAACTACTGAATGTAATAGGAGCTTCAGCCACTCCAGCTGAACCAGCAGGATCTGAAGCGACAACAGTATAATTACTGTAAGTTAGACAAGAAAGCAAATCTCAGTACAAGTCTCGATTTACTTACTTAAATGGGAGCAGGCTATAGATATACCAGAATTAGCTGGACCCCCGAAATACTGAATAGACATGAAAATTCTACCAAAAAAACCCCCAAAACTCCTAGAAGTAAAGGAGAGGTTTGAAGATGCATAAAAAGCAATTTACATTTGCTGTGTTTTACGGGTAATGCAGCTAATAAGACTGATAAGGGCTTGATCCTTTGAGCATGAGCAACAATCCCTGCCTGCATTTGTATTAGAGGGGCTCCTTCCCCATTGAGAGCCCTCACAGAGGTTCTCTGACTGTTTGGGGGCATCTTACTGCACAGCAATGGAAAAGCTTTGAAAACTGAGACAAAACTAGGCTTACACACAGAGAGGAGGAACAAATGTAAGCCTCCAGAGGCAAGTTGCATGTGACTGTGAATTTTTGTCTCTGTTGAGTTTGCTCTTTCCTAACCTTAGGTGAACGGGTATGAGATGAAAAGACCAAATCATAACCTTATGAATGGTTCCACCAGAGGCCCAGCAACTGCTGTCCCCAGGGGCCAAGTCCAGTGCGTAGTAAACCACTTGACCCAGGAGCTCTGAGATTTCCTGAAAATAGGTGAACTTGCTACCCTAATTAATTTATTCAATGCTAAATCTAAAAATAGACTCCATTCTTCCTACTTTTTTCATTATTACAGTTGAGATTCTTGATCTTTTGTACTTGCACATATACATTTTCTTGTATTTTTCTCAGAATATCTAAACTGTTTTTTTGGGAGTTTGTTTTGATTAAGCACTGAATAATTAGAGTAGCATTGTAATTTTTATTATATTGTCTTAACCTACACATGACAGACAGTAGGAGAGAAAATTGGGGAAAGAGCAGACTTTCCTTTATTCCTTGAGTATGTGGGAACAATGATGCCATCAGCAGGGTCTTCTGCTCAGAGATGCCTTTAAAGCTAATGATCTCCCTTGATTTCTCCTTTCTCTGTCACGGTTCACTTCTGCCTTCTCTTTCTTCTTTCACTGGTTGTGTAGGGACTATCAGTTCTTGCCTCAACTGGACATGATCCCATGCCTTCTAGAGTCTTTGTAATTACTATCCAATTCTGAGCTGGCTCCTTTCTCTTTTTTATACAAGTTTCTTAGGACATGACTAAGTCTCTCACATAATGGCTTTGATTGATTCAAAGAGGTATACAGGCCCTGTTCACACTCAGTTCTGCTTTATTCAATTAAGAAGTATTATTATCTAACAAAGATTATTATTTTTCAAGTGGGTAGCATAATCAATGGAGTCCCATCCTTACACATGATTGCTTACTAGCCCGTACAAAGGCTCATTAGATCATGGCCACTTGATGCCTGAGCTCTCTGGTGTTTGGTCTAGTGGACCATTAGATGCCTTCCTGCATCTGATGCTTACCCTCTGTGTGAACCTGGGGAAATCATGTAATCTTTCAGTTCCCAATCTGCAGTTGGTCAAGGGAGTTTTTTTTGGAGTCCCTCTACACTGTTGAAAGTTTCAAAAGGTTTTTTCCTCTTGTGGTTAAAAATAACAACAGAATTATGCTGCATTGTCTTGCTGGGTTTTATCAAGTTTAGGATGATTCTTACTTTTAATGAGTTCCAGAGTTTATCACTCTTTAATTTAGAATAGTCTAATCATATTCGTAAATGACCTAAATAAGGAAGAGAGTTCTATTGCAGTTGACTCAAATACTTTACAAGGAGTGGGATGGGTTTGTTCTAACTATGATTAAAGGGAGATGGAACAATTGAATATTATTTAGGATCAATAAAGAAGTCAACAAGTATTTGCTAAAAACCTCTGATGTACCAGCATTGTGCTAGACACTGAGATATATGGTATTTTTTGTTTCCAGGTTGTGTATGCGTAGGGCCAGGGGAGAGGACACAAGATCATAGATTTCAAGTAGTAAGGGAATTTAGAGAAACTCAAGCCTAGAGGGTCAAGTGACTTGCCCAATGTCAAAACACTGACAGAGTCTGGATTTGACTCCTGAGTTTCTGGTTCCAAATCCAGCACCATTTCCATTAATACCACTGCTGCTGCGTATCTCTTCTGAGATAGACAAGTAGATCAACCAAACACCCACCTAGACTTGTTCTCCATGGTTTGTGATGGCACTTGCAGGATCATAAATCTGGGAGGGACATTAGACATCATATTTCAACCCTTTCATTGTATGCAGGAAACTGAGGACCAGAAAAAGGAAGTCACTGGCTTAGGTACTCTTTCCACCACACCATTCTTTGTCTTGGCATAGCTGACAAGCAGCTTTCAAATGAGGTGTTATGAATAATGACTTACTTTTGTGCCTTCATATGATCCTTGTGTTGATGAAATACAGATGGGGAAGCTGTTATTGTCATTCAGCCAATGAGGATTTGAGGCCTGGAAGTGAAGGGACATGCCCAGGCTCATGAAGCCACGGAGTGGAGATGAAGAATCAGCTTGAATTCCCGTCATGTTCTCTCTGATACATGACAGTACTGCCTCTAATTCATATTTCTTAGAAAAGGGGGAATGAACAAAGGTAAGCTTTATACTTGGTGGAAATAGAATTATAAAAGACATACAATCCTTCCTACTCAGGGCTGCCCACATTATGAACAGTGACGGAGACTCAAGCCAGCAGGGAGGGTCAGGGTTATCAAGTGTTCTCTGAAAATGACATATAGTAGGAGCTTTATAAATGTTTGTTGAATTGTATTGAACCAGGCTGGAATTGTTCTGGACTGGCAATCAGAAGACCCGAGTCCTACCGCCTCCTCTGAAACCACAGGTCTGTTTCCTCCTCTACGAAACAAAAGGTCTGGGTAAATTGGTCTCTAAGGTCATTGGGTTACTCATAAGGCCATAAATATAGACTTGGAAGGGGGCTCAGCAGCCATCTAGTTCAACTCGGTCATTTTACTGATGAGGAACCCAGCTCAGTGGTGTTAGATGACTCGCCCAGGGTGACATACATTGTAAGCCTCAGAGGTATTTGGTTTAGTTTTGGCAGAGTGGGTGAACCAGGTGGTGGAAAGGTAGTAATAGGATAATCCCTGGCTTTCTCCCCCCAGTTCTCATATTCACTCTCAGTCTCCTAGTCTTCCTTTATTAGCACTAATCCAGGTGGTCTTCAACCTTTCTGCTTGCCACCTATTACCACTCCATCAAGCACATCCCTTTGCACTTCAAGCCTGTTAATTGCCCGTCTGCCTTTTTAAGGATCAAAGATTGAGCCTTAAAAAACAAAAACGCACTCATACCTATCTCTAACTGCTGAAATGCAAAGAAAATTGATTTTTGTCTTTATCCTGATTCAGCTTTCCTAAAATGTCTGTTAGATAATCAGCTAGCACTTAAAGCAAGCTTCTATTATGTGCCAGGCAGTATGCTAAGGGCCCAGGATACAAGAAAGGCAAAAGACAAACCTAGTCCTCAAGGAGGTTACCTTGTAATGGAGAAAACAGTACAACTGTGTGTAAACAAGAAGTATATGGGATAAATAAAATATTCCGTGTGATTTGGAAAGGTCCCCTTGCAGAAGGTGGGACTTTTGAAGCCAGGGAAGCCAGGAAGGCAGAGATGAGGCAGGAGAGAGTTCCAGGTACAGGGCACAGCCTAGAGAGAGGTGGGAATGGAGTGCTCCAGTTTAGACAGTGGGGTTTGGGTAACTGAAGAGTGGTCGGGTGTGATCCAACAACTCTGTCTGTTGTGAGAGGCCGGGAGGCTCCCCTGGGCAGGCTCAGGCACAGGACTGTTGTGGGGTGTGGGTGGCTGGAGAATGCCTGGAATGACCCCTGGTCTACTTTCCCTGTAAAAATACCCATTAGGCTACTCCTGTAGGGTCAGCGGAGCCCCTCTTCTTCCTACTGAGGGCTCCCCGTATGTGCCTGAGATGGATCAGTCACAGGAAACCAGTCTTGGCATCTGGTCATCCAGTCATCCAAGGCTTTCTTCCTTCGGCATCACACTTCCCCAACTTCAACAATTAAATTAACCGGATGGCACTGCAACCTAGCTATTCCAACTAACACCAAGTATTCGAGGCGGGCCTAGTTCAGGACTGGAATACAATGCAACACTCTTGTAGAATAAAATACAATAAAGACTTAGAATAAGTTTAAGGACACAACTCCTAATTGAAAAAACAAAATTCACTCTCTGGCTCCCCCTTCCCTCCCCTCCCTACCTAATTCCCTAGAGAAGCAGTAATAACATTGGAAATGCTCAATCACAAAGGGGAATGATGGCCCATATGCAGGATGGGCTTTTCATAAGCCCCACCCCAAGTCCCTAGGAAGTACTTTGGCTCCGAAGCCACCCCAGTCTACAAACTAGGGTTCCTAGTGTTGTGCCCAAACCCAAATCACAGGTCACTACACATCACCTGATTTGCGGCCCACCATTCAGCCCCTTTATATTTTTGTCTTTGTCTCTATCCTACACCCTGTAATAGCTTGAAACAGCTTAAGGCATAGTCCTGGGTAAATTGCCCAAGGCGTAGTCCCCTCACCCCCTTCTCTCTGAATCAGCATTCTGTACAAGGATCAGCCCCGGGGCTATGGTACCAGTTTGTTTTAAGAAGAGACCACTCTGCTCTGTTCCACTGACCAAGCAGGGTCCTCACACCCTTCACACAGAACATGATCCCGGCCTGTTCCGGGAAACTGACTATTCTCTACTCCCCCTACCCAATGACCTTCCACCCTGTACCCTCCACCCTGTTCCAGGAGGGACCCCCTTGGTCCAGGAAGATTGCACCCTTGTACCCTTGCGCCATATTCCCAAATTAGCCCCGAGCTCTTGATGTAACCAATCGGCTGTATTTTGGCTTCTGTACATCATTGCCTCTGCTAGCTCCCCTCCCTGATTGTGGTTTTAGCCTTTATAAACACTGTTTGTACCTTCACTCTCCACTGCCTGATTTGAATTTACTCTCCTGGTAGTCGTGCGATTGATCAACAAATCCACACCTAAATTTACCTTGAATCCAGGTCTCGGCTAGCTCTCATTCTCTGTACAACACTACTACAGCTAAAATCCCTACCACCTTTAACCTCCTACAACAGGTCTGCCTACTCAGGCGTTAGCTTGCTCTACTCTAGGACCCTGAGCAAGATGCCTCAGTTTCTTCCTCTGTAAAACGAGCCCTGAGGTCAAATCAATCAATCAATCAAGGAGCTTTTAATGAGATTCTGCTGGATGCCAGACACTGAGTTAGGCCTCCGGAGTATGCAGAGAAAGATGCAGCAGGCCCAGCCCCCAGAGTTTATATTCTAAAGAAAGAGCTCTAACACTGTTAGGACTCTGAGAAAGGTTGGGTTTTTGGGGGGGAGGCATGGTGGTGGTGGTGGTCAGGGGAAATTCAAATTCTCTTTTTTCAATGCCTCCCCTTAAGGGAATCTGTTTTCTATAAAGATTACAAAGTGACTCTCTTCTCCCAATTTAACAGATTTATGAGATGCCAAATGTGGAAAAACCAAAACTCTGACCTCAGCACCTTCTACTTATTTAGAATAATTACTTCAAATAGAAAGCTACCCAATATCATCCTTCTTCTCCCTGGGGGGCAGCCTCCTACTGTTCTAGGGTCCCCCCACCACACATAAACACACAGAGAGCTGCTTGCTTCAGGCACAAACATTTTTAGTTAATCAAGTTTTATTGTTATTCCTCAGAGGAATGGTCTTGAAAAAGTATGTGGTGGAGGCGAAGGAGGCTATGTTGATTAACAAATCTGGAATTCTCTAGACACCTAGAGTTTCTCATTTTGGTGTTTACAGGGCACAAACTATAATGAAAACTTTCTCAAAATTCAGTTTTAATAATTAAAATATATTCCTTACATTTTGGTAAATTTTGGTACACTACATTCCAAAATATTGGTCTCTAAAAGAACTATGGTGGAGGGGAGGACCTCAATCATAATGTAGGTACGATGGTGAACTGAATCCTCACTCATTTCTAGCTCTAATATATCTACTCCTGAGGTTTCAGGGTTTTACTGGAGAGGATAGAGGCTGGACATGAGACCACACTGTCATGGTGAACTCGCAGGTGAGCAAACCTCTTCTACCAATGCCAGTCATCATTTTTAACCCTGCAATGTATAGTGTTAGTTAGAGAGCTGCCCACAACACAGAGAAGATGAGGGAGGGGCCTAGGGGCCCTCCCCATTGTGTGTCAGAGGTGGAACTGGAGCCCAATGGTTTCCTGGTTCTCCAGCCTCTGTCTACACCATGCTGCCTCTGGTTCCAGAAAAAATAAAGCTTTAAACCAGTTATACAAAAGTTCAGGAAGTTTTTATTGGACTCTGCTTTAAAAAAAAATAAAACAGCTTAAAACAACTTTTTGGTGGTAAATAGCAGGTATTTATTTGAAATGGAAAAAAAATACTTAGGTACCTGAACTATTGCATTTAATCATGTATTGTAATTGTATTAATCTACCTTTTTGCATCAGACAGATAGACAATGAACATTCAGATATCACAGATTGCACACTACATAGTAATTCTTCAGGCCTTTTACATAACCACCAAAAAACAGATATTGGATTCTGCAATATAGTACAAAATTCCACAATCCAGTCTTAGCTAGTTATCTTCAATTGAGTTCTGTTGCTGTACAAATCAATGGCTGTTTACGAGGGCTAACAAGTTAATAACTGGACAAAAAATATACATTGCACTGACACAAAAAGTCAGCTGTGTTAATAGTCATGCAACAAGTAAACACACTTGCTGAAATTAAAAATACTTTCTAAAAAGTTTTAACTGCATAAATATTTTATACACAGTTCAATTACCAAAACAAAAGTTCTTTAAATGATATAAAGCAAAAAATAAGTTTCTACCAACTTTGTACATAAGAAAGTGCAAAATAATTTCTCTAAAGTGTTTTGCTCTTGTCCAGGTGGATGGTCACTGTGGGCAGCTCACCTTTCCAGAAGCATGACATTACACCTGCACACTACACACGGATGGCTAGGACAACATGAATCCTGATGCTCCCAAGAACAAGGCGAAAGAAGGCATGTGTGAGGTACTTGCAGAGAACAGAGACCACTTGGAAAGATGGCTGTACATTGTGAGGAGGGTATGTTCAACACATGGACCCAGGTAACAGAAATTGATCCAAGGAAAATGAGTTTGGATCTCGAAGCTCCAGCTGTTCCGTGTCTTTGCATCAGAAGCAAGAACAAAAGAAAACTCCTTTGAACAAAACAGTTGCCCACAGCACCAGCTGCCAGAGGAAACACGACCAGGTGGGGTTGGGGAGCCACTTTCTGCTCATGGAGTTGGAAAGTTTCAAAGTGTTCATCCCATCAACATTTATGTTACAGAGGAGTCAGTCCTGAGCAACTAAGGACACAGATTCATATATTCAAGCCTTGACAAAACACCTCTGCCATTTGGTTTGGGGTAATAAATGCAGTATGGGGAATTTAGGGGGAGGATGCTGCTTTTGAAAAAAAAAATGTACAGTAACATGATACGATTCCTCTGTAGAGTCAGAGGACAACTTCTTTCAGGGGGAATCATCAATGCCATTAATCTTTTTATAAAAACAAGAAAGTACTTGAAAATTTCTCTTAAGTATGCAAATGCTTTAATAAGTTTTATTTAACAGGAGGCCATCGTTGGACTATAGATTCAAACACAGGTAAAGAATCAATTTTCCTAAGCTGAAGGTACTCACGTGCCTTGACACCAGGAGGAAGTACAGATCTGTCCTTTACTTGCTTGGCTCTAGTCCACTGGGTACAAGAATAGTATTATACACCAATGAGTGTATAATATGTAATATTTAATGCATGTGCATTAAAGTTTATGAATGTCCATCACCAGGGCTACAAGATGAAGGGTTGTGAATTTAACTCTGAACTGGCTTTTGTGTAATGCATTCTTAGCACATGCTACTTACAAAGGCCCTTCCTTCTTATTTAAGGCCATTAACTTTTCTATATTTAAAAAATAATAGGCCTTAGAATTACTATGTGTTTGAAAAATGTTAAAATCTAGATTACTCTCTCTTTCTCTCTCAACACACATTAAAAAAAATACCAACACCGAAGCCTCTTTCCCATTATCTACCTGTGGGCCCTTCACCAGCTTTAATCCTTATGGGCGTATTTATTCTGTGTTCTCCTTGTGGTGCAAATTAAACAACTGAATATTAAAAATATTGCAATTATATTCATAGTAAAACAAAAAATAGACATTGATATAGTAGAAATTGTACTGTTTTCAGGTAGATGGTACTGAATGGTAGAGGTGACCTCAAGTAGTCCTGACGCTATCCAGTTATACATCAAGGGTTATATTCTAATTCTGTACAGTTGTTTGTTTTTAAATAAGCCAGTCACCAAAGACGCGTGCTTATACTTTATGCAAGAGAAACTTGAATTACATGCAAGCATATTTCCATTGGTTTAAGGAGGTCTGGGCTGGTTCCTGCACTGCATGAATCAGCTGATTGAATTATTAAATGCTAAGAAGTTACACTATGACCCAGACAGCAGCCCTAAAATATGTATAAAAGAGACCTTATTACATATGAACAACACTGAAGTGGTAAGTAGCCAGGTATAAAATGCCAAGGGAATTGTGGTAATTCCTGGTTATCTTACAACTAAAATAATCTTCTCCCACACCGTTTGCTTACAAAGAAGGGCCCAATTATTTTGGTGACTAGCCTAGTTTCAATGACGATGCTGCGGGCAACTGAAAGAAGACACACATGCATAGGTGGCATTTGAAAGGAGAAATAAGCCCATGGCTGATGCCTTGGAAGAGGATTTTTTTAAGCATATTCATAATTAAGTTGATAGATGAGAGATGCTGGATAAACTCTAAGTAGTTCATTAAATTAGTGGTTTAGTCTGAAGTCCCATGTTACAGGCTGTTAATTAAGTTCATATTTAGATAAAAAGGCCATTATACGTATTTACAATATACACAGTTACTTGCAAAGAAGGCAGATTTACAACTATCTTCTAAAAAGCCTTTTCTTGTTTTTCAAAACGAGGTCGAGTAGCTCTACAAAAACAAGATACAAGAAAAGATGGTTAGGTGGGGGAGGATTTCCTGCCTTTTCCATAGCCACTCTTAGCAGGGAGAACTGGGGACTGGCAATCCTACTGCTGGGAACCACCTCCCAGGCTCCTGGAGCTGTTCCCCCGAAATGGGCCCACCTCCATTACTGTCTCCTGTGCCCCTTTAATTCACTGGTCTTGCTTAGGTTCAGTACTTCAAACACACAGTATGACAAGAAGTGTAAACAGAGACTGTCTCAATGCTTTCCATTCAGAGCTAGGGTTGGGGCTGAGCAAGGGGTCTGCGCACCTTTGTTTCCAGTGGGCCTGTGGAAGCCTCAGCAGTTTTTGGGCCCATCTTCTGGGCACCGCTCATGCTGTAGGTTGTAATAACAGTTCTGACAGACACGCACAGGAGATGAGATTTTCAAACGTTTGATTTCAGACTGAAAGCGGCTGCACCTGAAGAAATGGGGGGAAAAAAAGCAGTGAGTGACATGTCCTTTTCTCAGCTTATTCTTTGTTGCTTGGGTTAGATATATTCACGGAAAGCATACAGTAATCGTAGGGCCCAGTTTGCAAGAGGAAGAACATCAAAGAGTTTAATTTGTGATGTATGCTTGATTTGAAAAACAAAATGATTTTCAATTATTGGTCAATAGTAGAATGATGGAAAATCAGGACTAGATCTCTATTTGGTTGGGGAAGGGAAGAACAGAAGGTGAGAGACTGAGAGCTGGAAGGGCCCCTGGAGGGCCCCCACTCCAATGGCTCATTCTAAGGGTTGAGTTACAGAACTCAGGTAAATCCACACAGGAAGTAAATGAACTGTAACCCAACCTCTTCCTTAAAAAAAGAGAAATGAATGACCAAAAGGCTGGTAAGTCCCCAGGTCACCAGGAGGTCTGTCTGGAGGGGCACCAACAGCCTTCTCAGAAGGACCCTCAAGAGCACTCCTGGAGCACACTTGAGAGCTGAAGTGGAGGGTCCCGTGTGTGGGGCCGCAGCCAGCTTCCAGCTTCCAGCTTCTGAAAGACCTTGCTTCCTTCTCTGGGGACACCTCTCATACCAATAATCATCAGTTACTGATTTTTGACGCTAGCATTTTGCTACCGTCCACACAAATGTGAATTAAGATAGATACCTCTAATTAGACAGTACTTAAAACCACCATACTTGTGCAGTGCCTCTGAAGGCCAATCAGCTGAGGGAGCTGGGAGCAGTGAAGATGGCTCTCCTGCCTGAGATTTCCCATCATCCCAAGATAGGACCAGCTGGCAGGAACACCTAGACCAGTGGTTCTCAATCTGTGGGTCGCGACCCCTTTGGAGGTCAAACGACCCTTTCACAGGGGTCGCCTAAGACCATCGGAAAACACATATTTCCAATGGTTTTAGGAACCAAGACACTGCTCCTCTATCCATCTCCAGGCAGGTCCGCCCCCATGCAGATCTTCCAAGATGTGAGTATTAAAGGGTCACGGCATTAGGAAGGTTGAGAACCACTGACCTAGACTAACATCAGCGAGGTCAGAGTGTGCCCAAGACAGGTGATCTCTAATCAGTGGTACCTCATCAAATGGAATTTTTAATTCTATTTTTTCAGTTTATAAGCACCAGTTTTTCTCTCCCTCCCACATCTGTATAGCCTTGACTTGAGCACCTTGTGAGATACTTTTCCCTGACTTTCCCTTGCGCCCCTCTTCCACTCTCCCCCACTAGGGTGGACTCCTGCGCCTCTCCGTTCTTAAGATCATCAAGACAACAGAATCACTCTCAGGCCTTCTGTCTACTGAGACTCCCTCTGAAGATGACAGGCTTCCAAGGGGACACGTGTGTCATCTCCCCGTGTGAGAACAAAAGCACTTGACCTTGTCCCTTATAATCCTTCATTCATCTTCACCTGTTTGTGCCTTCTAACTCTTGTATTTGCCTTCTGAAGTTTCTCTGCAGCTCTGGTCTTTTCATCAGGAATGCCTGAAAGTTTTTTTTTTATTTCCTCAGAGGTCCATTCTTCCCCCTGCCCTCCCAACCAATATGATTACACTTCATTTCACTGGGGAAGTTATTCTTGGCTAGAGGCCTACAACCTTTGCCTTCTGTAATATCACATTCCAAGCTCTCTATGCCTTATAAGTGGTGGCTGTGGCTGCTTGGTTCCTGAATTCTTTCTCTCTGGCTGTTTCTCTTTATGTGGAAGTTCTGGATTTGGAGAGTTTTCATTTTGAGGTTTCTTTCAATGGATGACCAGTAGATTCCACTTCCATTTTGCTCTTTGGTGCTAAGAGATCTGGGTATTTCTCCTTTATGATTTTGGTCATGTCTTTTAGGCAGTTCAATAACTCTTAGATTATCTCTCAACCTGTTTTCCAAATTAGTTGTTTTTACTAAGAGATACTTGCATTTTTTTCTGTTTTCCCCCCTCCCCCCCACTTTCTGATTTTAATTTTTCACGTTGTCTCATGGAGTCATTGACTTCTATTGGTTCCACTTTAATTTTCAGGGAGTCTGATTCTTGGGTAAAGTTTTGTGCCTCTTGGGTCAAGCTGTTAATTCCCTTTCCAATTCTTCCTTCTATAAATAACTCTCATTTCCTTCCTGTTTTCCCCCTCTGGTTCTCATTTAACTTATAAAATATTTTTAACTTCATCTCTTCCAAGAATTCTAGCTGAATTTTGTTTTCTTTGAGGCTTTGCTTGTGGATGTTGTGGAGTAATTCTCTTAGTGAGACACAATAGCTTTTTATAGCTGGATTCTTTTCTTTATTTGCTCATTTCTCCAGCCCACTTTCTAACTTTCATATTTCATATTATGGACAGGCTGTACACAATGGTGGAGGAAAGATCTGGGTTGGCTCTGCTACTGCTTTCTTGGGGTATGAGTACTGTATTATTCCCGTATCTCAGGGACAGCCCAGGCTGTGGAGCTGTAAGCTTCAGTGCTCCTGAAGTATCCTGATCCAAGGCACTATCTGATCACTCCCTCTAGCTCTCCACCCCCAATTTAGATCTGAGCTCTGCAAGTTACTGACTTGGATTTAGGCCTCAACAGTAGATTGTTGCTGGACTCGGTCACCATCAGACAGCTGGAAAGCTAGGCTGGTTCACAGTGCCAGAACTGCAGGCTTCCCTTGGGTCTGGGATTCCTCCCTGCTTGTTTCTTTGTAGGCTTGAGTCTGGACTAGAAGCTGGAACTGAGATCCTGCTCTGTACCTCACATCTACTACCAGCTTCTGAACTTGCTCCTTACTTGGTGCACAGCCTAATGCCCCATGACCTGGGCACAGGGGCCAACCTCCTGCAGCCTGGATTCATGAATTAGACGTGAGCAGGGAGCAGCAGCGTTGCCCCTCAGTGCTGGGTCTAGAACCTCCTTGCTGCTTTGGGGCACAGCTTCCCCCTGCAACCATGTAGTCCTTACAAACCTTGTCTACTGCATCCACAATCCGCAAAACTCTCTGTCGTCTCCCTATGCCAACCCGGGCTGGAAAAATGACCCACTATGATGTTTTTTCTTGGATTTCCTGATCAAGATCCAGTCTAGTAAATCTCCTAACTCTGTTTAGGGGAGCCTGGGGGTGGTCCTTCTGGCTCCCTCTCCCAAGCACAGCTCTAACCACGCCACTCGCCTACTTAAATGCCCAGTGCTCTCCCTACTGCTCCTCTGAGTCTTCTTCAGAATCTTCTGTTTAGTACTTAAAGTCCTTCACAGTCTGGCCTCAACTTAAATCTCCAGACTTATGTTCCTCATGTAATCTGCAGTCAGTCAGTGAGCCGCCAGGAAGCATTTACAAAGTGCCTACTGTGTGCCAGGCACTGCCCTAAGTGCTGAGGATACAAAGAATGGCAGAAGCCCTGAAGGCACTGGCCCCAGAGTCAGGAGGATCCAAGTTCAAATCTGGCCCAAGATGCTTCCTAGCTATGTGACTGAGTGACTGAGCAAGTCACTTAATCCTGATTGCCCAAAAAAAGAAAAGTAGTCATAATAAGAACAAGAAGAGCTGGAAAGGCAGGAGGGGCTAGGCTAGGTGGCCTCTGAATGCCAAATAGAGCATTTTGTACCAGATGCTGGAGGCGATCAGGAGCCAGCAGTGTGAGTAGAGGGCTGACACGGGAGTGGCTGAGGGAGAGAGACTGCATGCAGGCAGAACCCCTTGGTGGCTATGCCATAGCTGGGGTGTGAGGGGAGGAGGCCTGTACGGGGTGGGGCGGGATCACAGAGAAGGGACCTCGTCTGGCAGATGCTGCAAAGCTGAAATCCATAGGCAGATGAGCCATGGTGAGGAGTCCAAGCTGCCTCCTATGCTGTGGGCCTGAGGGGCTGGGAGGACGGTGCCGTCCTCTGCAGGGAGAGGAAAGGTGGGGCTGGGGCCAAGCTGGACACCCTGCTTGTTCCTCATGTAGAAAACATCTCTCCCATCTCCATCTCTGCACTGGCCATTCCACAAGGCAGGAATGCACCCCTAGCCTTACCTCCCAAACACCTCTGCTCCTTTCAAAGCTCACATCACACACCCAATTCTACCTGAAATGTGTCAAAATCCCCTCATGCCTGCATGTGTGTTCTCTCTCCAGGAGAGTCTGAGCCCCTTGGGAGCAGGGAACATCCCTGTATCCCCGAGCCTAGCCCAGAGACCAGGAGAGCCGAGCAGTCACTAGGGCCCAGGGGCCATCTTACTTCTGGCAAAAGAGCTGGCCACAGTTCCTGCAGTGGTGTCTCCTTTCTGTGAGGGAGAATCGGACCGAGCAGCCTGAACAGCTGTCTCCTCCTTCATCCTTCACCCAATGGTCAGCAGCAGAGCGGCCCGGCTGGTCACTCACAGACCAGCTGAAAACTCGGCCTCGACTGTCGCCAACAAGGATCCTGCTGTGATCCCTGGAAGAAAAACCACATTATTACTTGTGACCCCACAAGAGCTTCCACCACAGCTCACGCAGTTGGCGGCTGCACATGCAGTGGTGAGGAGTTTCCCAAGCAAACATCACATAAATAGCCCAGCTGTGTAGGGGGGATGAGGACAGAGCAGGAGACGGTGCATTTCCAGATAGGGCGGGACCAAGAAAGAGGCAGCTCTACGTCCAGGACTCTGGATTCTCCATTTAGTTCTGTCTACACCAGACCTAAGTTCCCTCAGAGAACACTGAAAGCAAAATCTCCTTACAGTTTTAAGCATTTAAGTAACAATGCACTGGTTTTTTCTTCTTCTTTAGCTCAGCTTGGCCTAAACAATGCACTGCTATAAGATGATTTAAATCTTTTTTCCCCTCACGACTTGGCTGATGGTGACTACCACTGGTCAAAGAGCCTGCTTCATTCTGGAAAGCTTTTACTCACTTGGAGATGCCCAGGGCCGTGATCTCTGCTGGGTGAGCATTGTCTTTTCTATCAAATGCCGTGTGCATAGTTAATTTGCTCCTAAATACCAGCTGCCGCTCCCACCTGTATCCTGAAGAGGAAGATTAGAAGACATTGAATGTTGGAGTGAGGGAAATCAACCCTTGCTACAGCCCTTCATTTGTGTAGGATAAAAGCCAAGGCCCCTAGGGGTGATTCTAATCTACTTTTCTAGCTCCTCAGAGCATATCCCTTTGGCCAAGGGCTTAATCCTGTAGAGAAGCATAGATTCAGAGCTGGAAAGGGTGTCAGAGTTCATTGAATCCCGCCTTGTCACCTCTTGGATGGGGAAACTGAGGCCCCGAAAGGCCAAACCGGCTGCTAAAAGCTCCCCCGCTTCTCCCAGGGATAGAGGCCGGTCCTGAATCAAGGCCTTCTGATCTCAAGGGATTGTCAACTATGCCAGATGGCTTCTGATGGTGTAGGGTAAAAGCTGTGCTTACAAAGGGCATCTCCAAGGAGTGTTCTCATCCCACACCCACTGCTGGAGTCATAAGAGCCAATGCTCTTGAGGGGGTCGCCCGTTAAGATTTATCATCAGCTGGAGGGCAAACTTTTTTTTAAGAAACTGAAGTTTTCAAGACAAGAAAACAGAGATGATTTCTCCAAATGAGAAAAGCTTTCTTCTCTGTCATTAAACAAAGAAATGCAGAACATAAAATGTAGAACATTTTAGAATATTTTTTCTTCAAATACTGGGCCCACCAGCTTGCTTCAGACTCCTCAAGATATAATAGCATCGTTGGATACTATACAGAAAAATGACCTTCATTCCTGTCCCTGAGGTCCTGTAGCAAACAACGGTGGGAACACAGGCAGCCTTCTCCCGCCTGCCCTCTGCCCCAGCCAGGTTAAGGCCCTTCCATTGGCCACACCCACTCACTGTGGGGCAGATGGAGCAGCCTTCAGCTGTCAATTACCAGGTTTGAGGTTGTTAAAATACCGCACATCAACAGGATACGGGTGGGGATGGTTAAGAGGACCCTGAAGATGGACTCTGGTCTGTCCTTCTGAATAGTTTACAAAAATGAAGCCATCTTTCTCATCCAAACTGAGTTGGTCTGACCAGCGCCTGGAGTCGTCTGAGCCACTGTCAGCCGACCAAGCCGCCGCTGCTCGGCAAGACGTCGCCCTGGGTCGATGGCTCACGCTGCCCAGCTGACTGGTTGGCTCTTTGGGGTCCTGGACGATGCTCTGCTCCTCAGCTTCGGAGTCACTGCTGTCCTCATCTTGGCCTTCTTGCCCTGTATCACACAACGGCAGGATGAAAAGAGGGACTGTCTCTAACACAGACATTTTATTTCCGTAACTTTCTGGTCTTTATAAAAAGCTATCTTATCTTTTGGAGCGATTGCTGGGACTGCATTTTCTTTTTCCACCACTACTCACGAGCACGACCTTTAAGGTCTCCCCTTTCCGATCATATCCTCTCCTCCCTCCTTACTTAGCTTTCTATTCCACCCAGGTACCTATCAATCAATCAGTGAGCATTTATTAATGCTCTGCTACAGGCAAGGCACTTGCTGGTGGAGGGGATATGAGTACACGGACATTCAAATAGGAAAGCCTATAACAGCACATACATAAGTGCAGGCAGAAGAACACATGCCAAGTTCATCTGAATACAAAGCAGGGTGAGAAGAGGGTGCTTGGGCCACACTGGCCACACTCGATCCTCCGTCTTTGAGGAATGAGCCTCAACCACAATCTTTTCCGATTCCCTAAAGAATCAGGTCTTTTCCTTCCAACTATAGTTACCGATGTAGACATTTACTCATCGCTGCCAGTCAAGGTTACAAAAAGTGTTTACCCGAGATGGGGAAGGTCACCTACTTCCTTAACTCACACACGGCTCAGGGTGGTGCTCTGTATTCAGTGAGCACTCAGGCAATGCTCACAGACTCCTCCACTGAGAGAGTCTGAAGACCAATTTCAACTACATTTGATGGTAAATGTTTTGTGGAGAGGGCATCTCTGGGACGTCCAAATCAAAGAGCCAAGCCCCTTCTGAAGCTAGTAAGAGCTGACTGAAATGATTGTGCTGCATTTCTATATTACGGTAAAAACTTGCTTCCAATACAGTAAGAGTAATTTTAATGTGCTTTACAAATGGATCTGAAGCCTGGAGGCAAAGCTTTGAGCACAGGCCTCCTGACTGGTCTGCACTGCCCAAGAGGGGTACAGACAGCAAGGATAACCCAGGGAGGAAGGGCAGTGGCAGTCCCACACCAGCTACTTTGATGAGTCTGCTGCTTGGCAGTGAACTGAAATGAGAGTGGCTGATCTGACCAGAAATACCACATGCTGTGTGGAACTGTTTCTCAAAAATGAGGAAAGCCTTGAGTCACAATACAAATCCTTTTACTAAGGGATTTTCTTCTGTGAAGTCTGGACTCAGTCAAAGGGCCATGCTTGCAGACCCAGAGGGCCACGTGCGGCCTGGAGGCTGCAGGTTCCCCAGCCCTGGCCTAGCCCAACTAAAGCTATGAAATTTGGCCATGTGATCTACGTTTATACTGATATAGCTGGGGGCCTCCAGAAGGGTTGGTGCATGCTTGGAGCGCTTCAGATGTCTCCACAAGATACCACATTCCAGGGCAAGAGTGAGAATGTATAACGGAAATGATTTGAACAGACTATGGATCCAATCAGGTGGGACCCATGCTAGGAACTAAGTTAAATCTTGTGTCTACTCTACCAGAGACCAGGATGGTATGGAGGAGGGTATACCCATAAGATACTGTAGGAAACATCTGCATTATTTTTGCTATACGTTTGAAGTCAATACCCCCTTGTAAAAGCTACTTTGCATTAAGTGGTTGCAAGAACCTGGTGCGCTGGTCACTGGTCCCTAACAATGGGGAAAGACGGGACAGTGGTAACAGTAGAGAAATGAGACAGACAAACTCCTCAGGGTACCCTAACACCACAAAGGGCAATGCAATGGGCCTGGCTCTTAGAGAGCTGGGGACAGAGCAAACAATGCTATACCTAGCTTTGTTTTTGTTTTTGTGTTAAATAACGGAAAATTATTGAAAAAAGGTTTAGAAAGAAGCCGCTACCTATTTGTGCTTCCGGACAGTCTTCCTGCATTTCTGGGTCTTCGGCAGGCTCAGGCGCTGGTGTCTCAGGGACCTGCAGAAACTCCATCCTCCAAAACTGATTTTGAAATGATAAAAGGAGATAAAAAGTCAATTCAACACTCAATTTTGGGGTCACTGGTTATCTTCTGTAGAGAGTCTTAAGAAATAACATCACCTCTAAAAATACGTACCAGAGTCTCACGTTTATTTCCCCAGAGATCACTACAAGACTGGAAGTACTTGTGGATTATAATGGAAGAAAAGCTGTTTGGGATGAGCAGAAAAATAATGTCTGCCAGTCACATTCATTCATAAGCAGGACTGGTAGAATGATGTTATTAAAAATCCAAACATGGGTCTTTTTTTGCACTTCATGTTTGTTGAATAGAATCAGGAATAGAAAACAGTATTAATAACAACATACTGGATAATAACTGGCACAGTGCTGGGCACAATGTGAGCCTGAGACTGACAGAACTGGCTTTGGAGGTCAGCAAGTCCTGGGTGTGAATCCTGCCTCGGCTACTCACTAGCTGTGTGATCCTTTTGCCTCACCTAATGGGGATGGCCTCATGGCCACATCCTGACCTGGGGAGCTCTCACCGCTGCACTGTGGAGCAGGCACATCAGCTTCCATAGAGAAGGTGCGAGAGGGAAGTCTATCCTCACACGCTGCTCTCTCTTCATTCTATTCCCTAAGCCAGGCCCTTCTGGAACATAATTTACAAGGCTGCTGCCATGACTGAGGGATTGAGGCTACCAACAACAACAGCAGAATGGGATGGAGACACAGAGGAAGATGGCCAGGGGAGAGGAGAAGTGTATTAAGTAAATGATGCACAGCCATGGAGGGAACACGGGTTAATGGCTCTCTGCTTCTGAGAAGGAAAGAACCTTCCTGAGGAGAAACTCCCTTTTGCTCTATGTGGCCGGATGACATGGCTAACTGGGTATTCAGGCTTCCCCTGCAGGCAGGAAAGGTTCTGGACCCTCAGAGAGCAT
The DNA here is from genome assembly GCA_028627135.1 of Pseudochirops cupreus. Classification (NCBI taxonomy): domain Eukaryota; kingdom Metazoa; phylum Chordata; class Mammalia; order Diprotodontia; family Pseudocheiridae; genus Pseudochirops; species Pseudochirops cupreus. The sequence goes on from CM053583.1 coordinate 186,003,742, forward strand.
GAATTCCCCTCCCTGCTCCTCAGCCGGGAGCAGGGAGGAGGCAGGATGGCACAGAGCAAGGACAGCAGCAGCAGCACGCCGCTGAGAGACAAAAGCTCAGCACGCAAGTATGGAGGGTCTGAGCGCTGCAGGCCTGGCTCCAGGGCCATGGTCACTGCTCCTTAGGAAAAAGCCAACAAAACTCAAACTAATGGACGTGGCTGCAACCGATGGAGGCTTCTGACTTCTGTAGCTGCTTGAAAGCCAGCAATAGCGTGGGGGAAATTTAACTCTCCTTCCCCTTCCCAGATCTGCGGCTCGCAGACATTTTCTATGTGATCGATCTCCTTAATCGTCTCTAATTCATTATATTTGTCTCATCTAAACTCTGACCATAATAATGATTCATTCATGCTCAGTGACTCTTGTCTATCAATCTGACACTTGCAATGAAGGAGATTAGGGAATACCTCGTGTGAGCCTGGATCAAACATACTCTTTTCCCTCACTGGAAGCAGAGCCAAGTGAGAGAGAATCTTATGGTTTTGATTTTATTAGCACTTGTATAAGCCCATAAATAGCAAAGACAGATGAATCACAAGATTTGGGGCTCCTGACACCCTGGCTATGGAATCCTTTTCATCGAAGCTTGGGGCTCTAGAGTGAGGGGTAGAACATACGTAAGGAGCAAAGGCAAGCAGCATCCCCTGGGCTGCTGGTGGTGTGTGGGGTGGGAAGAGTGACCCTGCTTCTGGCCTGGCTGAAATTCTGAAGGGGGAAGGTAAAGGAGAAAGTGATACTTCCAACTTCGGTGTCCCTCATATAGGCAAACCCTACCTGACAGCGCCATCTTCTGGTTACATATTAAATGTATCTGTCCACTTACCATAAAATCTGAGAATATTTTATTTGTAAAGATCTAACCCAGTGGTTCTCAACCTTCCTAATGCTGCTAGCCTTTAATACTCGTATGTGGGTGTATCTGCATGTGGGCGGACCTGCCTGGAGACAGATAGAGGAGTGGTGTCTCGGTTTCTAAGACCATTGGAAATATGTGTTTTCCAATGGTCTTAGGCGACCCCTGTGAAAGGGTCGTTCGACCCCCAAAGGGGTCATGACCCACAGGTTGAGAACCACTGATCTAATCAAATCTGTTTCAGATGGCTAGATATAGACTAAAACATCTCTTGAAATCCTTATTAAGCTCAATGATTTCTACTTGGAGGCAGGTATAATCCCTGTCTACTAAGCTTAGATTATGTAGAACATTTACTGCTGGACTTAAAAGTCAAGGTATGACTGTATCTAGATATTGAGAGAGGCTATTAATCCTTATCAGAGCATTATGCTCTCAGGGTCAAAGTCTGGTGTAAAGCAACATGATGGTCAACAAAAGTATTTATTACATACCTACCATCACCAAGCAGTGGTAAGTGCTCAGATTCAAAGGCCAAGACAACATGCAAACAACTATGTACAAACAAGATGTACAGAAAATAAACTGGAGACAATCTATAGTAGGAAGTTACTTGTATTAAGGGGGACTGAGGAAGCTGTATTGTAGAAGATGGGATTTTAGCTGGGACTTGAAAGCAGTCGGGAGACAGAGAGAATTCCAGGCCTGGGGAACACCCAGCGAAAATGCCCAGAGTTGAGAGACTGGGTGATGTGTGAGCAGCAACAAACAGGACAGTGTCACTGGCTTAGAGCGTACTGGAAAGGCAAGGAGGAGCCAGGCGCTGCCCAGCCAGGTGGAGGGGCTATCCGTTTCAGTGCAGAACACAGTACTCAATGTATTTACTTACTCGAACCACGCCATCTGAATGTCCTGTTACGATGACGTTTTGTGTGTCCCATTCGTTCATCTCCGACATGCAGCAACACACTATCTGCTGACTTCGGCCAGTGAAGGTGTTAACACTCACAATAGGGTTCCCATTAATACTCCAAACATGGATATATGTTCCCGCACAAGATACTATGTCTCCCTGAAAAGACAGGCCCCAAAGGACAACTTGGTGACTTTTTCTAGCCAGAGACAAGCTAGTTTTAAAAGCACATCTAATCCCTAGAATCTCACAAAAAATCCAAGCCCTGAACTCATTATTATTTTTTTAAGTATTTGAAACATCATGGTATTTAATGATTTAGGGCACGTTTTCCTAACTTCAAAGAGCATTTTCAAAGCAAAGACTTAGACTAAATTTAAAATATACTGAACTTAGCAGTAAGAACAATCCCAAATAAGCTTCCATTGCTCTTCTAATTTATTAAGTAAGCATATCAGCAAGTAATATTTGAGTACAAAAAGCCATTACCATTTAGAAAAGCTGGAGAAGCAATCCTTTTCCTGCTAACTGGTAAGAAGCTACAAAACAGCACGACTTAATTTATAAAATGAGAACAAATTTCAGTACTATAAGGCACCACCAATATGGGGGAAAATCTAGCTTACAACCATCTTTATTAATAAATGAAATCACTAAATTCCTCTTTTAGAACTTTAAACATTTTACATATAATAATTATTTTTAAAACTCAACTGATAAATGCTGATAAACAGAAGACAACCATAATATGAATTTCTTTTGGAAAAATTTGCCAATCTGAGGCTCCCCTTTCTTACATGTAACTGGAAAAACTATTTCATTGATTCTATCACTAATGGGTCTAACAATAGGTAAGGAAGAAACTCCTGATTCCCTCTTCTTATGGTCCCATTTGGGCAGGGGCTTTGGTTACTGCAATGAGCAGGAAGGACCCTACTGACTGCAAAGGCAAGGCTGACCGTGGGTTTCACCATCCCATGTACCAAGTGAGGAAGTGATCTAATAAATAACTATACTTCAGGCAGAGGTCCAATGACCCTTTAGAATTTCTGAAGGGTGCGCAAAGCAAAGGGGAGACCAGGAGATAACAGGAAGGGACACATGAAGGGAGGAGAAAAGCTTTTACAAAAGCTTCACTCTCTCTTACTTTGAGTCACTCCCAAACAAACCAAACAGAAAATGAGCGTAAGTATTTGCACAGCCTTCACAGACCCTGCTCAAGAACAGAAACAACAGTGAGAGTCGGCCTGCCTAAGAGCAAGCAAAATTGCTTGTCCAGCTCAAGCCAAGCTGCACTTCTTGTGGCCACTTCCCAGCCCCCCACCGCTTCTGACGCCCCCAGGATGCCTCTGCCTCATATTCTTGTCCATGTTAGCCACCTCTGGCCATCCTGCATGGCGTCCTTCTACACTTGATGGCGCTCTTTCACTAAAAAAGCAAGGACTTAAAGCCAAAAAAACCAGTTTTAGCCAAATATTTTTGGGAAGCTTGCTTTTGGTCTTGACAAATTTACATCTGTAAAGCAATAGAATTAGTTTCTTTAGCACATTCTAGAGCAGGAAGCATTCCACAAATTGTGAATGTTTTCTCAATGAATTCTAAGTCATCAGAAGTAAAAAAAATCCTGAATTGGCTTAGTGACACAGCTCTGTGCTCTACTGGGGAAGCATGTGCTCCACCCTGTACCAGGGAAGGCTTTCCTGAACGACTGAAAGACAATCTTAGTGACAGTGTGTTAGAGAAAAAGCTGCCAGGAAAAGGACTTCATTTGAGAGTGAAGGATTAAAAAGAAAACTGTGAGCTACCTTCGGCTCAATAATGAGGTGGCTGTAAATCAGCCTTCACATTTAGTTTAGAAAACTGAACAGAAACAAGATGTTTCTTAATAACTTCTTGAGAGACAGTGGCAGATGCAAAGCTACTCCTAGGACCAAATAAACAAAACCAGAATTTTGGTAAACCTACACAGATACTTGCAAATGAATTTGATGGTGTTTTTTTTTTTTAATCACTGTATCTTTGGGTGCTCTTATCATAAAGGTACAGTCTTCTTTATTAAAATTAAATGTAATTTTTGGACGTGGGCATTTTTAGAAAGCCACTTGCCTGAATCAGCAATCATCAGTTTGGCTGGACATTATTGATCCGCCATCCTGCAAAAAAGGCGGAATTCTCATTCTAACAAATATTCTGACTCTCTCTAGACTTGAACAACTGCGTCATTCCTTGTTGTAGCTGGAATCACCTGATGACCTGAGTGGGAAAATTTATCGCAAGGATCGGCTTTGGGGATCGATTTACAGGTCCTGCGCATACACACCCTACTGTGTGACCCTTCTATTAGCATTTTGCCCAATACTCCGTTTCTCGCTTTCCTGAGGATCCATTTCACTCACAGAGGATGAGAAACACAGAAATCCTGGCACTGCTTTGTATTTCAGGACTGGGTCCCTGGGGGTGGTTCTGGGGTTGGTGCATTTTCTTTTTATGGCTCATTAGATATTATGCACACTAATTACTACCAATCTTTGGAAACTTTTGAAACATTTGTGGGGAATACTTTTACAATGGAATTTACTTCTCTATACCTGCTAGGTGTTTTAGTCTTCATGTAAGAAGCAAACAGCACAGGTACTTAATTCTCTAGGGTCCCTCTTAGTCTCCAATCTTATGACCTCATAAAAGATAAAAACAGCTTTACAAAATATCAAACTCTTTAGATATTAAATGAGCATTTTCTATAATGTTCTATTTAAATCAGCAGTTCTCAACCTGTGGGTTATGTTCAATTTGGAACAATGAAAATAATCCTACATATCAGATTTTACATTACGATTCATAACAGTAGCAAAATTACAGTGATGAAGTACCAAGGAAAATAATTTTATGGTTGGGGGTCACCACAACATGAGGAACTGTATTAAAGGGTCGTGGCATTAGGAAGGTTGAGAACCACTGATTTAAATGAAATCTTTTTCTAAAAAACACATGGAACAGTGAATGGACAGCTGGCTATCAGGTATCTTGGTTCATAAACTTCATAAACATTCATGTTCGTTTACAAATATTACATAAATTGAAGAAAACGTGTTTTGTAAAATGGCCTATTATAAAAACAGAAAAACTTTAATATAATTAAGACAAAGCAAACACTTTCACCACAATTTCTCATTTTCCTAAACATAAACATTACTACATCACTACTCACTGTTAATTCATTGATACAAAGAGCTGAAACAGGAGCTCGGTGACCCCTCAGCTGAGTTAAAAATGAAAGCTTGTTCAAATCCCAGATGATGCATGTTCGATCCCGTGACCCACTGACGATTATGTGATACGCTAACGAGGCTGTAGAACAGGTAACGGTGTCTGTGTGGCCGAGCAGTGCCTACAAGGAAGACGACACACGGAAAACAGCAAAATGACGGCAGTCCCCAGGCCACATCAGAAGTGTCAGTAATTAGGGTCACTAATCCACTAAAAAAGTCTTCAATGCCTACCCATTATTATTATTATTATTATTATTATTTTTTGCTTTTTGGAGGGCAGTTGGGGTTAAGTGACTTGCCCAAAGTCACACAGCTAAGTGTGTCAAGTGTCTGAGGCTGGATTTGAACTCAGGTCCTCCTGACTCCAGGGCCAGTACTCTATTCACTGAGCCACCTACCCGCCCCAACTACCCATTATTTATTAAAAATGTAAACTCATGCTTAGCATTTAAGACCCTCTACCACTTGACTTCTACCTATGTCTCCAACCTTATTTCATGATTCCCTCCCCTGACCCTGCCTCCAGACACATTTTCATCTGCTAAAGTCCCTGCTTTCATTCAAGACCCTCGTCCAGGAAGGCTTCCCAACTCTCTCGGAAAAAAAAATCCGTTCTCAAATTCTGCTTAGACCTCTGCTCTTCAGTAATTTTACTCTTCCTCTATCACAGCTGTGGTAGAGCAAGGCCTCTCAGGGTCAAGCACTAAGCTTTCACGTCCAGTTCTAGCCCGGAGATCTGTAACTGTCACACAAGGAACTAAAGTTTTAAATTCTTGCTGTTCTTCATGTCATGAACTCTTTTACATGTCACTCCAGTAGAGACTGGCAAAGAGGAAATTTAGACCTGAAATTGTCTCTGGATGGAAGAACATTAGGGTTACTGAAAGCCTTTCTATTAACAAATAGTTATTTAAGTCTGGGGGAATTTATGCTAAAACCAAGTGTCCCCTTTCAGTCAGAAAAATAAGAGTTTTCATGTTCTGGAAGAAAAAATATATATATATATATATTAATTCTGATGAACCCTCTAGAATCTGTTTGCTCAAAATATCCATTTGTTTTAAAATTCTAGTCATTTGGGATCTTTATTTGGGGTTTGGCAAACACTAAGGGACTGTTTGATGTTTATTTCTGACTTAGCAGACACTACTAAATACTCCAGAAACCTATTCCCTGAACTGAATGTTCTATTAGAAACTTTATAAAATGTGACATGCCATGTATACGTGAGCTATGTTAACACAGTCATTGACTGTCATCTGAAATCGGTGTTGGGGAATGTGCACTAAAGCACTTGGAGAAGCCCCATCCCTGTCTTGGTAATACCTCTGTAACCCTGAAGTCTCCTGGCTGGGACCCTGGAGCTCAGCAATTCAGATGCAGCCTCCAGGCTTCTCCGCAGCTGGCCGCTGAGCTAATGCAGGTGCACTCAAAATATTACTCTTTTACACAACAGGTATATAGAATAGGCTCAGTCTCCTCAGACATAAAATGGGCATGATATTTACATTCCACAAGGTGGCTCTGAGGATCAAAGGGCGTAATGTGCTTTGTGACCATCCAATGAATGTGAACAATTTGTCTTCTGCTCAAATGTGCACTAGAAGAACCTGGCAGGTGTGTTCCTACTTAACAAAGGACTGAATCTGCTCACCACGTAGCTATTACAAGTTAATAAGTAACATTACAAAGGGATTCTGTCATTACGACAGAGCAGAGCTCAGCACACATTAGGAAATCATTGAACACTTGCGGGCTGATTCCTTAAGAGGTTTCTTAAACAGCAGCTTCCTCTACTTACTTAGGAGTTTGTCAAGTACTTCATGATATGTGCAGAGGAGGGCGTGAGAGGCTGGATGGGGGGAGAGAGAAAAGTGGTGGCAGGCATTGCAGCACTGTTTGCAACTCCAGTAGCAGTTTGGGGATATTTTGTATTTTATTTTATTTATTTATTTATTTTTAATAATAAATTTATTTTATTAAATTTTTTTTTGAGTTACATATTTTCTCCCCGTATTTCCCCCGCCCACCACCCCAAAACAGCCATCCCAGTGTTTCCCCCCTCCCCCAGTCTATTCTCTCCT
>CM053583.1:186011402-186027678 GCA_028627135.1 Pseudochirops cupreus
AGCTGACTTTAGTGGGAAGTATCTTTGTGTGCGTTTTGGAGTTCTAGGATTGGTTTAGAGTCCTATTTTATGGGTATTTTGGGGTGGCTATGTGAGAGCTGCGATGTGTTGCTGCTGCTATGCCGCCATCTTGGCTCCGCCCCCCGATATTTTGTATTTTAGCTACAAGTACAGGTTTTCTCTTCTTAACTAAAGTATAAACTCCCTGAGGGCAGAGACTGTTGCACAGCTTTTTATCTGTTTCAGTGCCCAGAACAATACTTTACCAAGGTCAGAAACACCAAAATATGATATAATGTAAATTGTTGGAAAGTATCCAGCAAATATAGAGCTTTCTCAAGAATGTAATTGCTATAACTACATAAATGAAACCTGTATTGAGCTCGCGGCCAAGTGTTTTTTGAGAGCTGATAGAAGCAATGATTCCTGCTTTGGCCCCCGTTACCTGTTTGAGGGTGAGTGTTTTGGCTTTCTCTTTGGAGGTCCCCATCTCCCATACACAAACGACGGTGCTTGTCCCCCCCGTGATGACCAGCTTGGGGCTTGGGCAGATTGCACAGAGAATTTGGCCCCATTCTGACAGGCATTCGTAAACAGTTACTGCCTACAAGAGAAAATGCACATGAAACATAGACAGTGGCAGGTCTCATTTTTCTTTGCTAAAACAAGAACTTGTGAACAAGGTGAATATGTACACAAAGCAGCCTGTGAGGCACCCCATTTTCACTTCCAAGGGAAACGTCCCCCTGAACACATTCCCCACCTAGAATATTAGCAACCTTTATCTAGAAGACTTGAGTACTGCTCATTTCTAGCTCCATTGAGCTACGTATGAACTAGAGCTGTTCTTGCTGAAAAAAAGCTGAAGAGAGCTGGCAAACAAGGAAGTATGCAAACACTACTTTGGTGAAAAAACTCTGTGTGATTTTCATACCTGGAAAGGAAACTTAAAATGCATTTTCCCCCCAAATAAGTATTGAGGATGGGAGCATGGTGTGGCCCAGAGGTGTCAAGCTCTCAAGACAAGTGCAGCTATCATTGGGAGATGTTTAACAAAATAAAAAATTACCTGCAGCATAATTAATGCTGACCTGTGGTTTTCTGAGCTGCCTGCAGAGAACCACTTCTGTCTGAGTTTGACCCCACTGATGTGGGGGTAGACAGAGTGGGAGCCATGAAATCAGAAGCCCAGGGCACTAGCGTTGACTCTGCCACAAACTCTGGGGACCTTAGGAAAACGACTTCAGCTTTTAATGCCTGTTTTCTCTTACGAAAATGAGGAAATGGTTAATAGTTAGATGAGACCTCAAAGGTCTATTTCAGCTAAGGATCACGTGACTTTTGCTTTAAGGGAAATTCTTTATCATAGAATAAAAAAATGACTAGATTTTGGAGAGACCTCTAAGATTCCATTTAGTCTCATTCCCTTCCTCTCCTCCCCTCTCCCCATTTATTCCCAGCCAAGCACCATTTCTACTGCTTAATCATCAGTGTCAACCATCAGTGTCAACGACTAATGACCATCTCTGATCTAACCATGGCAAACACCTTTTAGAGAAACATTATCTGATAATCAGCGTCTGATACTGAGCACCATTCCAAAGACCTTGCTGACAAGGCTGCTTACTTCTACTGTGGCATGAGTAGCTACTAAGTTACTGACCAAACTTCCCAAAGGTGATCCAAAAATGCAAACATTTTTCTTTTGAGAGGGGATGGCAAAGGGTGGAGGCACAGTGTTGGGTGGACTGGGGACAGGACTCACATTTTTAGTAGCTACGACCAAAAACCTCATCTCTGCTTAATGTATATGCCATCAATCAATAACGTGGCTCATTCTTCATTGAGCAGTTAGTTAGGTTTATTTCACACGAACTATAACAACAGCAGGAAAACATGAGCTTTGCTTTTAGTATTGCCCAATGAAACATGCTCAAGCTCTAAGAAACATGCCATGTGTTTGGAAGTCAGATTTCAGAATGCAGCATTTCTTCCTTTCTTATTTCCCCCAGCCCTTTCTCCAGTGAAATTCTGAAGGGAGATAACGAACCTTATCTGACTCATAGGTTCCCAGTCGGCAGCTGAGATCCGCATAGCCCCAGGCAAAAGTTTTGTTCCAGGCAGGTGGAATGAGGACCTTATTCTGCTCCACAGCCAGAATGCCTTTATCTGTGCACACGATTTGTCCCACTGGCTCTTTCAATTCTGTAAAACACATTTTGAGATTAGAACAGAAACAGGGAAAAACTGTATGCACACCCACTTAGTACCAATTATGAAGCATTTCTCAAGTGTCCATATAAATTAAACACATAAAGCAAAAACCAGTATTAAAACACAATGTTCCTCCAGTCAAAAGGAACTGTGAATTTCCTGAGTCTACTTTAACTAACAGCATGACGCCAGAGACCCTGGGCCTTAGGATGGTCACGTGGCCATGTGGCACCGTTCTCAAGCCTCTTTGTTGATGGTTACCCCCTTCCTTTCCTGTCTACCACCTCTTTGGAGAATTCCTGCTTTGAGAAAGTGAGCTTGTTTGCAGAAGAATGCAGGGGGGCTATTCACCAGTCCACGCCCTGGGTACTGTGAAGGCCAGGCCTATTCTTGCTTAACAGTACCATTGTTCAGCCCAACTCAGGAGTGCCAAGAAGAGACCACAGGGGAGGCAGGCAAAGTGAACCCGGCACTGTCTCTGTAAGTCTGAAACGATAACGTCCGTAACGTCTGGAGTCAAATTACTCATTTAATGTTGAGATTTGTGTTTTTATTTAAATATGTGGCCATAACTTGAGCATCTGATGAAAATGCAGTTTCTTAAAGGAAAAACGATCTCTCTGTAAACATTTTACTGGCCAAACTGTAACATAATTGGACAGGGGTTAAGTCTTCGTTAATGTGAAACAAGACAGGGATCGTATAAATCACCATAATATCCCACACCTCATTCTACTCCGCTGATCATGGAGACACAGTCTAACCCCTCATTTTACAGTTAATATGAACATTTACAGCTCTTCACACTTCAACACTGCCTGCAGTTCGCGGTGTCTGTGACCCTCTTTTTCAGTACAAAGGATATTAACTCAAGATTAAAAGAATCCATCACTTTGAGGTTTTCCTTACTGTAGCATTAGAAGAAAAAAAGGGGAAGCAGCTGCATATTCTGGCACAAGAAATAAGCAGAACATGGAATTTTCTTGCCCAGAAGGGACAGCCCTCATTTTTAGGGAGGACAATGAGAAGGGAGGAATATTCCATTACTAAAAGAAAGATAAACTCTTCATTGACCCTTCACCTTGTGGACCATCTCAACCACACCTCTGTTCACCCTTTCTCACCCCTTACCTTTCACAGGTGCCAGGGAAGGCCGCAGGTTGTCTAAATGATGAAAAAAGATCTTGTCGCTTGTAGACCCTGGTGGGACAGAGACTCCAGAATTCTCCCCATTGAGTCGACTCCTCACTCGTTTTGGTGGATGAGGCTTTTTAAAGAGCTGGCAAGAGAGAAGTTATAGGGTGAGAGCTTACACAGATTCCGAGAAATGAAATTACTGGCAAATCTCTCCAAACTGTGGTAGGTTAGCAATAGCATACATCCAGTGAGGCATTCCCAGTTCTACTAAACATTTAAGAATCTATACTAATAGATGGGAGGGTGAGGGAGTTCTGAATAAAATCTGGCTTGACCAGAATACTTCTGGCTGGCCATCAAAGTCTCACTTTGCTAAAAAGAAATATTGTAATAGCTTAATTCTATTCTCTTCACTAGATGACAGCTGAATTTAAAAGAGCTGTGCAAGTTTCAGGGCCTTTATTCAGAAGCACTACATTATACTATTGCATTATAGAGTACCACAAAGCAATGGCTGAAACCATCTGGACTTGAGTGCTGAAACTTCCAATGGGACATGGGCAATTCACACTTTTTGTCTGATGGCTGAAGACCGTGAAGATCTGAAACTTTTGGAAAAAAGCAGGAATAAAATAAATGTATCTTCTCGTCCTACTTTTTTCAAACCAATGTTTTATTTTTCTGTGACAAAGTTCTAACAAACATAGTTGGATGAGAAAAGGCCAATATATTTTAGACCTCTAAACACATAAAAATCTTATTTCCATGTCACATTCCAAGGTATGAGTTCAGGGTTTTGTTATTCCAACAAGAATTAATAAAAAGCATAAGAAAAAAAATAAAAAGCATAAGAATCTAAAAGATTTGGACTTTGAGCCACCATCATTGGGAGGCAGAGTGGTGAAGGAAGAGAAAAAAGGCATTTAGAGTAGGAGGATCTGGGACCAAACTCCAGGCCTGCTACTGTGAGACCCTGGGAAGTTAACCTTGCTAGGCGTCAGTGTTCTCCATAAAATGAAGGGATTGAATTAGTGGACCTCGGGGGTTCTTCCCAGCTCTCCATCACGGATCCTCTGATTAGGCAGGTGCAGACTTGCTATATGCCAGGGATACAAATGACCCACTTTCACACAGTGCTTGTCACACTGGCAAATGAAGGATGTAGCAGTGGGAGAAGACACTGAGACTCAGAGTCCATGATCACACACAGGTGTTTGGAGGGGGATGTGAAGCCAGGGCTGCCCGCCTATTCTAACCTGTCCCTTTCATTACACCCAGGGCAGTGGCTGGCATTTTAACTACCTGGCTTCTGCATACATTACCCAGAGGCACAGAGAGGCATCAACAGCTATCTTATTTTAATTCCTGAAAAACAACAGCTACGGCTATACCTAAGAATCCAAGGCAAAATAAAACAGCAACAGAAAGATGTGGCCAGGGGAGGGAGCCGAAGATGAGTGAATCCCACAAAGGATGACAATGTGGCAGCTGCTGTTACTGAGCTGTCACCTCACCACAGTGTGGAGGTGACTGAGCTCCCGAGGCCCGGCCAAGTGAAGCCCAAGATCTGGTTCATTCTAACCAAGGGGAATGGGGCCTGAGGGTGACATCTGATCTGCTCTTCAAAGACCGGCCTCCCTCAATCGGAAAAGCTCATCACCAGAAGGTAACCGCAGTGGGTGAGACTTTACACCCTCTGCACTTCGGAATACCCTCTATCATAAGGCACAGAGAGATTTTTAATGTGTACTGATGGTAGAAGGGCTGGAAAAAAACCATGGCTACCCGAAAGACAAAAGAGGTCCTAGGATGGCAGAGTGATGGCTAGAAGGTTCCTGAGCAGCTCTCTAGCCAAGGCTAAGGAGGATGAGCAACTAGCCCAGAGCCCCTCAGTGTCCAAGCCAGAATCTGGACCCATATCACTGGAATCTAGAGTTCTTCCTCTGCACCTGGGCCCCAGTAATAACAACAGCACTTGACATTTACATAAGGCACTTCAGAGGGTACCTTGCTTGAGGCTCACCTACTGTACCCTACGAAGTCGGTAGGAGGACCCTGATTGGCCTCAAGTCTCAGCTTCCACGGTTTACCAGGCTTGCAACGGCCTCCTCTCCTCTTGCCTTAACACTGACACCTTCTCCAGGGAGACTTCTGACCAACCCCAGCCAGAAACATGCATTTGCCCTTTGGGCCTCACATATTCTTCTCCTGAATTATCATTGTCTGGTCCTTCTAGACTATAAGGCCAGGACCGCCGTGAAACTCTGCACACAGACTTGACTAAGTTAAACTTAATGTTTACTGAAGCCAGGCCTCATTTTACGGATGAGGACACTGGGTAATATCTCGAGGTAATCACTATTTTCTTCCCAATAGCAAGTGGCTGGTAGCAGGGCTGCTCACACCACCTGGATAAGCAAGGAGCTGTATCCTTCTGGGTAAGATGGTGCCCCCCAGGCCTTATCAGCAGCCTGGCTACTCTGCCCTCTGGACACTGCCATCCACCTTGCTGCTCTACTCATTGGTCTTTCCATGACCTAGGGCTGAACCCTCCTAATTAAAACCTTTGAATGCAGGGAATGTCTTGTCCTGCTTGTGTCTCCAACATTTATCATGGAGCTTGGAATAATAAGCATTTTCCCCATTCCATTTTATTCCATTCCCCTTCATTTTCCAGATGAGAAAACTGAGGCCAGAACTGTTAAGTGATCTCCTTAGGGCAAAGCAAAGACTAAAACTCAGCTTCTCTGATTCCAGGTTCAGTTCTTTTCAAAATATCACTTTGACTTTTCTAAGAAAACAGTGATAAACAGACACAGACACAAATGCATGTGTATATAAATATACATGGGCATATATGTGTTTACCTGCATGTATACATGTGTACACACACACACACATATATATATATATATATGCATTTATGAGTGTGTGTATACAGCATGTACGTATGACAGCCACAGCAAATGCACAATGAACTGGGCCTAGAATTGTTGTATAGGAAAAGCAAGAAAGATTGCCTCTGGTAAACTGCAAAGCTTTTTTAGTGATTCCAAGTTTCTCTCTAAAACAAATGCCCATTAAACCCCCACCCCCCCCCCACCAATAATCTTCTTGATTTTGTGAGAATGTAATAAATGCAAAATTATTGTCTTCCAAGAGCTGAAATTCTTGAATCTCCTAGACAGAAATTGCCCATCACGGCTGTGAGAAGGCTGTGATATATTACTAACAGGGAATTATGGAGAAGCCGAATTAAGGATGTCAACAAAGAAGTGCATGAGCAAAAAGGATGGGCTGTTTGTATGATGAAAGTGAAGGATAATCTGTGGACAGCCCATCTCCTGTACTGGAATCTCTGCAATGTCAGGCGAGGTGAGGAAGGCTGCTGTCATGGTAGGGAGACACCCTGTGGCCAATCTGTGGGAGCCCTTAGACAAGAGGTGGGCAGGATGGGCAGGCATGAATGGGCTACTGTCTAGAGCGTTGAAGTGACTGGGCACACCAATGAGATCACACTTAAGCACTTCAATATACCCATGGCCAAAGAATTCATCACCTAGCAGCCTATGGGCTAACAACCCATGTCCTTCATGAAGTTATCTATGAATAGATAACAAGAGAACTTGTAACTGATGAGAATGATTTGTAAAGGAAGATGGCTCATCCACACCACTGGTTTCAACTCTGGATTCCCAGGTGAACAAATCCGGACTCACGAGGAGGCTGGGAAACAAGCCTCAGGATGATACTGCTATTATTGTTTCAAACATTTTATCATTAATACAGATTTGAAACAGTTGGATTAATCACCTTAAATTTGTTTTTAAATTTCATTACACAATTTATATGATTCCTGAATGAATTAAAATGGACTTAAGGAGGTTCATCTTCTCATATTCCTACTGATACTGGTTCTACCTTCTGGAAGTTGAACTGTCTTGGGCCCAGAGGTCCCACTGCTAATACATACCCTAAGGAGAACAAAGGCTGAGAGTCCCATCCATTTATATCAAAATATTAATAGCAGCACTTTGGGGGCAGCAAAGAACTAGAAACAAAGTGCATCCTCATTCGAGTGGAATGGCAGAACAAACATATGAATGGGTATCTATGAAATGGGCCCCAATGAAATATGGGCCCCAAGAAAGGACAAATATGAGGTATTCAGAGAAACATGGGAAAACCTGTATGAACTAATGCAGAGTGAACTAAGTGAACTAGGAAGAAGACGTTAAGACGCATGGCACCCTGCTTTTGTCTTAAAGATGGAGGGAAAAAAAAGATAGAAATGACGACAATGTGAAAACAAAAGTTGTAAAGCCTTAAAGAAAAAGATTATCTCGGTTCATGAAAAAAGAAGTAAATGTAGCAGTTCAGAGACGTGGCTTATATAAAAAAGGAAGCTACAAAGTATTAGTTTGAGTCCAAAGGGCTTTCTTCCTCTTTGAGTTGTTGCAATACAAATAAGACTCAAAATATAATTGTCCATATTGACTAAAATTGTGCAGTCGACTCAGCCTCTGAATTTAAAAGGTAAATTATACCAAGCCAGAGATACGCACGTGTGAATAAGCAAACCCAAAGTGATGTGATATTCCATCTAAAGCTTCCGGCACAGCCACCAGAAAGCATATCAGAGCTCAGCAAAGAGAAAGTGGGATGGCAGCGCACGGCCTCAGGCTTTGTGCATTTTACGGGGAAAGTACATTTTGTACTGGTCTTCACATGAATAATTTCCTTAAGCAACAAACTTGTCTCCTTGGTATTGTGGAAGGGTGAAGAGATCAGAGATGCAAGTTCCAAGGTAATACTACTTATAGTTATCTCTTAACATCCTAAACTAAAGCTTTTATGTGCACATTTTTATCTGAAGGGTTCGCTACAGAATATTTAAACCACGGAAACTCGTAGGAGATCTTTTAACAAACAACAGTATGAAAATACAGCAACCACGACAAATCTCCAAGACGACAACCATACCTGCTTTGGTATCTGCCCAAAGTTATTGATGAATCCGATGGTAGCTGTCTCTTTTAATGGGTCATTTATATTGTAGATGTCCACCTGACCCTCGTAAAAGAGATGGTGGAAGACGTTGACGGCCTCCACTGCGGCTGGGCCTTGCTGCTTGTAGCCAAAGATCAGGTCAATCCACTCGTGCAGGTGGGCACTCACATAGTCACACTCTAAAGCCTGCAATTACAACACACAGACACTGTGGGAAGCAGGAGGAATCGCTGACTGGTCTGAACTGTCCACTCAGAAAGTAAGTCACCGATAACCATATGAAACAAAAGAACCGTTAATGCTGAAAACCACAAAACTTCGATCAGTAACTGGGGGTGAGGTGTGGGTCTTATTCCCCTCTCCCAGCACCATGACCTATGCCCAGATGGAGTCCAGTCTCTTCTCCAGGGTTGCTTGCTTACCTCTCGGTGCACTCGGATGAATTCTCGAGGATCTCCTTTTGCCCATGGTGGAAGAATGACATTTCCAAGCTTGGTGCCATTTTGTTTGCAGCCTGAACATTTGATATGATTTTTCAAAAAGAAAAAAACACACACAAACAGAACAAAAATCAACCAACCCAGGAACCACTTCACCTCTAAGTAAGAGTCACAGCAGGCTAGATGGTGCTTGAGACATGAAACACTAGAGCTGATTTTGGAGACAGCAGGCCTTCGAGCCTCTGGAAGCTCTGAGTCACCCCATCTGCCCCTCCTGGACACTGAGATCAAGCCCATTTCCCTCACCTCCACACACACTTATGGAAGGAGGGGTCAGACTTTTCAGGGAACATTTTCTAGTAACTGTTCTTATTGTATCATTTTCTAAAAGCAACTGAAGGCTGGCTGACTAAAATGATTCTCAACTGATAATCTTGGGAGGAAGTGCATCAGGAGGGTTCAAGACTATGGAATTAGGGAATTCCCCCTCAACTCCTCAGGGGGTAACCATAGAGCAGCAGTTCTCAACCTGTGGGTTATGTTCAAATTGTAACAATGAAAATACATCCTGCATATCAAGTATTTACAATTCATAACAGTAGCAAAATTACAGCTATGAAGTAGCAACGAAAATAATTTTATGGTTGGGGGTCACCACAACATGAGGAACTGTATTAAAGGGTCATGGCATCAGGAAGGTTGAGAACCACTGCCCTAGAACCTTTGGAGGAGATTCAGTCTTGTCCTAAGACCCAAGATTCATCTGTGAGAATGAGAATTAGGCTAAGACTTCTCAGAGTGCTCCCAGGTTCTAAGGTAGAGCTTTCAACCAAGCACAAATCTTTTTTCTTTCACTACCAGCTAGTCTAGAGCAGCACTTAACTGTTTTTAGGAAGTGCTAAAGCCCTGGTCTAGAGTACCGTTACTGTGCTCAGCTTTGTGTGTATTTGTTTCGATCATGTTTGGCCAGGAAACGATAGACTTTCCTGCTGCCAAAAGATAAACAAAAAGGATCAACCAAAAGTGACTCTGGCTCCTCTCAGCAATACAAGGTTAGAAGATAACTCCAAAAGACTCATGATGGAAAGGGGTATCACATCCGGAGAAAGAGCTGCAGAGTCTGAATGCAGACTGAAGCAAACTACTTGCTCTCTCTCATGTGTTTTGTTTTATTCTGTCCCTTCTTTCTCACTGTTTATTCCATTGGTTACAACCCTTCTTTACAACTTGATTAATGTTCAATGTCAAGATATTTGAAGAACCTATATTTGATTGCATATCGCCATAGGGGGAGGGGAAGAAAAACTGACACTCGAGGGATTGTGGAACTGAATGTTGTAAACTAAAAGTAAATAAATTTAAATTAAAAAAAAAGTTATTCTGAAATCCAAAATTCAAAACACTTTGGGATACAAATTCTTAGATTCAGTCACTGAACAAATGCTTCTTATGAACACCTACTACAAACAAGGCATTGTGCCCTGCTTCCTCCTTCCTTCCTACTTCACCAGGCAGGATTTCTCAGCAGTCAAGCATGTTTTGAGACTGAATAAGCATACTGCCCTTCTGCCAAAGGAGAATACTGAACTAAACTTAGGAAACGGACTTGACATTCAAATATTCTCCTAAATTGTTGACTATGAATTTTCTACTGTTTTTCTGGATCAATCAGCTAACATTTATTAAATTCTTACTTTTCAAGAAGTTTACAAACTAACACTGTAGATAAGACAAATTAATAAAATATCTGTAATAAGCTGGCAGTACCCTCAAACAATACGTAAGTTTAAAAAAAGTTAGGACAAGGACTGGTTAAAGTTTAATTTGGCTTTTGTGATATTAACTGCAGTATAATATTTTCACTACGATTTACCTGTACACTGAAATAACTCTAAAGCATATATCTCTCTGTCCTCTGTACACCATACTCTCTGCGCTCATTACCAAAGACCTGGTTTTAGAATTGCTGTTCTGGATGAATTCAGGTTATGTCTCCATTTTCTTATATTTATTTTGATCTCAGAAAATACCTACAGATGATGCTTTTGTTTCCTTTATTTGCCATAACCTAATCTCTGCCATGGCTACAGATCTGAAAATCATTTTTGCTAAGTACTTATCTTTCCTTATAGCTTTCCCCCCAAAGATGTTGCCAGGAACTTTTCCATACCTAGATCAAAGTTGTTCGAGTTGAGCAGGAACTCTGGGAGGTAAAAGAATTCTGGGATGAGTTCTTTCACGTCTGCCATGTTGTGCTTTGAGGCTGAGTACCAGGCTTCTCGCACACTGTGAAACATTCGGTCAGCCAGGTCAAAGTGGCCACCCTATGAATAAAATGGAAACAGCCTCAAAGCAGAGATCCCCAAGCCATGAACCACCACATCATTGTCCACTTCTGTGACATTGCAATCTCCTAACTTTTAAAAATCAAACACAAACAAGAAACGTGTTTGTTGAATGACAAAAATTATGCTCTTCCTCTTATGCAATTTTATTCCCATAAGAATGGGAAAGGCATTTTCTTTACAAAAACTTAGAAGCATATTCATTGCTTCATTTTAAGGGCACACAGTTTTAGAATTAAAGAGGAAAAAAAAGGAGAGAACAACATCAGTGACCAAGAAATAAATGGAACTACCCAACCTTAACCTCAACATGGGGCTGACAGATTCCATCTGCAGCATTTTATAGACCCCTGACGCAGGCCAAGTTTTTATTCAGAGTTTAGCTTGAGATTATGTTAGCTTGTATATATTGGGAAATCTTAACTCGGCTACTATGACACATGTTACACCAAATCTGGCCTGGATTTCTTTCTAATCAGTTCCAATTCAGGGAACCCTACGTCCACTTTGTCCGTTCCCGTTGTCACTCCAGTTTCACCTTCCTTCCATAACACAGCAGATAGGGCCTGACTTACCTGCAGTCGCAAGAAGATCTGGGTAAAAGGCTCCATCCTAACAAGGTAGGAGGCTACAATCATGGCAGAGGAGTAGTGGGTGCCATAGTGATAGGCCGGGGTTTCTCCTGGAAAAGAAAATGAAAACCATAACTAAGACATACTGTTGACAAGAGAAGAAAAGTTTAATAGGTTTGAAAAGGCCAACTATGAGATAAGCGACGCCACTGAATATGGAGGTTCCACTCTACTGAAAGTGAGTCCTCTTTCTCCCTTTTGTTCTGATTCTTTTTTCACATTATGACTCACATGGAAATGTTTAATATGACTGTCCATGTACAGCCTATATCAGACTGCATGCTGTCTTGGGCAGGAAGGAGGAGAGAAAGGGAGGGAGAAAAAAATTTGGGATTTGAAATCTTATAAAAGTGAAGGTTGAAAACTAAAAACAAATAAAAATATTTTAAACAGAAGATAAAGGAAGCCCTTTCAGACCGGATAATGACATTTTGAGGCCTCATTTAAATATGTGGCAATACTTCACCAGGCAGGATTTCTCAGCAGTCAAGCATGTTTTGAGACTGAATAAGCATACTGCCCTTCTGCCAAAGGAGAATACTGAACTAAACTTAGGAAACGGACTTGACATTCAAATATTCTCCTAAATTGTTGACTATGAATTTTCTACTGTTTTTCTGGATCAATCAGCTAACATTTATTAAAATTCTCTGATATGGCCAAGCACATAGGTGGTTCTGGGGATATAAATTCAAAGAATTAAACAATCTTTGCACTCAAGGAGCTCACTTTTTGAGATACAACACGTACACACATATATGCATAGACATAAATATATGTAGAATACAGAAAAAATAAATCCAGGTAGTTTGGGGGGAGAGGGCAGCCTAGGCCTGGGTGTTGGGGGAAGATGGCAGAAGTCTCATGGAGAAGGCAGTGCTTGAGCTCATTTCTGAAGGAAGTGAGGGGTTCTGGGGAGGCGGGACATGCCACTACAGATACAGGGATGGGTGGTGGTGTGCCAAGGAGGAGGAACAGTAAGGGACCAGGCTGGATGGCTGGGGGAAGCAGAGTAGCGTATAACAGGGGAGTAAAAGGTACACTGGGCCAGGTCACCAAGGACTTTAAATGTTCAACAGAGGAGTTTATGTTTTGTTCTCGAGGCGGCAGAGTCATGAGAATTCACTGAGTGGGAGAGCACTATGGTCAGAGCTGCACTTAAGGAACACTATTTTGGCAACTGTACAGAGGAAGGGTTGGAGCAGGGAGAATAGTGACATGGGGAGGTGAATTTGGAGATCAGTGATATCACAAAGCCTGAACCAAGGTGCTGGTGTGAGAACAGAGAGGAGAGGCACGAGTGACAGACACTGTGGTGGCAGAAACAACAAGATCCGGCAACAGTTGGTATGAGGATGAGGGAAGATGAAGAGTCCAAGATCATGCTGAAGTTACAAATTTCTGTGACTAAAAAACTAGTGGTGTCTCTGAAAGAAATAGGGGGATTCTGAAAAGGGGGTGTGTTTTGGGGAGAAGATAATGGGACATACAATGTGGAACCTCTAACAGGCAGGAAGTGATGCCACACTGGGGCTCAGGAGAGGCACTGGGGCTGGGGATATAAAACTGGCAGTCACTGACAAAGCAACGATAATTACATCAATGGGAGCTAAGGAGGTCATCGAGTAAAAGAAAATGAAGAGAAAACCTAAGATACAGTCTTGGGGGATTACCAGCAGTTAAGGGGAGTGATATGGAGAGCAGTCAATGCGGAGAGAGGGCTGGCAGAATCAGGAGAGAGCAGTGTTAACAAAAACCCAGAAAGAACAGTAACCACAGGAAAAGGGGACCTGACCATGCCAAATGCTAACATCAAGAGGGAGGAGGGTTAAGAAAAGACCCATGGATTTGCTGATTAAGATGCCATTGGCAAGTACAGAAAGTGCATTTTCAGGTGAATGAGGAAGTCAGAAGCCAGACTTGTAAAGGGTTAAAGTGAGTGAGAGGTGATGAAGTGGAGGTGATAGGTATAGACTGCTTTTTTTTTAGGAGTTTGGCTAGAAAAAGGACAGCTTTAGGACAGCATCTGGAGAGGATGTGTAGGGAAGTCTTTTTTAAGGTTAGGGGAGACTTAGGCATGTGTAGGTGGCAGTGATAGGGAGATCCTGAAGATCACAGAGATTCAAGCGGGGATCATTGAGGACAATCTATTTTAAAAGATGGAAAGAGATGGGATGTTGGTTTAATGAGAGAAGTCACCACTCCATCAGGGCCTGCAGTAGAGGAGGAAAGAATGGAGGGGGGGAACGTGTCAAGAGGCGTTCAGATACAGAGAACGGGGGGAGAAGGAGCACATACTAAATAGCCTCTATTTTCTCTATAAAGTGTGAAGTGAGGCTCTTAGGTGGAGGGGTGGGGATGGAGTCAGAGTTGAGGGAGGTCTAAGAAAAGAAAGAAGGTTTGAAATTCCTTAATGGAGAGTGGGACAGAGAATCCATGAGTGAGGGCTAAAAGAAGTTCTTCACTGTAGTGAGCACCCAGTTAAGACTAAATAATAGAAATCTGTAGTGGACTCAGACAGCCTAGTTTTGTGACTTCCTCTAGTTCAGTTCAGAAGCATATGAGTAGGCATGGTGGAGGTGGACAGTGGGAGAGATCCAAGGTTGAGGTTGTAAAGGCATAAAAAAGGAATAAGGGAATTGAAAGTAAAGGATAGTATGCGGTTACACTGTTTACTTATGGGGTTGAGACAGATAAGGGAGAAAAGTTAAGTCAGGGCAGGGTGTTATTTTTAACGAAAAGCCATTCCATGAGAAAAGATCAAGTTTAGAATACCCCTTTTTGACCCCTTGCTGGGATGAGACTGCATGGATAGTTTTATCATGTCAATTCTCAACACTATTCAAGACATCTTAAAAATAAAGGATTTCAGGCGTAGAAGCAGGAGAATTCTGTGAGCCCCTATAACCACCTCAAATACCCATAAAATATGACTCTAAACAAACTTTGGATCTCCAGAACCCACAAAATGACAGAGAAACAAAGCTCCCACTGAAGGCAGTCTGGCAGGCTGACAGGAAGGGTTCATCACAGTGCGCTGGGAGCTGAGACCAGCCCGCATGAACCCGTGGCTTTAGGCCCAGGGCGGCCAGGACAAGCCATGGCTGAAGCATTTGGGAGAGTGGTTCACCAGCAGCTGTGGCAGTTTCCAGAATTATCAACCCATAAGAGCCAAGGACAAAGTGAAAGATCAGTGGAACTTGGCTGAATTTGGGACAGAGGAGTGGGTCCGGCCGTCTGCCCCTAGAGCAGTGGCATAAGAGGTAGCCCTGCAGCCACCTCCACGTGGCTGCTTCAAAGCTCATGGCCTGCAGATTGCAGGGGGACCATGTGATCATTCAGAGGCTAAATGCTCTTGGCTTAACCTGCCTGGATCAGGATTGTGGTCTTGGGTGGTTGTCCTGAGGTGTGTGACCAGTGAGCCAAAGCTGGTGGGGGCTGCAGAGATGGCAGCCTCCTAATAGCTCCGGCAGCTGTGAAAACCCCAGCAATTTGGGACAGAGCTCTCCCCTCTGAAAGCAGAGTTCTACTGAGCCTAAAAGTCAAGTAACTGACTGGCAACATGAGCAGGCAAAGGAAGCAAAGCAAGAACAGCAATCCAACTTTAGATTCCTTTTTTGGGGACAAAAAGGATCAAAGCATGGAACAGGAAGGAGAAAGACAACACAGGCAGAACTCCTGTACCAAAAGCTTCCAAGAAAAATGTAAACTGATTACACGCCATAGAGGAGCTTAAGAAGGATTCTGAAAACCAAATAAGAGAAGTGGAGGAAAAATTGGGAAGAGAAATGAAAATGATGAAAGAAAATTACGAAAAGAGAGCCAACAACCTGACTGAAGAAAATAACACCTTAAAAAACAGATTAACTCAAATGGCTAAGGAGCCCCAAAAAGCCAATGAGGAGAAGAATGCCTTAAAAAGTCAAATTTGCCAGATGGAAAAAGAATCTCAAAAGCTCACTGAGGAGAATAATTCAGAATTAGAGTGGAGCAAGTGGAAGCAAATGACTTTATGAGAAATCAAGATACTATTAAACAGATCCAGATAAATGAAAAAATAGAAGGCAATGTGAAATATCTCCTTGAAAAAAACCACTTACCTGGAAAATAGATCCAAGAGCAACAATTTAAAAATTATGGCACTACCCAAAAGCCATGATTAGAAAAAGAACCTAGAAATCATCCTTCAAGAAATTCTCAAGGAAAACTGCCCTGATATTTTAGAACCAGAGGGCAAAATAGAACTTGAAAGAATTCACCAATCACCTCTTGAAAAAGATTGCCAAAAGAAAACTATAAGGAATGTTATAGCCAGGTTCCAGAGTTTCCAGATCAAGGAGAAAATATTACAAGCTGCCAAGAAGAAAGAATTTGAATACTGTGGAAACACAATCAGGATAACCCAGGATCTAGCAGCTGGGGACTGAAGGGCCTGGAATACGATATTCTAGAGATCAAGGGAGCTAGGATTAAAACCAAGAATCACCTACCCAGCAAA
>CM053583.1:186027778-186043373 GCA_028627135.1 Pseudochirops cupreus
CAAAGTTGAACTATTTACATGCCAACATGGAAAAATGAGAATTGTAACTTATAAAACTTTTCTCAGTATGAGGATGGTTGAAGGGAATATAATTGTATATATATGTATACATACACATATGTCTGTATAGGAGGGTATATATATGCGTACAAATACATATCTGAGTAGGTTTATATATGTGTATATAGAGGGCACAGGATCAATTGAATAGGAAGGGATGATATTTTAAAAGGTGAAATTGAGAGGTGGGAGGGGAAGAGAATGAGGAGATAGGGAGAGACAGAATGCGGTTAATCATCTCATTTAGAAGAGGCAAGGGATAACTGTTACAATGGAGGGGAAGAACAGGAAGGCAAAAGGGAGTGGTTCCACGTTACTCTCATTGAATTTGGCTTAGGGAAGGAACGACATACACTCTAAATTGGGTATCTTGCCCTGCAGGAGAGTAGGGTGGAAGGGGATGAGAGAGGAGAGGATGGAGGGGAGAGCAAGTTGGGGGGGAGGGTTGTTAGAAGCACACACTTCTGTAAAGGGACAGAGACAAACCTGAGAATAGAACAAGTGGGGGGGCGGGATAGAAAGAAGGGAAATATAGTTAGTCTTTCACAATATGTCCATTGTGGAGATGTTCTGCATAACTACACATGTATGGCCTGTATTGAATTGCTTGTCTTTCCAGCGGGGGTGGGTGATGAGGGAAGGAGAGAAAGAATCTAGAATTTAAAGTTCTGAAATCAAATGTTAAAAAAAAAAAAAAATATATATATATATATATATATATATGTATATGTATATACACATACATATTATTATTATTATTATTATTATTTACATGCAACTGGGAAATAAGACATGCAGGCACTGGGGTAGGGAGACCCATCTTGCCCTACTGGAAAGTCAGAGGGGTGATGGTGGAGGATACAGAAGAGAGCAGATTGGGGGAGGGGCTATACAGGGGGATCACTGTTTTGTGGGGGTCGATAGGAGGAAGACAGGGAGAAAATTTGCAATTCAAAATCTCATGGAAATGAATGATGTAAACTAAAAATAAACAAAAGTTAATTAAAAATAATAAAACAAAGAAACAAAAAAGTAAAGGATTTCTTCTTTCTAATAGGGTGATATACCCATTCGAAGCAAACATGCTTAAGGCTGAAAGGACAGTACTTTTAATTCAGAATTGCTGCCATTCCCCTGATATCCTTTTGAAAAGTACCCTGTAATAATTCTACAAACTATTATTATTATCATGAATAATAGCTAGCACTGACATAGCACATTAAGGTTGACAAAGCGTTATCTCACGTTGTCCATACAACAACCCAGAGGAAGATGCTATGACTATTCTTATTTTTACAGACACAGAAACTGAGGCAGAGAGCAGTTAAGTGACTTGTCTTTGCTCACATAGCTGGTAAGTGTGTAAGGCAGGATTTGAACTCAGGTCTTGACTTCAAGTCCCAGTGCTCTATCTACTGTGCTGTCTAACAGACAAATAGAATTTATTTCCTCAGCAACTGATTCATTCATTCATTCGACAACTACTTGTTAAGCATATTCAAATAAACGTATACAAATTATTGTGATGGAGACTAGAGAAAATATAAGGATAATGGTACCCTTCCTCATGGATCTCACAAGCTAGTTGTGGGTCCCTGATACAGACACACAAAGATGCAATGCTATCCGATAACTACAATGCAGAAGAGAATACAGGATGAAAACAAGAGGAGTAAAAAGTACCATGTATACTTGGAGGAAGGGATTATCATTTCTCACTGTAGGCATCAGGGGGTCAGTTTCTGAAGACATGGCATTTGAGCTGGCCCTTGAAGGATAGGTAGGATTTTAAAAGGTACAGCAAAGGAAGAGAAGTAAGGAAGAGCATGCTAGGTGTTGTGAACAGTGTGAGCAAAGACATGGAAGCAGGAAGATGGAGATATGCTAAGAATTAAAATACAATTTAGCTGAAGTCTTGGACAGGATTAACATTAAAGTTGGCAGTAGAAAGTACAATGTACAAAAATAAGGAAAAATCTAATGGGGCACGTGAGGAAATATCCAAAGTCTGGCTGGTGGACATCAGACAATTACTGATTCAGCTCTAAAATTTACTCCCAATTTCTCCAGCCTTACTTACCATTAGGATCTTCCCAGTCTCTATAACGCTTCTTGTACTGAATTAATCTCTCATCTGTCTGTGCTCCCATAGGCTTGGCTAGATTCCTGAATGTCTTGGGATTAGTGAGATCAACTTCCTAAAACACAAAGTAAAATCCAAATCCAAATGTTTGAAAGCCCTTTGTTTTGACCAATATAAGTACAAACAGGGTGGGGCTTCAGCAAGTATGGGGATGTACATCTGTGCCCCAAGAAGAGATTCCAAGAAGCATCAGAAATCCTGGGGAGCTGGTCTAGCAAACACTGGCTCTTCGCCAGCCGAGGATGTGTCACTTTGACGTTCGTGCCCACTACTACCTAGCAGATGACAGACCAAGTCGTTCTGAAGATGTCACCTCAGAAGCAACTGCATATTCCCTTGAGAAAAGCATGCAGTTCAGGTCAGGAGTATATGAGCCACCCAATCCAGCATTTGTTAAATCACAACTCTGTGCATGGAACTCTCCTAGGTGCTGGAGTAGGAGGAGCGAACCTCTGAACTCAAGAATCAGGTATACGAAGACACCAGATGAGCCTCTGATTCATCACCTTCTGTAGCATCATACACAAAACTGTGGGGTCAGTTGCTCCTTTTGTCTTCCCTACCAAGATGACCTCCCAACGTTCTGCTTTTGTAGGTGATATGAGAAAACTTGGAGGCGATAATCACTGGAAGGAGCTATCTTTAAAGGGCAGGCAGCAACAGATGAAGTATTCCCAAGTAGGAATCATTTTTTTTGGCCTCAGTTTAATGGAGATTTTTTCAGAGACCTAAAATTTACCAGATCCAGTGAACTAATTTATCAATTAATCAATCCAGCACATGAAGATTTCAGAGGTAGATGTCTGAAATCTTTGCCTGTCTCTTTTATTTATATCTGTCATTAAATCACACCAACTAGTCCTAGATCTATTATTTCATCAGTAGGGAACTTCTGGATTAGGACACTCTTACTTTTGCTGACCATCACGTTCCCTGCATTATATAGTTAGGAGAGTTGTCCAGGGTGCTCAGAGGTTAAGGACCATATAGCCGGTCTGCCTCAGAGGTGGGACCTGCATGTGGGTCTTCCTAGCTTTGTTAGAGGATGGCTCTCTGTCCATTTTCTCTCTGGTGGTCTCTCCAAAAGATCACAATTTCTTGCCAACCAGTGAGGTTTTAAAATGTAATGTCTGACCTGTGTAGTTCCTGGTTTTATGGAATAGAATTAGGCTGTACAAAAATAAATGCACTTTTATGAATGCAAGTCATGTTATTAGAACCTGCTGTCAATACTCTGCTTCAACTATATAATCAAGTATAAACTGGAGAAAGCTTCATTGTTTCTTCTCCACCAAACAATGTCTTCCTTAAAGAGAAGAAAAGCTCTGACTTTACCTCAGATCTTTTCTGTCTCCTACTTAAGTATTTCCTAGATGGGCATTTAGGTGCACAAATTATCTAAAAAGTGTTTATCTTGTTGTAAGTTTCAGCAACATATGGATGCCTATCAATATATTTTATCCTCTATTTTGTCTATTCCTTTAAAATGTAACCATCCTGAAGGCAGAGACTAGATATTTCTGTGTGTGTGTCTTTTACGAATCACTACAAGAAGGAGGACTTTCTGGGTAACAGCGTTGTCCAAAAGTTCTCCTTTGAAATAAAGCCCAACAACAAATAAATCTGGTGAACGATGCATGTGCTATCAACAATGGCAGGATAAATTATACAAGCTGTGTAAAATCCAAGTGCAAACTTTTCTCCCTTCTCAACTTTTTAATTTATTATTAAAGTCTCACTAGATAAAAACTAAAAGAAAGAGAAAGGATGAAATAAATTTGCCTCTTTCCATAATGATTTTGAATTCACTTTTCTTTGCTACAAGTGACTCCTCCCATCTGACTAATGTTTTCACCAAACAATAATTTCAACATTTACAAACACTTTAAGAAATCTCCATATGCCAACTTTTGTCTTTTCCAAGGCCTACTATTTGACTAAGTTCGAATTGGTGAATTTAAATTGTAGGAGCACAGTTCTGGCCACCCTTCCTTTCCCTTTAGAGATGACAAAACTGAAATCCAAGTGACATGTTCAAAGTCACCTAGGGAATTAAGGAGCAAGTCTAGGATTTGAACTCGGTGTCTGTGACTTAAGTTCAGTGTTCTTTCCACTAGTTCATCCTTGGGTCTCTCCAGTCATCTTGAATCATTGCTATTTGACTGTAACCAGCATGAAGGAATGAACAGCCAATCAGATGGCTGTGAAGCACAGGAGGTGCCTGCCCTGACTCAGACACCGAATAAGGCTTGTCACTGATGCTGGAGAAGTGGCAGGGATGGGAGTCTGAAAAGTCTTAGAGCAGTTTTAATTAAATGTTAATAACTTAAATACGATGCAGTGGTTTCTGCTTTCCAGTTTCACTAAGACTCATGGCCCACCCTGTCTGTCCAGCTGAGACCTGGAAGCTACTATGGTCAGGTCACATGACTCAGACAAGGTCCAAAGCCCCGAAGAGGCACCGGGGGAAAATGCCGGGCAAACACCTCCCTCCTTCCCAGTGTGTGCCTCGTGCTGCACCACTGCCTAAGACTAGTGACAAAAGACTTTCCAGAGGGTGATGAGACTGCTTGAGATGTCAAAGAGAATTGAGGGGAATATTTTTTGCTTCTTGTGGTGCATGACTCCGTATGTTGATGACATGCTGGGGAGCTAACATAGATTTCTGGGGCCAGACCTCAGATTTCCACGGCATATGGAATACCAGTGAGACATCTGTCAATGAATGCAGATCAGCGCAACTTGCGCGCTTCCAAGAGTGACATGGCTCACAGAATACTGTTAGAGGCAAAACTTGAAGCCCAGTCTGCCTGACTATAAGGCTCCCCCCCAATATTAGCCCATACTGCCTCTTAAGCAAAAGCCAAAACAGTTGAGGCAACAAGCATTTGTCCGTATGTGCCAAGTACTGTGGTTAAAAGCCTTATCACACAAGTGATAAGGGATCCTATGAACTAGTCACAATATAAGCAAAGTGGTAAGGTTCTAGAATTGGTAGAAACGTACAGTAGGTCCCAAAAGACCAGCTACCCATTGGGAAAAAGTGATATAAACAAAACATTTAAGAAGTTGGAACATCTTCTGCAGGCTTTTGAAAGTTGTATTCTGTCTTCGAGAGAATAACGTGAGATTTACCTGGGAATCATAGTCTGCTAAGACCCAGGGGAAGACAGGGTACTGCATAAGGTCATTGTAAGATCTGCCAGCCAGCGTGTTCAAGTGCATCAGGTACTGGAAGTTGCTGATTTCACCTCTCTTAATAAAGAAAAATAAATATTAATATTGTAGTTCATTTCAGTATATTCAGTTACTCTGACTTTTCCCATCATCATAGCTTATACATTTTATTTCACACTTACAATGTGGCTACATCAGAAGGTAGATTTTTTGTGCACTGGTGCCTGTCTCAGGTCTTAATTACTAAATGATGTTACTTAATTACTATGTAATTACTGAACAATAGTAAAAATATTTTTTTGGTATAAAAACAAAATACATGCCAAAGCAAAAATGTTTGAAGAATGTATTTTCCAAATTGTAACATAATAAAACATGGCTTAAATGCTTTCCTTACTGTTTGGCCATGAAACTTCAAACTATAAACTATTAGGAAAGATGAAATAATTTTCATTAAGCTTACCTCCCATCTCTGTGTTACAGACTTCTCGCCTACTAAAGTGCTAAGCAATCCAGACCTAAGAGATAAAGAAACAGAAGAGTTGGAGAAGACCGTTTAAATTCTGAGTAGCAACATGCAGTGATAAAATCACAATGTACTGTTTAATGCAAGGATTTTTACAAAGGTCATTGTGATTTGCATAATTTCAAACTGTGTACTTCTGATAGGTCTACACTCATTATAAGGGAGGCCAGGCACATAGGTCAGACCTAGACTCATCATAATGGAGGAAACCAGCAGAATTTCAAGAAGGAAGTTCCCAGGCTATCCTGTGGAAAGAATTTAATTGAGGAAATCCCTAAAGCAGAAAGCAGAGAAGAGGAGTTACATGGGGAGTTAAGAGGTGATAAGGAATAGAATGCCTCCCACTCCCCTCTCTGCTCTGTCATGCTGCCATGTTGACAGAGAGAGTATAAAGTTTCAGCTTTTGCACTGCTGACATGGTGTCCAGCAGACAATCTTGTCTCCTTCCCCTTCTCCCCCCATTACGCTACCCGGGCCTGCAGGTAGTGGGAAGAGCTGTTACCAGCAGAGGTACTCTATTCCCCTTGCCCTCTTCCTCTGCTCTGGTCCCACCCAGAACCCATCTGGTAAATCAGGCAGTGGGGAGGGCATTCTATCCCTTACCCTTCACCTTGGCCTGGGCTGCGGGACTGCTCACAGGGTTTGAATGAGTGGGATAGAAGCCACTAATTCCAGATGGAGATGGAAGCCCAGCAGGCCTTACTCCTGTCCCTCCCATCTGAGATATTCTGAGCCTTCCCCTCTGCTCTGCCTCTATGTCAGCAAACTCTTGGTGTGTCTCTGGGCCTTGCCATCAACTTCACAGTGGAGTGTGAACTCCCTGAGGGCAGGACTATCTAGCTATTTCTATCTGCATCCCCAACATTGGGCACATATTAAGTGCTTAGTAAACACTTTTTCATTTAAACATTCATTCTCCCTAGCACAGGGACCTGGTGCCCCTTCCGACTTGATGATTCTCCTACAGTGTGCAAGTCTGTATCAGCCTCCAGACATCATTCTATGGCTTCCATTGGGGACAGGAAGACAAGGGGAGCTCTTAGGCTTCAACTGAATGAGAACCATAATGAAAACAAGAACCACCAACACGATTCTTCCCTGCTCTGTATTCAACACACTAATAAGCTAAGTAAATCTTTTGTTATGCCCCGTTGCTGGGCTAATCATCTGTGCCAATCAAATACTAAGGTTTAGGACAACTTCCCTGAGATACCCATCACAGTGCCATTTACCCATCCTTGATCTACTCTGGAAACATCACAAGTTTTACATTGCAAATTATACGTAGAAATGAATTCTTAGTTAGATGGGCACTTTAGAGGTCCAATCCATCTGAGCTCCTGTAATTCTGGAGTTAGTAAACTTGAGGGGAGAAATACAAATGGCTTCTGAATAATCAAGAAAAATTAATGATCACAAGACATTGACCTACAAATTACAGCAATTCACATGCATCGTCTCATCTAGTGTCCACGATAACCCCATAAGAAAGGTGCTGTGATTAGCTCCATCTAAGGCAGTGGTTCTCAGCCTTCCTAATGCCGACTCTTTAATACTCATATGTGGGCGGACCCGCCTGGAGACGGATAGAGAAGCGGTGTCTCAGTTCCTAAGACCATCGGAAATATGTGTTTTCCTATGGTCTTTGGTGACCCCTGTGACCCCTGTGGAAGGGTCATTCCACTTCCAAAGGGGTCGTGACCCACAGGTTGAGAACCGCTGATCTAAGCTCAGGGAAGGCACCCAGAGTCACACAGCTAGGAGTCTACTGACTGTCCAGTGCTCACTATATCAGGCTGCCTCTAAATACGCATTGGTCATGGAAAACTATTCAATTCAATAACAAAGACACTGCATTTTCTCATTCAGAATTGAATGTCTAAGAATTAATGAAATATACTAGGACTTACAACTAACAGAAATGATCAGAAAGTGACACTGAAAATGGAAATTAATTCTTGCTTCTTTCCTACAAGTTTTTAAAAGTTCTTGGGAGAGCAGTAGGAGCCTGGTAACTGGCAAGTGTAGAGACGATTTCGTCAGCAAGGCAGATCATGAGAGAGTACTAGAACACGATCACCAGTAAGTGTAGCAGCAACCACACTGGCATACCCAGGATGGCTGCTAGCACAGGTTTTTAGATCTGCTTTACCAGGAAAGAGATGTTTAAGGGGTCAGTAATCTTTTTTAATTACATTGACTAGTTCAAGGGAAAAGTCAGCACTCTGAACTTCAGAGAAAATACAACTGTGGGGAATCACAAGATCCTTCTCATAAGTGAGCCAGCCCCCAAAGCAAAATACCAACTTAGGGTATATATACAGTTCTCAGAGCCGGAAGGTATCACAACCCTTGTGACTCAGTGTCTAATTAAAAATTAGCAAAAGGTGTGAAAGCCTTCCTAAAAGCAAGCCTCCCCTAAGCAAGCTTCCCTTAATGGGCTCCATCTGAGCTCTGTTAATGGGCAGGGAAGAGCTTAAATCCCATTAACATTACAGTAAGGAAAGAAGAAACATTCTTTAATGGAGTTGTTAGCCTGTAGTATTTCTTGTGACAATTAAAAACAATAATATATTTGGTACTCTTTCCTGTTAAGTCATAGTTATAGATAACAAAAAAGTAGTAACTTTTACTTTTTTTAATGACACATAACTGACTTTAAAAAAAAATCTATTTAGAATCACTCGGCTTAGAATCAGATTATGATTTCAAACTGTATCAATTCTATAGCAATCATAATTAGAAAAGAACTCTGAAGTCAGTTAGTCTAACCTCCATGAAAATCCACGGTTACTGAACTTACAGTAATTCCACCATTTTCTGAGAAAATAACTGGGCGCTTGTTTTGTTCCTATATACTATGAATTACTGTCAACTTAAATTGGGTCTACCAACTGTGAAAGGGGAAAAGAAATATGGAATGCTCAACTGGCTGTTCCTTTTTTCCCAGCCAAAGGAATACACCTGATCTCCCAATCACAGGGCTCTACTCACCCTTGTTCCACACTAGTGTTTGGTCGCTGCCCAGACACAGACTCTGAACTGTCTGTCAAAGATGGCACCACAGCCAAAAATCTGCATAATGAAAAAGAATAACTATTTTAGAAACCAATTCAAAATCTGGATTAACATGGCGCATATTAAGTTATTTATTAAAAAGATGACACTGTAAACTACAGATCGGCTTGTTGCTACTACCTAGCTTTTGCCTGCTTATTTCACCGTTACTCAGTCACTGTTTGCTTTAGCAATATGAAATCATTTTCAGAGGAGCAAAAAACACAAACAAACCAACTCTGACACAATTATGTCAAATATGTTGGGAAAAAACCATGACTTTCAAAGCTAAATGTAAAGATTTTTCCATGATAAGATTTTAAAAATTCTTTTCTATAGAGTCATGAGTAGAAATTCTCATCAGTTGCCTGGTCTTACATGAACACTCACTAAGAGGACTTGAGATTTCTTCAATGACTGTGAGATAAGAAGTCCAAGGACTGACCATGGGAAGCAGCTTGGCACTAGGGAAGGAGTGATGGGTATGCCAAGGGGAGGGGAGGGGAGGGCAAGGCAGGGGAAAAGAAGGGAGGGGGAAAGAGGAGAAGGGAGAGGGGAGAGGGAGGGAGGGTATCTGGGCTCCAATATAAGTTCTGTCATTCCCTTCTCTTCATCTGTAAAATGAGTAAGTTGCCTTAAACAGCCTCTGACATCCCTTCCACCTTAAGATCTATGATTCTCATAGATGTTTAAATAGTAGTGAATAATGTGAAATTAATTCAGTAAATGATGACTTTTAGTTTATTTTTATTTGTTTGAAGCTACACAGGAATCTTTCCTAACAACAGTGTAATAGAATGTTTTGTAAAATAGTTCATGATGTTCAACATTTCCATCCTGAAATATGGGAAAAATCCCAAGATCTCATACTTTCTCTAATTTCAATGAACTATCTCTTTGCTCAGAAATTTCTCAGAGAAAGGTAAGCTTTCTTATTTTTCACTGAATTTCTCTGTACTCTTCATTTAGTAGAAGCGGTGGGTAGCGATGGATTAGAACATGATATGGTCAGATGGAAGAGTATGGGGATGAGAAACTGTGAAGTTAGGATAGGGGACAGGTTTCTCCTAAAAGCTGCTAATTAATTATTACAGGGACAGGAAGAGAAACACAGGAGAAGCCTTTGGGTGATAATGGAGCAGATGGGGAGAGAAGTTTGCAGTCTGCAAGGTAAGCAGAGAGCAGGGTCAGGCTTGCATCTGTTACCCTGGGGACTGACAAGGGGGCCTGGGGCATTTGCGTTGGGTTGGGCAGTGATCTCCATTGCAGAGGTAGCTGGTTAATAACCAGGCCAGTCTCTGGATGGTTCTACTCTCCTATCAATTAGCTACCAAATCTTTCCATTTCTATGTCTCAGCATATGATGCCTCTTTATTTACTGTGGTTTTACCAGCTGAGCCAAAGTTTAGCCCAAGTAAAATAGAAGATTTCTATGGCCATCTTATACCATAATGAACAAAGTTCCACTCACTGATTACACAGCAGTAATGAGCTTGCTCAATGTGCCTATCAGAGGCACACAGGTAATTTGTGTGCAAATTCTAGGGAATGAAGGAAAAGGGACAGAGCATGCTCTTGTTTTAAAAGCATCAGGAAGAATCTCTCAGTACTCATCTGGAGAAGCATTTTCAATGAATGAATTATTCCTCTGCTAGTTTAAGAAAAAGAGTCATTAAAAGGACTCAGCTGTCAAGTCACCAGAAGAGTAAGAAGTATTTCACCAATTAAAAAACTATGTAACAGGGCAATAAGACAAAAAAGCTAGCTCTATTACTGATCTTTAGACATTGGCAAAGTTGAAGGATTAGTAATTTCTTCACATTGGCTAACATATAAATCTAAATTCTAGGCTTTTAAGTGTAACATATGCCTTCATATGACCAAAAATAATATATAACTGAATTATTTTCAAATGGAAGAGACCTCTGGTAGACTTTGTTTCTGACTCCTTTCTGAAAAGCAAGAAGGTAATTCCGTCCATCTCCTGAGAAAACTTCCACAGCAATAGGCTGGAAAAAAAGAAATATGAGAAAAACACAGTTATGAAGTCATGTCTCACAAACATAGAGGCCACATACAAACTTCTAAATTTCTAAGCTTTAGAAACATTAAAGTGGAGATTTCAGGGCATTCTTAGAGCCGTAAACTCTCAACAGGGAGACCTATACACCCCAGCAGTTTGCTTTCTTTGTTGAGTTGCCTAGATGTTTAGTCTAATAACAAATCTGATTATTCTTGTAGCTATGGTTGCAAAGAGGAAAATACAAGCAATAAAGTTATATAAAATTATTAAAGTATGTTTATTAAATAACAAAAAATAAAGTTACAACCAGGAGGTTCAAAACTTTTTCTTTCTTTCTTTCCTCCCTTCTCTCCTTATCTTTCCTTCCCTCCCTCTTTTCCTTCCTTCTCTTCTGCCTATACATCTTTGTGAAGAACTTCTTTGTACTATGTATGGTACAGGGTGCTATGGACACAAACAGAATGGAAACAATTCCTGAGCCAAGACATTCTATTAGAGGGAAACAAATGTGTATATAGATAAGTAAATGGAAACTCTCTGTAAAGTCAATACCGAGTGATTCCTGGCGAGGCTCTAGCGGCTGGGAAGGATGCTAGCTAGCATGGGTAGCAGAACATTAGGGAAGCCTCACAGGTTTCCAGGAGGTCAAAATGAGGAAGAAAGGCCTTCTAGACATGGATGACAGCATGCGCAGAGGCTTGGAGGCCGGAGACAGAATGTCATGTAGAGGGAACGAGAAGGAGGCAAACTGGACTGGACTACAAGGGTGTACAAAAAGCCTGGAAAGGCAGCATATAGTCAAACTGGGAAGGACTCTAAATAGGAGACTTCCAAATTTTATCCTAGATCAAGTGGAGAACCAATGATGCTTCTCATGCAGAGGAGGGAGCATGGCTTTGCAAGCTGCACAGAGGTGCTGGGGAGAGAAGAGACAGGTGGAAGATTAGTTAGGAGGCTCCTGCCCCAGCCCAAGAGGGAAGTGATGAGAGCCTCAAGGATGGTGGCAACTACACGAGTGGAGCAGATGCATAAGATAAGGAGACTTGGCAGCTTACTGAGAAGAAGGGGTTGGGCTAATATAAAAGGTGATGTTAGAGCTAAGCCCTGAGGAAAGCCAGGGAATGTGAGAGGGATAGGGAAGAAGGGAATTTATTAGGAGCTTGACATGGTTAGACCTGAACTTTAGGAAAAAGACTTTAGCAGGATAGGGAGGACTGGGATAGAGAAACCAATTATAATGATACTGTAGTAGTCCAGAAAAGAGATGATGTGGGCCTGTACGAGGGTAGTAGCCTTGGGTATGCAGACAAGGGGGATAGATGAGAGCAGCTCAGAGGCAGAAACACAAGATTTGTCAAACAACTGGCTATATGGGGTGAGAGAAAGTGAGGAGCTGAGGGCAATGCCAACACTAAGAAGCTGGTTGACTAGAAGAATAATGGTGCCCTGAACAAAAACTGGAAAGTTTGGAAGAGGGGTGAGTTTTGGGGTAGATAACAGTTCTATTTGTACGTACTGAGTTTGATGTCTCTGGGATATCTACTTGAAAATGGCTTAGCAGGTATGGTAGGAAATGGCTTAAGAGGATGATGCTTGCCTAGAGCTCATGAGAGAGACTAGGGTTAGATATAGAACATGTATGTATATTGTTGTGCAGGCATTTTTCAGTTGTATCCAACTCTCTGTGACCCCATTTGGGGTTTTCTTGGCAAAGATACTGGAATGGTTTGCCATTTCCTTCTCCAGCGCATTTTTACAAATAAGGAACTGAAGCAAACAAGGTTAAGTGACTAGCCCAGGGTCACACAAGTTAGTGCCTGTGGCTGGATTTGAAGTCAGGGAAATGAGCCTTCCTGACTTCTGGCCTGGCCGTCTATCCACTGTGCCACCTAGCTGCCCATATATGTACATAGCATGTTCCAAAAGTTTTAGTGCAGTTTTAAGCTATTAAAGCTTATTAAAACTAAGCTTTAACTTAAAGCTTAACAAAGTTAAGATTTAAAAGGTTAAATTACACTAAAACTTTTGGGTTTGTATATATGTGTAACACAAACACATAGTAATTATACTTAGGCAGTAATTACAGTATTTATAGCAATTATAATTAAGCCCATGTGAGCTAATATAGTTACCAACAAAGCGTGGAGATGAGAAGGCACAGGGTAGAGCCTTGGGGTTCACCTATAATTAAGGGGTGGGACATGGATGACGATCCAGTAAAGTAGATGGGGAAGCAGTCAGACAAGTGGGAGAATCAAGAGGGAGCAATGTTATGAAAACCAGAGTGAAAAAAGATGGCTAGATGACAAGAGTGACTGCTATGTCGTGTCCTACTATTTAAAATGATATGCAAGATAGGCTGTTACATTCAAAAGGGAAGAATTTTTATCTATAACATGATTTAATGTGAAAAACAGTCATATACTTTATAAAATAGGCTTTTCAGAAGTCTCAGAGCTAAAATATTATAATAAAGTATTGTTTACTCAAACAAAACCCACCTGCAACAGATATCTCCTTTTATGAACTTCCTTGATATCCTCATATGCAAAAATGCTGCATGACCTTCTGAGCTGACTGGGACCTTGTCTTGCTCCTCTTGGAATGATTGGCTCATGCATGCTGTTGGCAGCCAGAAAGCAGGATAACGGCAAATGTCAACAATGATAAAGTAAAAATGGATTATCTCATTTGCAAAGCCTGTTCAGCAGCATCAGGGACAGGAAAACATTACTTAACATAGCAACAATTAAAATAATTTTAAAGGCTGAAAATAAAATTACCAAGTACTCATAGATTATTTTTAATACCTGTGAGCCTGGAAAGAGATACACAATGTAAAATACGCTATTTGTATTACTGCTGTTAGAAGTAAAGAAGAGCTATATTGCAAAGCTCAAGTAAGATGTTCTAATTCAGTCTCTGAAAAATAGACTTTAGCAAGTGTGTCTGTATCTTTTATTATGCCTCATATTTCATAATTGTTCAATCCTGTGCAGAGTGAATCGTAAACCTTCTAAAGAACCTGAGAGGGCTGGCGTGGAAGACACAGAGATCTCCTCTGACGACATCACCATCATCAACATAATTAATAATTATCCACATCTCATTCTCATTTCTTTTGTCAATGTTCAGATAGAAACAAACAGCCTTAGAATAAGACTTCTCCTATATGTAGACCCTTTCACAGAGGGATAAAATGGCTTCTTTTTGCAATTAAATACAAGGACTGGGCTGTCAGCTCTTTCCCTGAAAGTTCTCTTAAAGAATCTTCAGTACAGCTCTAGGAACAGACATGATGATGGAGATGACATATACTTCTTTCCCCACAGGGTTTTGGTTTTTTCTGCTAGGTCTCTATAGTTTCAAAGTTTTTCATTCCATGTAGCTTGGAGATTATGGATATTTTGTATAGTGATATCTATTCAATTTGGGGGGGGTAGATTCTTAATTTCTAAAACCTGCAGTGGCATCTTGCATAGTTTCTAGCATAAGCTGTATTGATCAATAAGCCTGGGCTCCTTAACAATAACTCTAGTAATTTCTAGTACCAAAAACTTTGCTGTCTATACCAAATGAATTTCTGTATGTTTTTTTTCACGTACTCTAAGAAGATGGAATCAATCCTCTTTCCTCTTTTATAGTAAATTGCATGTGGATGTTTTTTATAGTTGCCTTGGGGTGGGTTGGTTCTATGTTTTGTTAATGTTATAAAAATTTTTATTGGGTAATTTCCAAATTTGTTGTCTCTTTTACAGTCCCAAAAGACTGATATTTCATAGGTAACATTGCTTTTAAAATGTTCTTTCTATAGTGTTTTTTTTTAAATGACAACAACAATGTGCTTTATTATGCCATTGTCAGTGCTGACTCTTCCCATTCCCCAAAAGAGAACATTCCCTTGTAATAATTTATACCACCAAACAAAACAAATGAACACACTGGCTGTCTCCGAAAATGTATGCATTATTCAGCCTCTGCAGCCTACCACCTCTCTACCAAATTTAACAGTTTCCTCTCACTTTAAATTGAACAGGTTTTCTGTACTGCCTTTCTTTCCTTTTCTCTATACAATGACAGGGTTAGATAAGATGTGCGCTATGGCCCCTTCCAGTTCTAGCTTCTTTGATCCCGTAACTATTATTTTTGCCTCTCCTTCCTGGGTCCGTCTCTCATGCGCACAGAGGTGATGACTGTGGCCTCTCTCTCTTTCAGGAGTGCTCAGCTCAGCTAGGATGCACACTCACGTGTCTGCAAACAGGCCATGCTGTCCCTAGCCAGCTTGGCATCTCCCTGGGCTCTTCTTCCTGTGTTTTCTTTTTATTTATTTATTTATTTATTTTTAAATTTTATTATAGTTTGCATCATTCATTTCCACAAGATTCTGAGTTACATATATTCTCCCCGTCTTTCCCCCGCCCACCACCCCAAAACAGCCATCCCAGTGTGTCCCCCCTCCCCCAGTCTATTCTCTCCTATGTCACTTTTTGGTAGGGCAGGATGGATCTCCTAACTGCAGTGCCTGTGTATCTCGAGTTCCAGTTGGATGTAGTCAATAATAATAATAATAATTGCATAGATAGATAGATAGATCGATAGATACACATTC
>CM053583.1:186043873-186069011 GCA_028627135.1 Pseudochirops cupreus
AATCGCTGGGGTCCTCCCGGCTGCCGTAGCTCTCAGGAAGATGCTGGGAGTCCTCCTAAACACCTCTGGCAGACTGGATAATAACGACTCCAAGACCGAGGCCCAAGATGGCGATCCAGATCCAGGCTGCTCAATGCGAGAGCACTGGCCTGAAAACAATCGCTAAGTCCCCCTGCTGTCTACAGGCCGCAGGGGGATGGCTGGGGGGGGAAGCTACAAAGCAGAGGCAGGTGCAAAACCTCTGCCTTTCGCTTTTCCACTCTGGAGGCCTTTTGCCGGACTGCTTATCTCCCCCTTTCACAAATCCCACTCGCAGCTGCTGCTATTCTGCTCACCTGAGAGGCTCCTCCACTCCTCCCATCCAGTAGCCCCCGGGGCACTGCCGCGGCTTCAGGGCAGGCTGGTTTCGGTTCTCAGTGCTGATATGGTTCCTTGTAGCTGAGCTGACTTTAGTGGGAAGTATCTTTGTGTGCGTTTTGGAGTTCTAGGATTGGTTTAGAGTCCTGTTTTATGGGTATTTTGGGGTGGCTATGTGAGAGCTGCGATATGTTGCTGCTGCTACGCCGCCATCTTGGCTCCGCCCCCTCTATAGTGTTTTGATTTCAGGAAAAGTGTCAGTCTCTTAATATGCACAGCCATAGTGTTTTCCCCAACAGATTTATGTTTAATATGTGTTGACTGGAAAAGACTAATGTACTTATAATTGTTGCCTTTATGCATTGGTTTAATGTGACCCCTTTTTTAAAATTCAAAGCCTTCATTATCTATTTTTCCTTGACCTACGCAAGAATTTTACACTTATCATGTTCATATAATATTTTTACATCTATGGAGAAAGATCCTATAAGATGGAGAACCTGAGTAATAAGAGTGTGTGTGTGTGTGTGTGTGTGTGTGTGTGTGTGTGTAAGACCTATTACTTGACATCATCTATGCACAAGTGATTAGTAAGATGCTTATGTATGACTTTCTCTTTAACTTCAAAGCTAAACTTGGCTCTATTTGGAGAGATAACAGTGATCTTAATTAAGGCCAGTAGAGCTTTCATAGCCTTAAAGACTGAAGTTACGTTTCTTTGTAGTGTTGGTGCCATTTAAGAATCTTTTAAGACTCATTTAAAAGTCTTCCAAGTGGATGTCAAATGCTCTAATACTCTCACTACCCTTGACTTCGATTTATACATTTGCAGGACAGAGATAGGCCATTAGTACTGAATTCTGTCAAAGGATTTGCCATTAGCAATGAAGGCGTATGAAAGTTAACCCATTTTCACAGAATCACAGAATTTTAAAGTTGGAAGAAATCTCAGTGGCCGCCTAGTCCAACACATATAGGAAAGAAATCCCTCCTATGACATGCCTGACTAGGTGATCGATCATCTGACCTCTGCTTAAGAAAGAGCTTGGTCTAGGCAGGTCTTTATTGCTTATTCAATAATTACGGAATATATAATGAACCTCTCTTTCTGCCCCTGGGATTGTGTTCAAATAAGGCAACATCAAGTTCAAGGACTGGTTAATGTGCACATAAGAAACCTGTTTTGAAAACCAAAGAGATCAAAAGATTTCTTTCAAACTGTTGTTAATTGACATGCTATCAGAATAAAATCAGTTCTTATTATAAAGCTGCTAATAAATGCTCCTGCTAAGACTATTAATGTGCTAAAAGCTCGTGTGGTGATAAAAAAAATGAGGGTGGGAGATTTGAATTTCCTTTTATAATCAATAATAAAAACAATAACTGATACTTGTACTTTGAAGACTTTCAAAGATGTTTTCTTCTATTATCTCACCTTACCCACATGGTATCTCTGAGAGAAGGCTTCTCTGGGTGCCATGATCCCCATAGAGAAGTTAAGGAAATTGGCAGTGGTCACACAGCTCATGTGTCACAGGTGGAACTTACTGAGGCAAGTCCCTCAGCCTCTCTGATCTGCAGTTTTCATCTGTAAAATCGGAATGAATGATGCTTCCAGTGCCTCCCTCACAGGACTCAGGGCCAGTGCAAGTGTTAAAAGCATGACATGAATGTCAATTATAACTGTAACATACTTTTGATTACAATCAACACCCAGCTCCTGGTTTCTTAGCTTCCCTTGTGTGTCGGCTGGCCTTTAGGCCATTTGGGTATACACTGTCACCTTTTTGTTAGGATGGAGGGAAGCATGGTAGAGGGGACAGAGCGTGGGATTTAGTCAGGTGATCTGGGTACAAATCCAAGCTCTTCTACTCATTACTTGTGTGACCTGAGCAAGTCACTGGCCCTGTCAGGGTGAGTGCCCCTCCCTGAGCAATGAGGGTGTGGATTAGAGGATTCCATGTCCTTTCTAGTTCTATATCTGTGGTCCTAAGAAAGCAGAGGGAAAACCTGCCAACCAGTAAATTCCTGATTCTGTATGAATCACAAGGACGGTCCGCTTTTCTCTGGTGGTCAGAGTATATCAAGAAGCCCACTTTATTAAAATGCTTCAATCATAAAGCAAAGTGAACTTTCCAAAGATTTGTATAATATTTGAAACAAATTCTATATTTGCACATGTAGAGAGCTTAAACAAAAATGTAAACAGAAATTTCAAGTTGTCTACTGCAGACTTTAACTCTGATTCTGGCCAATCTACACAAGCACTTCCTGTACTCCCCTGAATTGCAGAACCTTAGTAATACACGCTCACCAGTGTTCTCAGCACCCACCACAATTCATTGCACAAGGTAGGTACTTCATAAATATTTATGGAATTAAACTGATGCACACAAATTGAGTGATTACAAACACTTATATGCATATTATTAAATACTTTTTTCTCCATCTGCTAAACTACTTTCTTTGACTTCAGTGGTTTTCTTACTTTGGAGGCAGGGTCTCGATATCCCGAATCTCTCTGGTTGCTGTCATTGTAAAGCCATCAATCACGTAAAAATGCTCTTTACCAAAAAGAAGTAGGCCTTCACTAGTATCCAGGCCTTGGACTCGAGCACAGCGATACATGTGCTGTATCTGTAAGAAAACCATCAACTTTCAGTCAATGAAGCTAACCAAGCTTTGATCACTAGTTATTTTTCTCACTGATACATAGGAAGTTCTTAACTGTAGTCATGAAATATATTAAAGCAATCATATGATCCTCTGGACTTTCCTAACTTTTCCTGGGCTAATAAGACTCAAAATTGTTCTCCCATTTATTTATTTTTGTAAACAAACATTTAAAATCATATCATTTGGTGCATCTTGATTTATTAACATATATGTTAATTTTTTCTCAATTACATGTAAACCAATTTTATTAACATTAGTTTAAGTTTTGAGTTCCAAATTCACTCCTTCCCTTCCCTCCCCCCATCTTGAGAAGGCAAGCAATTTGATACAGATTATATATATGCAGTCATGTAAAACATTTCCATGTTAGCCATGTTGCAAAAGAAAACTCAGGCCAAAAAATACAAGGATAATAAAGTAAAAAAAAATATGCTTCAAGTATGCATTCAGACTTCTTCAGTTCTTTTTCTGTAGGTAGACAGCATTTTTCATCCTAAATGCTTCCCAATACTTTAGGATCATTATATTTCTGAGAATAGCTAAATTATTCACAGTTCATCATTGCATAATATTGCTGTTACTGTGTACAGTGATTCCTTGGTTCTGAACATTTTACTTTGCATCAGTTCATGTAAGTCTTCCTGGGTTTTTCTGAATCTGGGACATCTTTAAAGAATTATCTCTAGATTATTTTAACATAGCAGTATTGGTCAGACCTTTCTAGACTACTTTGGGCTATACAATTTAACAAGTATTTAAGAAGAGATTTAAAGAAATTAAGATCATGTACTATGAAGAAGAGGCTAAGGAATGTCTCAGTAATAATTTTCGGGTAAGTAAAATGTTCCTGTTATAGAATATAAGCAGTTTTTCTGATGCGGTGCAGATGATGTTTGATTTATACTGCAGCACACTTTTGATTTTTAGTGTTAGCATTACCACTGTACTTTAATGGGGTTACCCAAAGTAAGGAAAGAGTAAGAAAGCACGTAACTGTCCTTGTTGAGTTTGACTCACCAAACTTGAATTAACTATACTTTTAAGTACTAGAAGAAATGGTAGATGTGATTCCTGTGCTACTGTTAGTAATGTTTCAAAGGCTGTACAGAAAAGAAGAGAATAAATTTTCAAATTTTCAAAAAAAGCAAAGAATGGAGCTTGCAAACCATGGCCTGCTGAGTTTTACTTCAATTCCTGGCAAGGGATAAAAAAGGGAGGGCAAGCAATGAAACATGTAAACTTGGCTAAAAACATGCTAAAATCTATTAAGCTAAGGGAAGATGAGCTAGGTCTTGAGAGAAAAAAAAACAACGCTGAGTACCTTGGTGAAGGAAGAGGGGGGATAAGAGAAACATGCTAAGTTTTAAGCTACTCAAGATCGTGGAGGAAAATGAATCACCTAGCCATGTAGATGAAGGAACAGTCCGGGAGGGAGAAACAGTTTTTCCAGAGACCATAGGGACAAGGAAATTGGATGCCTGAAGGAGGAAGCAGGCCCAGGTGCCAACATGAGTGACAGGTCAACAAGAAGAAACTGGCTCTTTGAAATGGAGAGAGACAACAGACCATGAGCATACGTGAGTTATCTCCTTGACGACAGACTCATGGCCTGGGCAGCCAACATTTCAGGTCAACTGTGAGAACAACAACTAAGGCAGTACCTACAGTGGAGGTGGTGAGGGAGGGGTGAGGCCAGTGAGTGTCTCAGGTGCAGCAGGGAAGAGAAGGCTAAAACATATGTAAAGGATGGGAAGAAGGGATTCAGCCTCCTCTGTACAGTAAATCATTTTCCTCCTTGATTTTCCTACACGTAGTAAGGTCATGGGGATGAAATAAGTGGGTTAAGACTCAATGTCTAAATGTCTCATGCTTAGAAACTGGCCAGCTTGGACTAAAGAAGGCCTAGGTCTTATTATCTCTTGGCTGGCTAGCTCCAGCCACATCTTCCTGCCATGTCTTACCAGTTCCTTTTTTGATGATTAGGCTGGTAGATTAGGGCAATGCTGCAGACAGACTTT
This sequence comes from Pseudochirops cupreus, assembly GCA_028627135.1. Lineage (NCBI taxonomy): Eukaryota > Metazoa > Chordata > Mammalia > Diprotodontia > Pseudocheiridae > Pseudochirops > Pseudochirops cupreus. Next base: position 186,048,925 of record CM053583.1, read on the forward strand.
AGCAAAGTACTTCACAAAGTCTCTGATGTCAGCTCGAAAAAACAGTTTTCTGCATTGGCATGCCTGAGGGCCTGTTTTTAGCCTGGGTCTATGCATTTTTATTTTTTTTACTACTGACAGGGATGAAGAAATGAATGTATATTTATCAAACCTGAGATGTCACAAAGCTGCAAGAATCTATTATCATAATGGGTGACAGATTCATTATTCAAAGAGATCAGAGTAGACTACAGTGTTAAGCTGAAGCTAAGATTAAATTCAATTCCTTTCACTAAGGATTTAAAGATGCCTATTACATAGGAGACAGTATGCCAGGTCCTAGGGATACAAAGACAAAAATGGACCTGGCCCAGTCCTTGCCACAAAGAAGCTGACAATTCTGTGTATGTGCCTTATAACATGTGTGGAGACAGGTAAACAGAAAGTGATTTCAAAAGAAAATAACAAGAGGACATTGATAAATGTCTTGGGTAGGCACTGGCCACTGAGCAGAAACCTGAAGGAATCGAGACTCTAAGAAGTAAAGGGCAGCTTTGTAGGCAAGAGATGGGAAGGCACATATAGGGCATCACAAGAAGGTCAGGGGGGCTAGAACGTAGAGTGGCATCTGGAAAGATAAGATGGCAGAAAGACTGTGGCTGGCTGGGCTGAGGCGCTCACAGTGCATCCTAAAGGCAGTGGAGAGTCAGGGAACCTGGCACAGTACCATCTTCTGGCTTGTGCTTTAGGGAACATGCAGGATGAGCTGTAGAGAACAGACGCCGGGAGCAGGAGGGCTACAGTCACAGGAGGTTATAGACAAGACAGGTGACCATGGGGATGGAGGAGAAAGAAGGAGACACACAAGGTGGAACCGTGCAGAGCATTAGGCATGTGAGGCCATAACAAGATTCTAGGAAACCTGTTTTCATAGTGTTTGCTACAAGGAAAATGCTTCCTACAGTTCATGCAACCTTAACACTTCTTTGGTGTCATTTAGGTAACTCAGTAACTTGTAAACTATATTACTCCATTCACAGAGTGGCATGTGCCAAGCAAGCTTACTGTAGAGGAATCTTGGTGGTCAGGGGGCCGAAATGTGAAGGAGGATTTAGAGGGAAGATGCCTAGGCTTACTTTTCTTTTCTTCCATCACTGCATACCCTGGAGAAGTTAATATTACATGTAAAACCTGGCACTGTTCCCTATTCCTCACTGAAACCTTGATTAGCTCCTGATGTAAAAGGCTGAAATTTGTTTGAAATTCTGTTGTTTTCACAAGTGGAGAGGACTGGTGATCTTTCAATGCACACAGTTTTCTAGGCAGCTACCATCCCTTAGTAACAAGACTTATTTTAAAACTAGTCAAGAAAAGTGTGACTGACAGGAAGAAGACAGTCAAATAGATCTCATCTCATGATCAAGATGAGATCTATTTCCTGCAATATTAGAATATAAAAGCCAAGAGCCAGAGTAAAAAAGTATATTAATGAAAAAGTCTGAAAAGTGATCTGGAAGAAAAAGTTTTCCTACAACATCGAGATGAACACCTGCTTTCTGTTTCTGCTCTTGTCACAATGTCAGTAACATAACTACTAGTAAGAAGATGGAGGACCCACAGGTTCCTCTGGGGTTCTGAGACGTCCTCAGCATCAGCTCATACTAATGATTCCCAGCAGACAGCTTAGAATCCTGACGTGTTAAAGCTTCAATACAATGACAACCCATTTATTTACTAGGAGTGAAGAGAGATGGTGATGAGAAGTGGTGCACAGTGCAGTGGACAGAGGGTCGGCCTCAAAGCCAGACAGATGTGAGCTCAGGTCTGGCCTCTGGCCACCTACTCATTTAGTGCTCTTGTTAACTCTCTAAAACCACAAGTTGCAGAGAAGTTGGCAACCTGTATGGGAAGAGGGAGTTTTCTCACAAGGGAGCTCACTGTAATAATGAAATCACAGGTCCAGTCCCTAACCCTAGGACAAAACTCAATGAAGCAAACAGAGCAGCATTTGACCTTCACTCACTGCCTACACACAAATATAGGACAAAACCCACTAACTTTGTAGTCTTAATATAAGAGTACTTACTCAGTTCCAAGAATATCACAGATAGGGGAAACAAGAGAAGCTGAAGCACTTATCTAAGATCGCAGTTTGTCACAGAGAATAAGACAGATTCTCCAGCATCCTCATAAGAACCTTACTGACCAAATCACTGACCAGCCTCCCCCAAAGTATCTGAGCTCAGTTCTTTAGTAAATAAAGCAAGGTCGAATGTTTTTAAACACAATACCTTCTCTCCCTCTTCCAGCAGGCGAAGTAATGTTGCGTTATCTGTTTTCTCTTCTTCTTCTATGGAACTGCCCTCAGCAATCTGGTCTTGTAGTTGTTCCTGGTTTTCTTCATCTCCCCCATCAGGAGCAGAACGAGATCTTTTCAGAGGAGGTTTAACCAGACCTGTAATGTCATTACCAAATAAATCATTGTTACTGTCACAGGGACTAGTTTTGCAGTGAGATCCTTTTCTCCCATAGTTTAAGGAATTGGAATTCAAACTTCTCTGATGCAAAGTCTTTGGCAGGTGCAAACCACAGTGGGCTTATCTGCTACCATACAGCACCCTAAAGAGAAACAACTGGCATGCTTACACGATTCTCTAAGGCAAGATTCTCAATGAGGAGAGAATAAAAATAACAGAGAAGCAGAAAATAAATTAAACAAATTACTTTTATTAAAATGTCAAAAATATAAAAATGCCCATGTTAATGCCTCTTTCTGGCACACAGGTAACCCTAGATTCTCAAAAATTCTGTCAGGATTGTACAAGCTTAGGCCAACTCTACCACACGGGGAAGGCTCCGAGTGTGGTCCCCACAACAGACTGCACACACAACTAGGTCTCTTTCATAATGAATGATAAATTCTCAGGAACGGTTGCATGTATTGGATGTGCACTTCTTGATTTTATAATTATGTAAAAAAGCAGTAAATGGTTTCAGCCCAATGGAAATATGAGTGTGAATCTGAACATATGCAGCTACTTCAGGAGGAATCATTACTTGCATTAATTGGGATCTAGCCCAGCCTAGCTGAATGTAGAGAAGTTAGCAGTGAAATTTTTGCCACAGCAACTAATGAAAAAGATAAAAATACAATATGGATCTTAATCCTTTTGGCCTCCTTCTATTTCCACAGTGATGACAGCAGAGTGCTTAAAAAAAGGGAGGGGGAACAGAAGGTGCTAAGAATTTCAGTTTACTTTTACCTATAAATATTAACTTAAATGTTGATATTCTAAATGTGCAATCTTTGTTCAACAAGTAACAGCAGACACATGACTGAATCATATCCATATTGACATTCTTACTATAGATAAAACAAATAAAAACAAAGGAACCACAGATAATTAGAAAGACAGCTTACAGATCCTCTTTATAAAAGTGAATAAAAGAGTAAATAGAGCTGGCTTTATCATATCCCCAAAGGCAAAAACATGTCTTTTCAAGCGGTATCTGGTCATCTCACCTTGTAGGCTTAGAGATAATTTTAAATAGATTTAAATATGTATATGTGTGCGCATATATATATATATATATATATATATGTATTAGAAAATATATCACAGAAATGTTAAAGTATTTACTTAAATTCATGTAGTAAATTAATAATGGAGTTGTTGGGAATACAAATTTCAACACCTAATCCATTTTTCTTTCTACTTGATTATATAAAAATCTATTAACGTTGAATCAAATTTCATTTTCCCCACAAAGAAAAGCAAATTTAGATAACAGAATCCTAGTAATTTCTGATGATCATCCCAATTTCAGGAATCCTAGAATCTGAGAAAGGGACGTGATCTCAGTGGTCATGTAATGCAAACCACACATAGATGGAAGGACTCTTCACTATAGCTCAGCCATAAGTGGTCAGGCAGCTTCTGCCTGATGACCTTGAAGGAGGAGAACCCCCCACTTCACTTCTGGACAGCTCTGACAGTAGTAAGTTCCCTTAACATGGAGTCTAAGCTGCCCCTTTTGAATGTCCTCTCACTGCACCCCACACCACTGCTCTTGGGCCGAACAGAATGAAAGTCAAACATCTCTTGTCCACATGATGGCCCTTCAGTTATCTGAAGGCAGCTATCAGATTGCCCCCTGAGCCTTCTATTCTTCTGGCTGAGAATACCTACTGCCTTCAGTCACTTTTTCTATGACATGGACTCAAGGCCCTTCACCATCCTGATGACCCTCTTCTGGACCCTCTGCAGCTTATCCATGTTCTTCTTAAATCATGGTCTCCAGATCTGAACATAAGACTCCAGATAAGGTCTGAAAAGGGGAGAGTTCTGTGGGACCATTATCTGGAAGCCACGTCTCTCCTAATTCTGTTCCACATCACATGAGCTTTTTTGGCTGCTACATCACCCTGCTGACTCACACTGAGCCTGGAGGTCAACACAACCCCCAGATCATATTCATGACTGCTGTCTAATTCTATCCACTTGGAAAAACCCCTAGCTGTAAAAATTTAGGGCAATCTCTTTAGCCCTAGAAATGAGATGACCACTTCCTGATGGTTACAATGCATCAGTGACAAACCCAGAAATTGTCTATTAGAGTGTTAGCTTAAAGTGACAAAGTGCACTAGAGTGTGATGAATTATGGGTGTGACCATCAAACAGCTGACCAACACATAACACACATTGGAAAACACTTAAGTGATGCTTCGGCACAGAGATCGAACCTACACAATCCTGAAATGAGTACTTATTCCCCAGTCACCTCAGGATCAGGAAATTAATCATGGCCCTCTACTAATCATGGCCCTATTTCTTCATGTTCTAACATGAAAGAATTTGAAAGCCAAGCAGCCCGTGAAAGACTAACAGAGGCAAACTATCTGTTTCCATGAGCCACAAAGAGGCAGCCTGACCTTTAACTTTGGCAATGGTGTCTTCCCCGTGCTCTGGCTCCTGCTGTGTGGACTCGCCTTCCGAACTTTCTACAATGGCATCTTGGACAAAGGCTGGATTTCCCGATGCTAGTCGCATGTAGTATTCTTTGCTGTCATAGCTGACTGCCCTCCGGTATCGTGTGGGCTTCTAAAACATAATCAAGGAAAGCCTCATCAAACCATCTGTCCATGGAACAGGAGAGCTAGAAGCATTGAAAATCTAAGGTTACTGAGAGGAGGTGCCATATAATTTTATGTTACCTATTTCGCAGATGTTAGTTAGTAAGCAGTAAGTACAGAATTTTCTTTAATATGATGAAGATATGAGAACTTACTCTAACTGTGGCCAAGTGAATGTCCTGTGAAGAAGCAATTTTTGTATCTTGTCTTTTGTACTGTAAGTTTATATATGAATATTTTAAAGAGTTAACCAAATATTATAATGATGTCCCTATTGGGAAATGATAAAAATGTCAATAGTTCTGCACCCTCAGAAAAAGTGATTAGCAATGGGAAGCATTGGAAAAACTTCCTTTGCAGAACTATACACATCACTGGGTGGGCTGTACTCCTCACATACAGCCCCTTCCAAATGCACATGCAGAAATTTACCTTTCTAGGAGTCTTTTGAATCTTGTGTTTGTATTTCCTACTCAGCCTTAATCTTTCAATTAGAAATGCTCAATCCTTTACTCTATTAAAGATCCATTAAAAAAAAAGATCTATTTTTTTCTCCCTGTACAATTTTACTCAGTTAGTAAAGGTAAATTATTTTTAATTTTAAGCCCCTATGTTTTGTCTTTTGAAATATTCCAACTCTTCCGGTTTAGAGTAGAATCTTCCAGGCCTTGGGTGATTGGGATGATGGTTTATTGGTATCTGAACTATTTCTTTCGGGATGTTTGCAGTATTTTTTTTTTGTTTAACTATGTTATGAAAGCTTTGGATTTTGGTCATGAAATTCCCAGCAATTTTCCTTTTGGAGCTTCTTTCCGGAGGTGATTGATGAATTCTATCTATCTTTACTTTGTTCTCTTGGGTCTAATATATCTTAGGCAGCTGTCATTCAGGATTTCTTAAAATATAATGTTCAGGTTTCTTTTTTATCATGGCTTTCAGGGAGTCCATTGACCTATTTTTCAGGTCAGTTATTTTTTATAGCAGAGATTTTATGTTTTCTTTATTTTTTTCTTCAGTTTTTTTATTCTGTTCTAGTACTTTTTTTTCTGTTTCAGTCACTCATTTCTTTTTGATCCATCCCAGTGTTCAGGGAATCCGCTACCTGAGTAAGTTTTTACCACTTTCTGTTCTAAGCTACTTATTCTGCATCCAGTTCTCTCCTCTAGAGCTTTTATTTCACCTTTTTTTTAATCTCGTTTCTTTTATTCATTCATTTATTCACTCTGTCTTTGTGGAAAACCCATTTCTTCCTCTGACTCTCTGCTTGACATTGTCATGGAGGCCCACATTTGGTGTATCTACTGTCATTCTTTCCCTCCATTCTTAGTTCCTGAATTGGAGGCTCTGTGCCAGGGACAGGTTCCACCTCCATCTGGCTTCTGGGAGTGTTGCTGGCCCTAGTGGGTCTGGACCTTAGTCCCCTGGGTAGCTGTGTACCAGCCCTGGGGAGCTCTGAGGTTCAGAATGCTGGAGGCCAACAAAGATCAGCTGAAAGATTTCCATGGTCTTCTACCTATCTCCTGCTTTCCCTAAAAGGGGTCCCCTTTACTAGCCATGCTCTCGCTTCTATTATTCACCCATATAAACCTCATCTACTCTTTGGGTCAACAGAGGGCAGTTTCTGAATATAATCTTCTGGATTTGTGATTTCATCAATGTGGAGAACTCCTAATGTGGAAGGCCCTCCACTGCTCCAGATGAGCAACTCACTCTGCTTCACATCTTATAGTCTCAGGGATGGTCACAGAACAAACATATATCAAAATAGGACTTCAAATAACATGAGGTCTTCCTGAATTGAAAGCTGTCTCTCTACTCATCACACTAAGCTGCCTCATGGGACTAACTCTTCTTCCAAGGTCCTATGTTCAGGTACACTCTACATAATGGTGCCCCAACTAACGCTGTCTTCCAATAAAGTCACATGGACTTTAGATTATAAGCAAGGTACACTCTAGAGTCACAAACCCTCATAGTTGCTCATCTGCTCAAATGATCATTCATTTATAGTATTCCAAAGGAAGTGACCAATACCATGCCCCATAATATCCTTTCTGAACAAATTAATTACTGACATTGTGAGAAGAATTCCTTTATTCATGAAACAAAATTAAATGTAACTCTAGCTTCACTTCCTACATCCACCAGTGTGAAAGAAGACACATGGTTCATGAATTAAGTTACAATTTAAATAAATTATCATGAAATTAGGAGGGGCATCTAAAAAAGGAATAGTAGTGAGCTGCAGGAAACCCTTAGACATACTACAAGGAGAATCATATTCTCTTCTTATTTAAAAATGGTTCTCTACTTGCCCTGTTAACATTTCTCCTTAAAACACAGACAATATAAAGGTAAGAGTCTGAATAGCTTGTGAGATTAAACACCAAGATCACAGACCCAATGAAGGGAAGTTGCTCATCTAATCTAATTATTATATGGAGTGTGTTTCAGAAAATGAAGATAGTTCTGATATAGAAAACTACCTTCTCTTTAAGTCCATAACAATACAGGGGAATGAACTTTAAATGAAGAGTAGGAATGATAAACAGGGAATATAATTTAAACAGTACAAAAATAAAATACGTAAAACAAAATAAAAACTTTAAGAATTCTGCAACAGTGAAAATCAAGAACACTAGTATAAGCCTCTTATTCTATGGGGATAAGAACCTTTTAAAAAGTAGGGATACTGAAGTACTGACGAAGCATTTATTTCAAATTAAATGAAGGCAGAGGTAGGGAATAGAAATAAAAAAGCATCTAGGAGATCACTGCACAGAGCTGTAATTCTAAGCTATCGGACTCTTTCTTTAACCACTTTTGGACATTACAGTGTTTTCTAAGAAGCATTCCAACTGCATTCAGCTGGCCGACAGAGAATAACAAAATAACCTATACATATTCAAGTCCTAAATTTTAAAAGGTTCATTCTTTCTGATGAATAACACCTTTTTTGGCCCTTATATCATACACCTTGGCATTCCTTCCCCACCTCCACCACCAAAAAAAAATCTTGAATTTTATAAGGTTCAGTCTTCTATGTAAATCACTAAACAAATAACATTTATCAAGCACGACCAATTACTAAAGCCAACATAAGTTTTATTAGGAGCAGTGAAAATTTAGCCTGTTAGTGAGCAACACACAGATTCTACAGAAATGATTAGGCAGACTGGCAAAGGACAGAAGGGCAGATTTCAGCAAGAACCTACGAAATCTTTAAACCTTCAAGTATTTATTGAGAAAGCAACTTTGAAAACCAATCTTTTAAGTTAGTTTGGTCTATCATGCATTAAAACTGTGCATGTAGCTGACATTCTTTTATGTGACTTTATGCTTTACCTTTTGAGGAATGGTATCATCAGGAGTGTCAAGCTGCTTACTTGGGGTGGCAGACTGAAAACAGGGGATTAAGTACAGAGAGATCAGAAAAAAATCTCGTGTGTGTGTGTGTGTGCGCGCGCGTGTATACATGACAGCAAGGCCTTCTTGAGTTATTGGTGAAATATGAGCTAGATATGAGCTATATACTCAAAGAAAGTAAATTTTGAAGTCTAAGCTACTTGACATGATGAAATTTTTCATTTATGACTATTTTATGAATGATACAAAATAATTCAAATATCCATTGTTGTTGAAGATCAGTACAAACTCTTAAAACTCTCACTATATGTGTGTGTGTATATATTAAAAAATGCAAAACCTAAAAAAAAAATCACCTTGCATATGGCTTGATATAGTACTAGCTTATTTGATTCTCACAACAACCTTGGTAGGGAGTTTCTATTATTATCTCCATTTTACAGATGAGGACACTGAGGCAGATAGAGGTTAAGTGACTAGCCAAGGGTCATAGGGCTAGCATCTGAGCTGGAATGTGAACTTAGCCTCTAGATTCCAGGTTCCATGTTCCATGTTCTATCCAGTGTCACCTGATTGAAATCCACAGACTAGAGGATCTCAAACTTTTAAGTCTGGTAACCGCTTAACATTATAAAAAATTACTGAGGAATTAATAGAATTTTTCTTTATGTGAGTTTTATCTGTTGATATTTACCACATTAGAAAATAACTGAAAAATAAAAAACATTCATTTGAAAATAACAATATACCTATTACACGTTAACATATGTTACATATTTTTATGAAAAATACTTATATTTTCCAAAAATCAGTGTAAAGAGAGGCACTTAAAAAAACCTTTTAATGGCTGGCTTAATAGAGCAGCTGGATTCTCATATTTGCTTTTGCATTCAATCCGTTGTGATATAATAATCACAATAAACACAGAAACAGCTAGGCATTTACACAGCACCTACTGTGTGCCTAGCACTGTGCTAAGGCTTCACAAATATCACCGCATCTGATCCTTCCAACGACTCTGGGAGGCAGGTGCTGTCCTCATCTCCCTTTTAAACTCGAGGGAAGTGAAGCAGAGGTTAGTGAGGAGCCTTCCCCAAGGGCACGTGGCTAGTAAGTGTCTGATGCCAGATTCTGAGCTTGGGTCTTCCTGCCTCCAGGCCCACTGTGCCACCAACTGCCCCTTTGCTTGTTTTGGTTGAATATATGAAGAAAATCCAGACTAATATGAGTGTAGCTGAAAAAGGGAAGAGTATTTTATTTGTGTTTTTTTTTTTTTATTTGGAGGGGGGAAGACAGGGCAATTGGGGTTAAGTGACTTGCCCAAGGTCACACAGCTAGTAATTATTAAGTGTCAGAGGTCAGATTTGAACTCTGGTCCTCCTGACTCCAGGGCTGGCGCTCTATTCACTGTGCCACCTAGCCGCCCCAAGGGAAGAGTATTTAATAGGCAAAAAACACTTTTACATTAACATAAAATACTGTTTTTTAATCTCTTGGACCCCTTCAAAGGCTCTCGAGGACCTCCACTGGTCTATGGACCATATTTTGAGAACTGCTGCAACAGAAGGTACAAAAACCTAATGCTCAATAGTCTCTTCACATGGGTAGAAAGTAGGATTGCCTTGTTTAATTGAAGACATATAACAAGCAGCAACAACTCACAATTACACAGGAATTTATACTGGAATCCAGACTGGACCTGTGATTTCATTAACACATGGAACTCCCAGACAAGGAAACTCACTACTCATATATAGGCTGGCACTTTCTCTGCAACTTGTAGCCTTAGCGGGCTCCCTGGGGCAGGGCAGTGGGAGGCTACATAACTTGTACAAGGTCACACAGCCAGGACGTGTCAACCTTGAATTCAGGTCTGTCTGGCTCTGAGACCAGCTCTCTATTCACTACAATAAAAGTCTGCAAAGCTCTTCACATATATTATGTCATCTGAGACTCAAGATAAACTTCATAATATGAGAAGTACAAGTACTTCCCCCTTCATTTTACAGATGGGAAATCTGAAATTCAGAGAGGACAAGAACCAAATTCTGCTTCTGAAGCTTTCTAGCTATGGGACGCTGGGCAAGTTATTTATTATTCAAGTTATTTAAAATCCCTGGCCCTCAGTTTACTCATCTGTAAAAGAGGACGTTGTACCTGATGGCATCTAACGTCCTTTCAAGTTCTAAATTTATGCTGCTATGTATGATTTGTGCAGATCACAGAGCTAGTCAAGTGACAGAGGCAGAATTTGAACCCAGGCCTCTCTGATGCCAAATCCCACATTCTTTTAACAGCTCAATGCTGATCCAGCTAACACAGATAAATAGTGCTAATGAAATATGCAATAAAATAAAATTCTTGTTAATGAAAAACTAAACCAAGCCTTTACCCTAAATACCTTACTAATTTATCTTTTTTTCCAGCTCATTATCTGGAGTGATTTAGCACAAAATGCGTGCTGCCAGAAAGATAACCACATCAAGAGCTTTAATCCAGCACAAACCAAACAAAAAAAAATCCAGAATAACTAAAAGGAAGCAAGAGAATGTATTTTTAAAACTTGAATATCATTTTATATTTTACTCAAATTGTGCTTTTTGACACAAAACCCAGGGGTTGGTCATTTCTCTCTCCTATATTAATAGCCAATTATTGAACTGGTACTAAGGATTTTCCCCTTCTTTTCCTCATTTACAAGTCAACCCCCTAGGTTACTCAGGCAGCCTTTCAAGTTCAGGGCTCATGAGAAGATGACCCAACTAGAAAACTCAGAACTGATCAAAAAGGTAAGGAAATTTTAGTTTAGGTGGCCTCTGTGGGAGTTTTTGTCATTTTAAAAATTCAATTAAGTCTAGATATGAATCCTTCTTCATTGGTCTCATATCAGAAATCCTTCTAGGTGACAGGACTAGGTTAGGTGGGGGAGAAACAAGAAAACGTCCCTGACCTAAAGGAGAACAAGCACATCCTCAGAAGGTGATGGGGCAGACGTGCATAGAGAAAAGCCAATGCAAAGTGTATGCAGAGGAGACAACCCAGATTCTGAGGACACTAGAAGGTGGCAGTGAGGGGTCCCATGATATGGCCCTGAGCAGACAAGGCCTTCTGGGAATGCAGGACAATCTAGGTCAGGGGCAGGAGGTGCCACGCCACGTATGAGCAGAAACAGGGGGCCCTTTTGGCTGAAATGTTGAGTGTGTGAAGGAGTAAAGGTCTGGTGGAGCTACACAGGGAGCCTTTCAAAGACGGTGGAAGAATTAGTATGCTAACCAATGGGAAGAAGATGCCCTTGGAACTTCTGAAGCAGCTGACTGCCATGGCCAGACCTGTGCTTCAGGCATATCACTCTGGTGTGGGAAGGCTGCATGGGAAAAAGGAGAGACTTGAGCCAGAGGTCAATGAGATGCCTGGCCACTGCACTTGTTCAGATGGGAGCTAAGAAGGGCCGGAATTACAATGGCAGCTCAGAACATAGAGAAAAAGGGACAGACGGAAGTGATGTGGGAGAGGAAGAATCAATAGGATCTAGCAATCTGTTGGCTGTGTATGGTGATCCCAAGGGGTCAAACATGTGGGTAACAAGAAAGATAGTTGCAGAAGCCCTGAAATCCACCTCTGGATGCCTCCCTGGGGTTGACCCAGGATTTTTAAAGGCATTTCCACCACAGCACCAGCATCCATAGGACCTATCACGCAAGAAAGATTTCAAATATGGATATGTCTATCAACGAACAATCTAGGGAATTTTCAGAGGCTCAATATCAGAAGGCTGTCCACCAGTGAATAAGAGATAGAGGAACAGCAGTCTGCATTTGGTGATGGCTATGGGATTAGATTAAAAAAAAAAACCTGTGAAATAATAGTATCTGTTATAAGGTCACGGGCCTATAATCAATGCTGGTAAAAAAGACTTTGAAAATACGCAAAAGAATAATTTTCTTTGTGTAGATACCTAAAACCAGAAACTGTCTGGGTGTTTGTTAAGCACAGAATGAAAAAAAAATAAAAGGGTCTGAGGGAAAATGTAGTTAGCTCTAGGTCGTCTCCAATTGGCAGTGTTGTGGTCAGGCTCTAGAAGGAAAATGCTCATCTTTGCAAAGAGCAGCAACTCCAAATGACCTTTTAAGCAGAGCTTTTAGCAGAGAGGGGCCCTGGAGGGATGTTCCCCTCCAGACACATATCGGCCATGTTAACCAGGTCTCAGTGACTCAGGCGACTCTCTAAGACTATCAGTTGTGAGAACGTGCCAAACTTCCTATAATCAATGAAATCACAAGTCCAATAAAACAAGTATAATGAAGCAACATCGTACCAAATACTACTATATTCCACAGTTCTGTCCATCTCCCAAACACACTAGTTTTAATTGGAAAGAAAATAAATTAGCAATCTGCTAATTAAAACGAAGTCAGGATTTCAGGCATGGTGTTTTTGGTAATTCAGATAATAGCCTGAGAAAGTTTACAAAAGAACAGAGAAATCGGAACAGCTACTATCAAACAGAACCACACATACTCACCAACACATTTGTCTCTTGTTCAATTTCTGGCACATAAGGGTAGTGGTTGTAAAACATGTCATTCCGGACCATTTTTTTCCTCATTCTGCAAGGCCCTTCTGTCATCTCCAGCATCCATTTGTCCAGATGGGAGCCAATGGGAGGACCCCACAAACCTCTTTCCCGCAGCAGCTCATACTCGATTTGGCTCCATTCCTCTGTCACGTATTTCAGGGCATTTTGCTGACGCTACAAATGTGAAGATTTCCAAATTGGTATCCAATCAAAGTAGCAGTAGTAATAATAAATCTAGAAATAGCTCAGAAATGAGCTCATATTTGGAAATAAGAGTTTTTGGCAAATAGTTTTTGCCAAGATTATTTAATTATGACTGAATCAAGGTATACCATTTTATGAGAATGGAAGAATTTGTTTTGATGAAGAAATATGATTAGCACTAAAACATATTATAAGTATATGGCAAAGAAAACCTATACACACTTCTCTGATGCTTCACTATGGCTTAGAAATGACCCCGAACTTCAAGAGTCTGCTAGCAAAGCATAAGCTCTAAATTACAGTGGTTCTCAACCTGTGGGTCGCGACCCTTTTGGGGGTCAAATGACCCTTTCACAAGGGTCGCCTAAGACCATAGGAAAACACATATTTCAGATGGTTTTAGGAACCGAGACACTGCTCCTCTATCTGTCTCCAGGCAGGTCCGCCCACATGCAGATGTGCCCACATATGAGTATTAAAGGGTCGCGGCATTAGGAAGGTTGAGAACCACTGTAGACCACGGAGCAGAAAAGCCAGGCCCGGTGACAGGTTCCACAAACATTTAGTAAGTGCCCCTTTGAGCCAGGAACTGAGTCAGAAAGAACAAAACAGAACAGTCCATGCCCTTGAGGAGCATGTGGATAAAACATTCATGAATAAGTATGCTATGAGGAATGGTGAGGATGAAGAGAACACTAAGAACTGAGGGAAGAGATCTGTGTCAAGGAATGCTTCATGGAGCAAGTGGAACCTTGAAGAAAACCAGGGATAAGGAGGGGGTGCATCACAGACACAAGCTTGTGTATCTCCTCAAGAGTCAAGTTCAGGAAACAGTCTGGCTACAACAGGGACTCCATACATGGGAGTAGAATGAAATAAAGCCAGAAAGGCAAGGGGAAGCAAGACTGCATAGGGCCTTAAATGCCAGAGAGATCAACAATTATCTGAGGACCATCCTAACCAAGAACAGGTGTAATTACAAAAGGGCTAGGCCCCTATGTAGATAAGGGGGAACAGCAGGTCAGGAAGGCCATCTCTTAAGGTGCGTGGGGATACACTATCCTTCTATTCTCATAAAACAGGATACCTTGATTCAGTCATAATGAAATGGTTTTGGTAAAACTAATATAGGCAGCTTTTATTTGTTTCTGATACAAAAATGAAAAACCTGCTTGACGATAGGAATTGATTGTATTAGTTACAAAAACCAGTGACATCTGAACACAATTTCTGTTCTGGATGTTGAAGGGTAGCTACTCATCTCTTCTGGCACAGTAGCACTGACCACAGCAGGGAGAAAGTCTTGACCTTCCATGGTTGGCTAATAAACACAGTCTTTTGAGTATGACCTGAGAACTTATGAACTAATTGACAGAAGGTGCTGGAAGACAGCCATAGAAACACTTTAAGGAATTCTAGGTGACAGACTAGACAATTAACCAGGTGAAATTTCCTATTATTCTCCTATTAAACATTCTAGGAATATATGTGTATCCCTGATCAGTAAATTATATTTATCTGTGTGCACACATTATCAATCCTCTAAATAGTAAGGAAAAATTGTAGAAAGAGGCAATTTTTGTGTATCTTTCTTTCTACCTCCTTCAGCATCTAATACAGTTCTCTACATATGTTAAGGAATACTAAATACTGGCTAATTACTTTGTATTGCTAAGTAATATTTATTTCAATGAAATTAATATGAACTGAGTAATACAGTAAAACCAATTCTCACTACAGAAAATTAGGCGGTTTTACTTCAGCCAAATCATCCTAATCAGAAGCTGACACTGTTGACAAGCCTCTTCTCCTGGTTACTCTCTCCTTACTGTGTGTGCCACAGTCCCCACCGGCTCCTCTCCTAACTATCCTTCCTCTGCTTCTTCTGAGGGAGCAATACTTGTGACATACCCCTTAATCATGTCCGGGCCTCCCTGATGCTTTTTTTGGGTGGAACAGATCAACTCAGTTATCATCTCTATATAGAGTCAGCCTTCACCATTAGAGTGTCCTCAACTGCATGGTGGGGCTCTCCTCTCAGATACTGCACAGGGATCTCCAACTCAACAGGTATAAAAAGGAGGTCATTCCCTTACTTCCCATTTGTCACGTACTGATCTGGATAAATTAATGCCATCGTTTCAGTTTCAACGTACAGTGAAAAGTGATAGTGGGAGAACGTGGAAAGGGCAGAGGCAGGTTTGTGTTTGTCTTAGCATTCCTGGCTTCTAGCAGGGATCTTGTCTATAAAGGGCATTTAATAAATACTTGTCAGATTTGGAAAGTCCTTCATGATCTGGTTCCAGTATATTTTTCTAAGCTGGTTTTCTATCACTTTCTCTCCCATCCTCGACACAGAAGCAAACCTGGCCTTCTCCTGCTACACATATATGATGTTCTCCATGCCTGGCCTGCTCTCCTTCCTCCTTTCCTCCTTAGGGAATCAAGAGCTCCCTTCCACGCATCCCTCCTTTCTTATCCTCAGGTGTTGCTACTGCCTGTCCCCCCCCTCCCATCTAAGCCAAAAAAACTGACTTTGCATTGACTTTATGTGCATTTATGGGCCCACATGTTGTTTTCTACCAGTAAAATGCAGCTTCCTTGAGAGCAGGAACTATTTCATTTTGTCTTTCTATTCCTAGTACAGGGCGTGGTGCCTAGCACATAACAGGCATTTAATAAAAACTTGTAAATAAATACTTATTGAATTAAACCGCACTAGAGATCTATTGTCTACATAGACACCACTCTGGAATGCGACACTCCTTGATATTTGATTTTAAATTTTAAAAAACCTCGTTAAACAGCCATGATATTACATAATGACACAGCAAGACTTTGATAATATTTCTGAAAATAAGTACACAATACATTGTTGTGTTGTTGCTGTTCAGTCATGTCCAGCTCTCTATGTCCCCATTTAGGGTAATCTCGGCAAAGATAATGGAACAGTCTGCCATTTTCTTCACTAGCTAATTTTACAGACGACAAGATTGAGGCAAACAGGTCACACAGCTAGTAAGCATCTTGAAGCCAGATCTGAACTCAGAAGATAAGTCTTCCTGACTCTAGGCCCAGGTATCTATCCACTGAACCACCTAGTGGCCCACATAAAAAATGCTAAATAGTAAATTCACATAAATACAATATCAGATGTGCTCAACAAATTTCAGGAAGTATAATTTTTAAAATATTACTAGTTGCTTCAAAAAGACCACAAATATTTAGGATAATTTATTCAATAACTATAAATTATACAACTTGGACACTATAAGATTCATTTTTCCATTTTGATTATTAAAGAGAACACCTTGAACAGATCTTGTTTCTTTATTAACTCTCAAAGCACTTTTAGGCCATTTTTTATGCTACTTTCTAATACTCCTGTTAAGCCAGAAAGAGTTAAGTAAGTACCAACTTCATTATCTTCTCTTTTTAAGTAGGGGATAAGAGCCAGTAAAAACAGGATACAAAACTAATTTGTGCTGAGCCCAAGAGCTGATTTCTACTTTACGTTTCAGATACATTTTACCTAGAGAAGAGTCAGAATATTCCCCAAGATAATAATAATAATAATAATAATAATAATAATAATAATAATAATAATAATTTGAGGTTAGGCTGGTGTCTGAACAAATTAGAGTGACTTTGCTACATTCTTACCTCCTGGTACTCTTTGTA
Source organism: Pseudochirops cupreus (assembly GCA_028627135.1). NCBI lineage: Eukaryota > Metazoa > Chordata > Mammalia > Diprotodontia > Pseudocheiridae > Pseudochirops > Pseudochirops cupreus. The sequence goes on from CM053583.1 coordinate 186,065,865, forward strand.
TTGCGTGTCTACCAAGTCTCGGACAACAGCGATGTGCGTGAACATCCACTGGGAAATCTCCTAAGACATTGGGGGGGAGGGGGAAGAGTCTTAATATCATATGGAGATTACAGTGCAAAAGAGCTAACTGACATTTAGTTGAAAGGTAACTGATTAAAATTCTATTAAAAAACCTGCACAGAAAGAATACCACAACTAAGACCGTGTGATGAATACCCACTAATTCCTAGTATCTTAATGCTTTTCACAATTGACTCAGGTTTTACAATTGAGATGTTGCAGAGATGACTGAGAAAAAACCATGAACCATAGTTTTTTGATTTCACCTCTAGATACAGCAGCCAAATAGCAGACAATATGTCAGCCTATTTGAAGTCTGAGTAAGTATGGAATAATTTCATTTCCTTGCAAAAGCCAAAGTAAAAAATATGTTATTTTTTATTAGGTTTTCATCTCATTGTCTATTTTGAAGCTATATTTCCCTGAATAGATCGAAGATTTAGAGACAGTGGGGTCTTCTGAATCATCTAAGTCAGGGCTTCCTAAATTTTTTCCACTCATGATCCCTTTTCCCCTTCAGAACAGCTGGGTTCCATGGCCTTGGGGTATGTGCAGAGTGAAGTGTTTATGCTTTGTGTTCAGAACCAAGGCTGCAATCAAGTTGCATGATGCAACATGGGTCAGAAAGAAACACTTTAGATTTATCACATGTTCGATTTTCAATTTTTTGGTCATTGCACATTCAGAAACATTTTACTGTTGGCACACACAGTTTAAGGAACTCTGAAAACCAACCATCTCATTTTATAGTTGAAGAAACTATAATCCCCAGAGGTTAAATGACTTGGCTAGGATCAAGAAGTATTGAGTGGAAGAGTCAAGATTAAGAGGAAAGTCTCAGAACCTATACACTTATACACTGTTATCGATTTTATTCACTTGCATTCTAACATGAATGCTAGACTTTGCACCCCCAGTGAAATCTGAGCCATGTGAGAAGTTCTGCCACTCTGGATTAATCCTTTCATGAAACGCCTGATCAGCAGAACAAAAAAGAAATGGTTCATTCTAAGTCATTTATAAGGACAATGCATACTTTCTGCTTGAATCTGTCACCCTCTAGGACTCTTTGCAGTGGAACCCCACAACTCACCTGTGTGGAGAGATTGTGCTTGTTGAGGCCACTCTCCTTTCGATTCCTCCTGGATCCCGTTAACTTTGAGAGGCCAAAACCACTGCTGACGCGGGACAGCTTGGACTGTGTGCTTGGCACAAGAGCTTCTCCTCGACTGATGCATTTCTTCTCATGGGCTATGGAATTCAAATGTGATTGTGGTTAGTTCGTGTTGCTTATTGTAAATATCAGGGTTTTAAAAGCTTGTAATGTCCCACGTGTAGCCTAAATGAAACCATCATTAATCTACCTGCTGTTGTCCCATTAATCCTATTCATTTCCAAAATTCTAAGAGAATGAAGGTCTATGTTGGGATATTTTCTTATTAACTAATAATGCTGCAATATCTCTCATTAATCAACTAATTCAATTTCAATTTGATAAACGTGAGAATAAATGTTGTTTAACAAACTAGAAAAACCTTGTTTCCCTACTTATTTCACTCTATCCATAAAGCACCCCAATTCCCTAAGCTTAAATAGACTCAAAGTTATTGCCTCTGAGATCTATTAACAGCATGACACACAAAACGAAGATACAGGTACTTATTTACAGTGTATCAGCTCTGAGTCCTGGCAAATGGACTCAAAATGCACAGAGAGACATATTTTTGGAAATAGCCAATGTGGGAATGTTTTGCCTCATTATTTATATGTGTTAGGAAGGTTTTGTTTTTCTTTTTTTAACGGAGAAGGATTGGAAGGGAGATACACTGGAGGGGGGGACCAAATAAGACAAAGGGAGCACAGAAGCATTTTTGGAAAAATGCATAGAACAGGACAGAAGCAAACACTGACACACAGGACAGCTCTGAAAGTTACACACTGAACTTACTACATACCTAAAAGGAAAAGTAAGATGTGCCTAACAGAGATTTGTGGTTTGGTGTAGAATCCCTGTTTTCTGCTCTATTTTGCAGGTAGAAACACTAATTCTATTTAGTGTCTGTTGAATTAAGAATTTTAAAAATGAGTTATGAAAAGGCTCGCAGCCAAAGTCATCTTTAGTTATCACTACAACTTCTGAATGCTCAATTCTGGAAGTACAGAGTGAACATTCACTTCCTTAAGGATACCAATTAATCTCTTCTTAAGATAAGAGTCTCTCTAATTTGTTTATGATGTGACCTTTAAAGTGCTGAAGAATGACACGTGCAGAACCAGAACAATTTGTACAGCAGTAGCAACACTAGAAAACCAAACAACTGTGAGAGCTGTTAGAACACCGATCAATATAATAACTACTCATGATCCTAGAGGAGAGAAGATGAAATATGCTATACATTACAGAGAAGTGATCATCACAGTGCAGAATGACATGTGTCTGCGTCTGTGTCCACACACATTTGCACAGAGGCACTGACTGAGGGAATCTGTTTTGCTTGACTGTGTATTTGTTACAAGAAATGTTTCTCTCCCCAGGGGAGTTGTCGGTGGGAGGGAGAGAAATTAGATCTCTGATAATCAAAAAAAAATAAAAAGCGAAGTGTATGTGTGGGGTCCTACAAACTGGTGAGATTGCTAGTGGCTTTAGACAAAGGCATTGTATTATTAGTTTTCCTTAACTATTTGGTTTTTTTTTCTGTTTTTTTTTAAATTTTATTATAGTTTGCATCATTCATCTCCACAAGATTTTGAGTTACATATTTTCTCCCCATCTTTCCCCCACCCACCGCCCCAAAACAGCCATCCCAGTGTGTCCCCCCTCCCCCAGTCTACTCTCTCCTATGTCACTTTTTGGTAGGGCAGGATGGATCTCCCAACTGCAGTGCCTGTGTATCTCAAGTTCCAGTTGGATGTAGTCAATAATAATAATAATAATAATTGCATATATATGATGTGTATATATGTATATATGTATATGTGTATATATACACACACACACACACACACACACACACACACACACACACACACACACACACATTCATAACATTTGATTATGGAACTCCAGATTCCAGATTCTTTCTCCTC
>CM053583.1:186069511-186098643 GCA_028627135.1 Pseudochirops cupreus
GCTCAGTCCCCCTGCTGCCTGCAGGCCGCAGGCGGGAAGCTGCAACTGCAGAGGCAGGTGCAAAACCTCTGCCTTTCACTTTTCAGCTCTGGAAGCCTTCCAGCCGGACTGCTTATCTCCCCCTTTCACAAATCCCACTGGCAGCTGCTGCTAATCTGCTCTCCTGATAGGCTCCTCCACTCCTCCCATCCAGTCACCCCCAGGGCACAGCCGCGGCTTCATGGCAGGCTGGTTTCGGTTTGCAGTGCTGATATGATTCCTCTAAGCCAAGCTGACTTTAGTGGGAAGTATCTTTGTGTGCATTTTGGAGTTCTAGGATTGGTTTAGAGTCCTATTTTATGGGTATTTTGGTGTGGCTATGTGAGAGCTGCGATATGTTGCTGCTGCTACGCCGCCATCTTGGCTCCACCCCCCTCCTTAACTATTTGTTACAAGAGTTCTCACACAAATTGTGAGTCATCTATAATTGTAATTATAAAAACAAAAAAAACCCAATTAAACAACAAAAAAAGATAAGAGTCAAATAGTTCTCAGGAAATATGCTCTCTTGCTCCTTCTTCTGCCATCTGTCTGTTTAGCTGGCACACTGCTTAACACTCGTTAAAGTGACAATGTCTCAAGATAACTGGTGCTTCTGCGAGTGACTGGAAGAAGTGAATGAAGCTAAGGTTACCAATGGGACTGATGGTCATTTAACTGAACACCTTCTTAACAGGAATGACTAAAGCTCACCTCTCTGTGTGTAGACACAGATACAGACACAGACACAGACACACACACACACACACACACACACATACATACTTTGGACCAGATCTACGACCTCACTGATGCAGGAAATGCATCAGGAAGTAAACTCTACTAACACAGGGCAATGAGTTCTGCACTTTAAGTCACAGGTTGCCAGGCGCACTAAATGTTAAGCATCATAGATCTGGATCTGGAAATGGAGCTCTAAGATCTTCTAGAACAGCCCTTGACTTTCATGAGCAAACTCATGATTAAAGCCAAAGAGGTTCATGTGATTGGGTCCCATAGATGGGCAGAGGCAGGATCTGAACCCAGGTCCTCTCGTCAGCCAGAGCTCCTCCTACCACCCCACAATGCCCACGGAGCCCCTGGGCCTCCTAAGACATCACATTGTGCTGCTTCTCACCTCAGAAACAGCTGGAAACTGCCGCACAGGAACCTTGTATTGTACAGTGATTGAAAGCTGTTTATGCAACAACCCGTTTTCCTATAATCTTAGGCATTATTAACCTGGGGTGTGTGGAGTTTAAAAATGTATGTATCTGTGTGTATTACGTGTACACATACATCTCGATAATCATTTCAATATCATTTGGTTTCCTTTTTAATCCTACATATTTTATGCTTTTTAAAACACGATTCTGAGGAGTCCATAGGCTTTATCAAACTGAAAAAAGGCCTATGACACCAAATAGGATAATAGCCCTTGTCCTAGATGACAGATTCTCAGTATTATGTTAACAGACCTCTTCCTAAGACACTATATACTTTCCTCTTTTCTCATTCTGATTTCTTAAAATGACAAATAATCCCAACAGAGAAATAATGGTTTTATTTTTACACAGAAATGTCAAACTGCCCCGAGACCAATAAGAAAATTATTACAGTCTAGGAAATTATACACAAACAGCAACATTTTCAAGTCTGAAGAGGGTCAGAAAAAGATTATATATACATGAAATTATGTATCTGCTGTACACGACTTATTTTGATAATGTGACACCATAGAATCGACCTTGTCTTGCTTGTATGCATCCCCTTATGAACTCTATATTTTAAAATGCCCAGGTGCCAGATGGTACAGAGGAGGGAGAGCTGGGCCTGGAGTCAGGAAAGTCTGTGTTTAAACCCAGCCTCAGACTTGTAAGTTATGTGATCCTGCCTCAGTCTCCTCAACTGTAGAATTAGAACAATAATAGCACCTACTTCCCAGAATTATTGTGAGAATAAAATGAAATAAGATCTGTAAAGCGATTAGCAGAGTAAGTAGTACATAATAATTATTATTACTAAAAGGTTTCACTGACACTCTTTTCTTTCTGTTTCAACTCTCTATCTTTCTCAGTCCCTAGCTCCATACCCTCTTCTGCCTTTGAAAGTCTCTTCTTGCAACAAACAAGTATAGTCAAGCAAAATTTATTTGCATGAAAAGTATCGGTCCCATTCTGTAACTACAGTCTTTCATTTCACCCAGAGGAAGGAGGTATGCATGCTTCATCATCAGTCTTTTGGGATTATGGTTCCAGAAACCAGAAATCCACTGTTTCTACTTCTTTGCTATAACAAAATTTTTATTTTGCTAAATTTGTGTTGGTATAAATGGGTCCTTTATCTCTGCTAAAGGGATGGAATTGCTGGGCCAAACATTATGCACATTTGAGTGGCTCTAGGAGTATGAACCCAAATTGCTTTCCAGCATTGTTGGACCAACTCACAGCTACATCAACAGTGCAGTACTGTGCCTATCATTCTAGTCTCTCCAACAACTGTCTTTTCCCCATTTAATGGATATGAAGGAGAATCTCAGATTTGTTATAATAAACATTTCACTTATCTTTAGATTTAGAGAATTTTTTTCTATGGTTGTTGATAGCTTGAATTTCTTCCTTTAAGAATTATTTGTTGTAATGGCAAGCAAAGAAGCAATTAACACCTTATTTCAGCTATTTAGCTGACACCTTGTTTCATTTCTTGCCCATGATTGTCTATCAAGTTTTTGTGGAGAAGCAGAACTTGTGAACCCCACAACTTGTGAACCCTAGAACTTGTCAACTCCCCTTGCTGATGCAACAGGAAGGGAAAGAGCTAATGACCATATATAAGGAGGGGCCCAGGCTGGAGAGAGAATTGAGAAGGGAGTTCTTGTGGTGGAGAAAGAGAAAATTTGTGGTATCCTGACACTCTATGTTTGTCTGTTCTGTGTTGATATTTGTTTGTAAGACTTTCTACAGGAGCCCTGGGACCTTACTAGAGGCCCTGAAAGAGGATTTTCCGGTTGTCTATTTACAGAAGTCCTAGAGGAGGGTTTTGGAGGTCCTGGGGCTTTACTGATGATTTGTATTAACCTCCTGGACCTTATTTGTGGGTCTGTGTTGATTTCTATGCTGATGATTTGTGTTGAGTTCTTAAACCTTGTTGGTGGGTCTGATTTTACAGGCAGATAGTGAATTGATGATGGTGCCAACAATGTGTATAAATGTTGTTTTGGCTCTGTTAAGTTTTGTCTTCCCAGAAACAGGAACTATGAAGGACTTGGGATGAACTAGACACTGCGAGCTTCAATATGGAACAGGAACTGGACAAGGAGCTGAGAGCTGCTGCCTTTGAATCCAGGTGAGAGTTGTATAGATTCAGTCAGGAGCTGGGACCATGGAAGAGGAACCATGGAAGCTGAGAACCAGCCTCCAGTCAAGATGAAAAGATCTCTTCTTGAGTACCTGATGCTGACTGAGAAGGTTATGACTTATTGTGACCTAGGGGTGGAGAACTTTGACCTTTGTACTTTGTGTGCATTAAGAAGACAAGCCTCCTTAAGGATGACTGAATTAAGGACTTAGTAAATGACTGAGTTACTAAATGATTGCCCTTTGGTGAAAACTATGTGGCCATTTTAGTGATAAGTTGTTATGTCATGTACTTTGATTTCTGTCAATGTTTTGTTCTTAGTTTACTGCTGAATAAATAGAGAGTTTACTATACTATATAATCAGAACCTTGAAGCTGTTCACAGCAACAGTCCTCTGGAAAGCTGCTCATGCTTGGCTTCACACTTGTTCATATCTGTGACAATGAAGAATGGTTCTTGATCTCATTTATCTGAATCTATTTACTCTGTACCTTGGATATCAGACCTTTATGAGAGAAATAGGTTAAAATGACTTTATTCCTCAATTTATTCCCCTTCTGACTGCACTGCATTTGTTTGTGCAAAAAAATATCCATTTTATATCCTTTGATCTGCTCTATTTCTGGTCAAGAATTCTTTCCCCATTTATGCTATGAAAAGCTATCTTCTTCCCAACACTTTTAATTTGTATATGATGTCATTCTTTATGGTCAAGTCCTAGATCCACTTGGAGCTTACGGAATATACTGTGAGATGTGAGGTTGCATAATTTCTGAATCTTAAGTTTCCTAGTCTGTTCCACTGATCTACTTTTATCTTTTTTAACCAGTAGCAAATAATTATGATGAATATTGTTTTGCAAGATAGTTTGGGATTTTGTACTGGCAGATAATCTCTCGTTCAATTCCTCCAACGCCACCCCATTATTTCTCTTCAGATTCAGACTCTTTGGAAGTTTGACTGCTATGACACTACATAAATCTTCCTTCAAAGGTATTATACCAATGTCATTTTTTATTGCATTGTTCTCAGTAAAGAATGTGGTTAATATTTTTGCCTCTCTGCATGTATTTACAATACTCTACAAAAGGGCTTTTTTTTTTTTGGTAAACAAGTTACACATAGCTGTGAAACATCTATTTCTTGAATTCCCATTCAATAATTATTAGAGAACTGTCCTATTCAATTTTACTGAAATTCTATCCAAATCTTCATTTCCTTTTTGATTTATTTGTCTGGGTCTAATTTAAGGTCTCCAACTTTGGTAAGTTTTGCCACTTATCTTTCCTTGTAATTTGACTAACTCTTCCTGTAGCTTAGATGCTATGCTATTATCTGCATATATGTTAAGCATATTTAATATAATGTGCATATAGCTTAAGTATATTATTTAATTTTTGATGGTTCTATAAGATATTATAGTTTCCTTGCTTTAACTATTTCCATTTTTAAGATTATATTGTTTAAAACTATGATTGTTAGCCCTACTTTTTCAGTTCTTGAAGTATGATAAATTCTTCCCTCTCCCTCCATTTTTAACTGTGTGAATCTTAATGTTTCCTGTGTTAGGTGTCTTATTCTATTTGCTCTTATTTTCAGCCTCAGGTACTGAATTGAGACTTGATGGATTAGGCAGGGCTTGTTCAATCCTGTCTCCTCTGTATGTTACCACTGCTGCTTCTGGTAATCTAGATGTAGTAGCTGGCATACCCACCCTATACTGTGCATCAGTCACTCGATTCTATCTCAGTCTTCTGGTGTTCCACTGCAGATTCTCTTTGCATGATAGCTAGTCAGGAGTTGGTTCTGCTCCTTCTATGGTCCTTAAAGGATTCAGTAGGAAATCCTACCGTTTTGGGCTGCCTGCATTGCATGACTTTCCTAGAACTGGTGCTCAGAAGATGAGTTGGACAAGTCTCCCAGCATGACTCTCAGTGATCCAAGGTCCAGCTAGCTAATCCCTATCTCCTTGTGAGGTCAACCATTGAAATTGGTTCTATTCCTACTTCTATACAATTTCGGACAGAATGGAAAAGATTATTTCTGTTTGTTTGTTTGTTTTTTCAGGTGTCTTTATCATTGGTCTTTCTGAGACTCAGATTTTCAGTAGGAGAGATTCGCTTCTTCATGACAATGCTATCTTATTTATAAATCCTACCATGGGGTTTTCACCTTATACTTGTCAGACTGGCAAATATGATAGATGCTGAAGGGTTGTAGCAAGAATGCCATACTAACAGACTGTTGGCAGAGCTAAGAATTGGTCCAACCCTCCTGGAAAACAGTTTTCCATTATACTAGACAATCACTGAATTGCTGAATTTTGAACTAAAACTGTTAAACCAACAATATCACTAATTAGGCAAATTCCTCATAGAAAACAAAGATGGGGGAAAGATCCTTAAAATATCTATTGTAGCATTTATGCAAAAGGAAAGAACTAGAAGGAAAGCAGGTGACCAGAAATTGAGATTTTGTATAAATAAATTGTGGCTTATTAATATAATGAAATATTATGAAACTATAAGCAGTGACAAATTATGAAGAACTGAGTCTTATGAACAGCCTGTATGAACAGATGCAGAACTGAGAGAAAAAATTTCAAAATGACCACAATATGTAAATAAAACAATATTGAAAGAGCTCAGAACTCTGATCAAAGTAGTGGGCCAATCACAACTTCAAACTGATGGTGAAACGTGTCTCCTTTAAGATAGCACAGAGCAGGTGGACTATGGGTGTGGAATGAGTCATCATTGTCTGACCATGGAGAAAGTGTTGAATTGCTTTGCATAAGTGCGCGTCCTTGTTGAAAAGGAAAATTCTATTGGGCTGGGATTCACAGAGAGGTGATAACAATGCTGGAGTTTTTTTAAGACCATCATTAAAACAATCCTTTCCTTCCTGCTCCCCCATTCATCTAAAGCAGCTATTCTTTATTTGTATCTGAGTGTGCTACCAAGCAGCATTTTGTGCTTTAGCTGATAGGATTAACTTCCTTTTGGAGAATCTTATTAACACACCCAGAGCCACACACATGCCACCAATCAAGTCAGACAACAGCTCTGCAGCCAAGCCTTGGAGCTCCCCAGGATCTGCATGCCTGCTTACCCAAGTGGTTCTGCCAGCACTTTAAACCAGCTTCTTCAATAAGAGGCCTTGCTGCGGCAATATCCACCAGGCCCCGGTCATTGACAGGCAGGGTCACCTTAAAAAGTTCTTCCAGAGCTTGTTTCTTGCTATGTATCAGTTCGGTCCAGACTCTGTTGACAGCTTTTATGAGAAGTTGACGACCTAAAGCATAAAGAAAAAACACTTTGCACAATCTTTTACTTTCTACACAGTTTTTAAGTCAGTGCAATTTTAATTAAAAGTGATTAGTTTATTCACAATGAATCTGATTCATTCAAAAATAGTGTTGCTGTCAATGCTGTGAGACCACAGATAACATGGTCTGTCTCAAAAGCTACAATAACAAGACCAAAAAAAGCATATAAAAACATTCGTTTAATCTGTATAATTAATTCTGAGTACATTTGATTATATTAATTTTTTCTGTAGCTCATATGAATTGTATAATTATCTAAAACTGCTTTGGTATTAAAATTTACTGTATACATGAATTTTTTAAAAATCCATTTTAGGGAAGCTTTCTCTATTTTTTTAATGCTTTCATTCGGTCAGGACCTGTTACTGTTTGTTTGCATTGACTTAATAGACCATTTCATGAAATGAACAAGTTTTATAAAAATGAGTAACAATAACTATAGTTCTTACTTAGTGATAATAAAGTTTATACCCAAATTTAATCATGTTACACCACTTGTAAACAATCAGTTGGCACCTAAGTGAGAGATCATAAGAACATGATGGTTCCTCTAGAATGTAAAAACATGTTTTTGACTAAATGATAAATATATTTGGAGACTTATGTTGGAAGTAAGAGGAACTGGTAAGGCCTCTTTCTTAGCACTTCCGGTTTAAGCATCATCATCGTCAAGCACTTACTAAGCACCTACTATCCGCCAGGAACTCTGGTAGCTGCTGGGGATACAAACACAGAGAAGGAACTTAGATTCTCCTGGGAGAGACTTTGTGTGTGGATATGTGCATGTTGGGGTGACTGTGTCTGCACCAAGTAACTCTACAGAGAAGAAATGCAAACTAGTTAAATACAGCATAGCTTGCATTTCCTTTAACAAGGGAACTTGCTGGGAAGAACAAGAAGGGATTCTTGTAAAAGGTGGTTCTTAGGGTGAATCGTAAAGGAAGAGAAAATTCTAGAGGCCACAAGTGGAAAACAGAAGGGCAAGTCAGATGTGACTGAAGAAGAATCAAAAGGTAGAGTGACAAAAACCTAGAGATGACAGAGTATGTACAAGGACAGAGCAGTCAACAGCACATGATACAGAGGAGAGGTCAAGGAGGATGAGTCTTGAGAAATGCTGAAACATTTGGCAATTTAGAGGTTGTCGATAAGTGGGGAGAAAGCAGGTTTAGTTGGGTAGTGAAATCAGAAGCCCAGTTGCGGAGGGCTGAGGAGTAACAAGAAAGCAATTGGGGGCAGTGCGGTGTACACCTGGCTCTAGAAGAATGTCTAAAAAAAAGAGGGGAGACACAGGATACAGCGTAACAGGACAGCAGGCTCTAGGGAAGGTTTTTTTTTTTTGAGGATATGGGAAACTTGGACATGTTTGAAGGCAGAGGGAGAAGATGCCAATTAGAGAGAAGGTAGATGACTGAGGTTGATGGAAGGAGACAGTGGCAGCCAGGAAGGGCAATGGATAGAGCACCAGTCCTGGAACCAATGGGACCTGAATTAAAATCCGGCTTTAGACACTGACTAGCTGGGCAAGTCACTTAACCCCAACTGCCTCCAAAAAAAAAAGTATATGAAGAGAGACTGGTCTTGACAAAGAGAATGGCCACCTCAGTCAAAGACTTAGGGGAAAAGAGACCAGAGACACTGTCAAGGGTTTTTGGATGAAGGGAGCAGAAGAAAGAGGTTGAATAGCTTATTTTTTCAATAAGAATTTTGTTTTCTTTCTCATCCATCTCTACCACACTGGGGAGGGGGGGGAAAGCAAAACAAAACTCTTGTAAAAATATGAATCGCTAAGCAAAAGAAAAAGAACTCCCACATTGGCCATGTTCCAAAGCATGTCTCATTCTGCACTTCTGAGCCCATTACTGCCCTATCCAGAGATGGGTGGCAGGCTTCATTTGCAGTAACCTGGAATCATGAGTGGGCCTTTGTCTTGATTAGAGTTCTTACGTTTTTCAGAAGTGTCTGTCTTCAAAATGTCATTAGTGTGTAAAGCATCCTTATGTTTCTGTTCATGTCACTCTGAGGCATTCACACAAGCCTCCCAGGGCTCCTGTCTCATCATTTCTTATGGCAAATGCTCACATACTATAATTTGTTCAGTCATTCTCCAATTGATAGGGTAGTTCTTTGCCCCATAAAAATAACCGCTCCAAAAATTTTTAAACATGCTTCTTTTTTCTCTTCTGTCTTTTTTGGGGTGTATGGACGTAGTAGTGGCATTGCTGCATCAAACGCAATACACAGTGTAGCACCCTTTGGGGCACAGTTCCAAACTGCTTTCCAGCATGGTGGGATCAATGCACAGCTTCACCCACAGTACAGGTTCTACTTTACCTCAGCCTGTCCATGTCTGCAGACTGCCAACCTGACAAGCATAATGCAGAATCATAGCAGTAAAGCGGAATAATCAAGGAATAAGGTGTTCCAAGAAATAAACCGAGGCAGGACAATGGGAGAGGGATCTCAATGCTGAGGGTGGGGAGAGCTGGAATCGTTAATGACAGGGCTGTGATTGGGAAGGAATAAAACAGAGCGTCAGGATGGCCAAGGGCCTGGGAAAGTGCGAAGAGGCTGGTGGACCTGGAGGTCCTAAGAGGACAAAAAAGCGGTTGGGAAAGGCAAGACCCAGAGAAAGATGGAAATGATAAAGGGACAATCAATGAAGGGGAATAGTTGCTTGTGGATTAGAGGAGTTCTAATGGGTGAGCATCCCTGCATGACGGAGAAGATGCCAAGATGCCAGGTCTGAAAAAGGCTAATTGGGAGGGGAGGGCATTCAAGAGAATATCACTGTTGGAACAGCTAGGTGGTACAGAGGATAGAGCACTGGCCCAGAAGCCAGGAGGACCTGAGTGCAAATCTGGTCTCAGACACTTTGGGTGTGGGAGCCTAGGCAAATTACTTAACCTTTACTGTCCCCCCCGCCCCAGACAGAGTGAGAGATGGAGTACTGCTGTGAATGGTGCAGTTTTCCACATAACACAAGCCAGGTACTGGGCTCTTCCAGAAGAGAGAATGACCAGAGACTGGTCCACCACAACCACCATAATCTAGACTGTGGGAAAATGTCTGACTATGAATGTCAAAGGAAAAGAGGCTAAAGAATGGTGATGGGACTGGAAGGTGTATCCTGAGTGCCTCTGTGTTCTGAGATAATGACAAGAGTCAGATCCAGGGCTGCAAGGGATGTCAGGGGAAGTTGCCTGAGGGAGTGTGAGAGAGAAAAGTCCAGGACAAAAGCGAGTTTGTTTATTATACAAGGGGAATTTCAGAAGTGTTAAAGACCGTTAGGGGGACCCCTGAACTTGTCTTTTTGAATGGCCATATTTTCCATAAACACTGGACCCAGAGCATGTAGGAGACCCTGAATGTGTCAAGGATGAAGTACCCCCTAGCTGACAAAATATGTTGTCTGCACTTCCAAACTGGACTTCCTGCGTGGTCCTTCAGAGGCAAGGCAGGGGGCAGTCAGCCTGAGCAAGGCTGAGAAACTGTTTGTACAGCCTGGACCCTTGTAGATAAGTAGACCATTCTATCTTCACAGTCTAGTAGACCATTCTATCTTCACCGTCTAGAAGTTCCCAAGGGAAGAGAATAAGGCTTTGCCATCACCTAGCTTCTCCCCTTCAGGAAGGGTTGTGCCCTTTTCCCCTCCCATGCCACACCCTTTAGGTAGAGATTTCTGTGTTTCTCCTCCTCCTTTTGTGGCACTGTCATGAATATGCAAACTTCTGTGTGGATTGTGAACTCTTTGGGCTCCAGATTCACGTTCATTTCTCTTGTAATAAACCTGGTTTTCACATAAGTCTCATGGAGTTATGATTGCCTCCTGATAGAGGAAAGGGCTGGCTGGGTTGGAGTGGGCCTTGCCTGGTGAGGGTGACGCTAAAGATGCTGGGGATAAGACAAGAGGAACGGTGTGAGGAACACTGGTCCTCGAGAGCCAGGTAAAGTCGACAGGGTCAGGAGGAGAAGGGAGACACTAGCAGCCAGCAGCCCTGGAGCAAAGCCGACAGTCACAGGGCTGGGCCTGGTTCTGAGTCAACTCTATCCTCCACCTCACTCACCCCATGCTTGCAGAGGCTATACGGGTGACCAGTCCTAGAGCAATACTGAGCTATAACTTGCTGTTGCAGCAAAGAAGAAAAGGGGAGAAAGAAAGACTGGCCAGAAGTCGCATGCAGGTGTTCATGCTGGTTACCTTCACTAACATCTTGACTGCAGCTGCCGTCTGGGTCTATGTCAGAGGGAATCATGATGTGCCAGGTCGTCATACGGGCCTCTGCTTCCAGTCCAAACCCATCCACATGGCTGGAAAAATTAAATCATTTTAACATTTTTGAGGAAGGCCATGGCCTTGGAAAAGCTCTAGCAATTAAACATTGCTATGACAAGTCAAAAGTGAGATTCAAACACAGGACTTCCAGATTCTAAATTCAACCCTATACCCTCCCCTAACTTCCCTTCATTTTGTTACATGCAAACTAAAACAGACAATTTGTTAACTATAAACTAAAATGAACTTATTTTTTACAATATATTTAATTCCATTTTTCAAGACAAAAATTCCAAATCAACTTCCCCCCCACTATTTATAATGAAATGCTAGCCATGCTTTAGATGGATTCACAACAGAGTGGCCTCAAACAATGAGGATCTTCGGAATTACTCAGGAGGACATGCAAAGGAGAAATAGCCTAGAGAATCTCATCAGAGATGTGCAACTAGGGAAAGAAGTGGGCTGATCATGTCATGAGACTGAGGGGCAGCCTGTGGAGAATCTGAACGAAGATCCTCCAGCACACTAGATAATCCTCTGGGTCAGACTTTTGGGAGCAAAGGTCCAAGTTGTGCAGGAAGAGCAATCTGCACTGGTGGAGGGCATATTCGTATGAACGGGACCACAGATCCATCACAATAGTCGAGAAATAGCCAAACAGTAGTGAGTTGGAAATTCTTAAAGATGAGTCAATTTAGGTGCTTCATCTGGGCTTCTAATTAGCAGCACTGGTTTTCACAAGAAAAGTTTGGCTAGTTTTGCTTACTTTCCCATTTTTAAAAATTGGCATGTGGTCAGAGGATCACAGGATTTGGGAACCAGAAGGAAACTGAATTTTTACGGGAAAGGAAATTAATGCCACGGACAGTGCCCTTAATAAGTAGTAAGGGATGAGCCAAGATCTGAACTCACAAACTCTTGCTCCAAATCTAAGCTAAGGAAAAGAGAGAAGGAATATTGTCATACCAACCATTATTAGCGTGAAACTTTTTTTTAAACTGGACAATAGTTTCTGAACTTCAATATGATGAATTTGTCTGAAAGCACTTACCTTCCGACATGCAGATTAATCAAGCAGTGAGCCAGACAGCTAATGAACTCTTGGTCATGGTTTCCTGGTCCTAGGATTAAGTTTCTGTTCACAGTAAGGACCCTAAGAGAATCGAGGAGAGCAACTTGCTGTGGGACTGTTTTGTGTGCCCTTGAAAACTGGTACAAGATGGTCCTATTTAGGCAGTGGTAAACGGCATCCAGTGACAACCCTTGGGATCTTCGTTTTGACTAATTAAACATATGAAAAGTACATGGTAAAAATGAACAGTGCAGTATCTTTATAACAAGGAATGCTCTGCTGACGTTAACAAAATAATTTACTATTCATAAAAACATTTGGGAAAAAGAGGAACATTGTTCAACGTATAGTTTAATAACTGAAAATGATACCAGAAAATATTTTGTAAGAAGTTTCTATGTCAACTGCTTTCTGAGTACCACTCTGGCTTAAAGAAAAAGCACATATAGTAACCTAAGAAAATACTATGACTCTTACACAACAGCATATCAGTTTACTATTTTCAACATTTTCTCCCATGAACTACTGAACAAAGCAATAGGTGCCTAGAACGAAGCATAAAAATAATCCTTATTCACAAGGAACCGAGGCATAGATTGACATGGAACATGCAGAGGTAAGCGGACAGAGGAAACAGCAGAACCATGGCTTGGCAAAAGACAAAAAATGGTGACTGATTCTAATGTCTTTCTCTTTTGAACTTATTCACAATGAGCATTTTAAAAATAAATCAACTAAGTAGCAATTGGAAGTGCTGGGGCAGAGGGGGTGGAGATCTGTGGCCTTGAGGCCACATGTGGGCCTCTAGGTCCTCAGCTGTGGTCCTTTGACTGACTCCAAACTTCACAGAATAAATTATTGACAAACTGTTGTCCTCACTTGAATACCCAGTGGGCCATGTGTGGTCTCGAGGCCACAGATTCCCCAAGCATATGAAAGTTCTTTGGGGGGCAGAGTGTCAAGAATTCTAGTGTTGGTCACAGACTGATGGGTAGGTCAACCAGCTGACCTTACAACTCCTTGTAGGGAACAAAGTTGAAAAACCTTTGAAAACAGATTGCTTTATGCTTATTAGTAAGTTTTCCTTCATGTAGAAATACAAGGGGAGAAGATTTATTTTGGTTTCCTCTCAAAGCCACTATCTTAGCATCATCAATAAAATATGGTTAGTAATTAAGTACAATCAGCATTAGCTCCTAGGCTGTGCTGGGGGCTAAAGATACAGTCACAAAACTAAACAATCCCTCCTGACTCCAGCCTGCATTCGACAGTGTTGTTACTGTGGATTATTGTTATTATTCTTTTATCACCAGTATTAGTTAAAAAACAAAACAAAACCAAAAAACTATTAAAAAAGGAACTCTGTATAATAGGCTTGAACAGGTTACCTGTGCAATTAGTTGGATGATAAAATCAATGAGAAGTTTCGATTCCTTATTGAACATTCCCTGCCAAAGTTTGTCTACCACACGCTGGGTGAAATAAAACACATTGTTCACTAGCACTTGGTAACTTCCTCCACTGGTAATGGGCAGAGATGCATCTTCCCCTAAATTCCAGAAAGAAACATCACAAGGAAATGAATACACATGCAACAGGACACTAGTGGAAAGAAGCTCTAAAACAAGTCACCCAGAGCTGTCCTGTCAGAACTACTTTACCCATTTTTAGACAACTGGGTGATAGTGGGGAAAATAATCCTCTCTGTAAATTATTTAATTTAAATAACTTACATATGACAGCCTCTTAGCTGCTGTTTTCTCATTTGTAAGATGAAATTATCCTCCCTGCCGTGAGAATCACAATGAAATCATGCAGGTGAAAATTACTTAAAAATCATACAAATGTTGCCTGTTCTATCTCAGGTATCATCCACTCCATAGTGTATATTTCACATCATAAATATTCTCAATTTAAGCAAATCTCAACAAAAGTTGGACTTGGCACATCTAGTTCAGGATGTACTTTTTGCACATTCTGACAATATTCAAAATCTCTGGGTAAACATTTTTTAAAGTTAAAGGTAACAGGGCAATAAGAGCATTCTGGCATCCAAACAATTAAAATAATACGCCGATCCAATATGGCAAGTGTTAAATGGCTGCTATGTGAGAGGAAATGTTCTAAGGGCTGGGGATGCAAAGCAAGAATGAAACTAGCACATGCACCAAAATAATTTTTTAATGCAAATACTTCTATATTTTAGAAGAAACTGCTACCACACTATACTTTAATACATTTTTTTCATGTCATGCAATGACAAAGGGGGCATTTCCTCTCTCATAGAAAGTTCGCAAAAAAACCAAACCAAACCAAACCTCTAAGCTATTACAATAATTACTCTCTGTTAGCAGTTCACTTTATAAAGTCTGCAAAAATTAAACATTCATAAAAGGAAGATAACTTTAAACTATTCAAAAAAGGGAGGATGTTTTTACATTCAGTCTCTCTCCTTTTTTCTGCCCAGCCTTCCCATCCTCTGTAACCCACACACACCTCCCACAATTCATATGAAAAACATAGGCCAGAATTATTGAGAGATCTGTATTTTTGTTTTTTCCATATTTAACGGGTGGAAGGTAGATATAGGAAAGAAAAATCCTTAAAAAATAGAGTTCAAACAGGAAGAAGAGGTAAAAAAGTTAAAACACGAAATTACCCAATAAAACATCCGCTGCAAGCAAGTGGTCCATGACACTATCTAAAACATAAGTCTGAAACTCTTTTTGTTGAGTTCTTGTAGATCTTTCAGGAGAAGCCTGAAAAGGAAAAGACTCTTAGGATTATAACCCCACAGAGGAAGAAATATTATGATTTTCAATTTCCAGTAATTCTGTCAATCACATTAAACTTTTAAAGCTCTCAAATAGCAAAGTATGACATGAAATGGTGTAAACGTTCACACATCTAAAAATTTCACTTTTATCAATGAAATCCTGTTAGTACTCGGTAATGGAGTTACCATCTCCACTATGATAAAGCTTCTATACCTGTTAATCTCACAAATTCTGTTGCTTAGTGGTACATGATTTGTCTCTCCAATGAAATATTAAACTTTTAAAGGGCAGAGAATCACAAAGAAGGAATCTTAGAGGTCACATAGAAGAGTAAGTCTAAATCCTTCTTCCATGTGAGAGGTCTCTGCTCCTTCATGTCACATAGTTGGATGAAAGTAAGAGTCGGTGTGGAAATTCTCTTCTCCAAGCTATATGTGCCCAGTACTTTTGACCATTATTCACATGGCGCGATCTTGCAGCCAATTACCACCCTGGCATCCTTCCTTGCCTGTGGTACTTAGGACTAAATGCAATGCTACAGAGTGGTCTGACCAGAAAGAATTATGGTGGAATAATTGCCTCCTAACTACTGGACCTCGTGTCTTTCTTCCTGTAGCCCAAGATAATTCTGGTGTTTTGAGCATGCTATCCAACTACTGATTCCCACTGAGCATGCAGGATGCTCAAACTCCTAGAACTTTTGCTGGGGAACTGTTTGTGGCCTGGCTCTGTTTCTTCCAGAAGCCACCTCACTCACAGTCACCTGGGTACAGAGGAAGCGATCCTTGGAACCCTCACAGCAACTTATTCCCACCTCTTTTAATGACTCATGTGCACACGAATTACACAGATACTTCTCTCTCCATTATAAATCCCAAGCCAGTTGAGACGCACTCCCCCCTCTCAATACATCTCTGCATCTTCTTAAAGAGGTTTGCAGGAGGAGTAAAGGATGAATGGTTTAGCTGTAGACTTACTTCTGGGAACTACTGCTACCACGATCTTTTGAAAACTCTAGCAGCAGTGGTAAGGGAAGCCAGGTGGCACTGACAGAGTGTGCTAAAGTATGTAAGTTATGAGAGGAATTACTACAAGCTTTGTTATCATCTACAACGAGCATTTGGTCAATTCACCTGCCTTCCAGAACTCTTTGGGAAAGATGGAAATCTGCTACGTGTGATGACTTCTGGAGAAGCAGATTTCACACATCCCTCCTCTCACTTATACTAGTATCAAACTGATCTGGCAGAACATTGATCTCTAAACAGAATCAAGGGGCTGAGTAGTCCCCTAGAGATCTTCTAATTCATATTTCTCTCTTCAAACAAGTAAATATCTAAATCATTCAGCAGAGGCAATTCTATCGGCTTTTCTCCCAGGACTTTAATTAATTCTTTGTTATTTTAAATTTGAAAAAACATCAACGTGAATGCTTCAAGGACTATAAATGAAACTGTGCTACAACTTAAAAAAATACTAACAATAAATGTAATGTATCCACTCCAAAGTTACACTGTTGCAAGCCTCTCCCTCAACCTCCTTCAGTTTTCTTTTGCATATTAAAAAAAATTATTGATGATTTTCTTTTTCTTGGAATCACTACTGTCCCTCTCTCCACTTCATTTCTTTTACTATGAGAAAGTCCTCATATATAGCAAACAAGAATGGCCAAGATACCCAAAAAAGCCAAATGTTAGTCATATCTTAAAATGGACATCTTATTTCTAGCTAAAAGGCAGAAACTAAGCTTCATCATTGGCCTTCTAAAGCTGTGGTTGGTCATGACATTATTCCAAGTCTTAAGTCTTTCCAAGTTGGTGCTATTTTTTTTTTTTTTTTTTGCTTTTTGTTGAGGGGAAGGCAGGGCAATTGGGCTTAAGTGACTTGCCCAAGGTCACACAGCTACCAAGTGTTAAGTGTCTGAGGCTGAATTTGAACTCAGGTCCTCCTGACTCCACAGCCGGTGCTCTATTTACTGCACAACCTAGCTACCCCAGTTGATGCTATTTTTATAATGTTGCAATCCCTGTATACTTTGTTCTGGTTCTAATCAATTTACTTTACATCTGTTCATACTTGCCTTCCTAGGTTTCTTTGAAACCATCTACTTGTCTTTTTTTTTTTAGTGATGCAATAACTCTGCCACTCCCCAAATGATAGCTACCCAGTGTGTCTAGATCTTTGCTAAAAAAATATGCTGCTATAAATATTTTTGCCCATGACTTAATCTCTTCAAGATACAGATAGTTCTGTTACTTACCTATAATAGGAAAATGTTCAAAAAAGAATAAGCATGGAGGGCATCCTGAACTGAGTCAGTCAAGTTAAGCTGTCAAGTCTATGAGTAGCCCATGGTGGTCTGCCATGGCTGTTTTGTACTTAGGAGACCAGGAAGTGATGTCAACAGCCTTATCTTTTGAGTCTCCTATAGTAATTAAAACTTAAGAATGGTTTCAATATGTCTTAAGGAAAAAAGGAGACTAACTTGCACGTGGGTGGAGGATACTGCTTCTATTACAACATTTATTTATCAATTTGACATTTATCTATTGTGGAATGGCTTCTGTTCTTTTATCTTTCAGACCCTATATAACAGACCCTATATAATATTTCTTCCAGTTACAATTCTCTTCTAATTAATTCTAACTGGATTGGTTTTGTTTTGCTTTGAACTTTAATTTTTTCAATTAGGAAACATTAAAAAAAATTAATGTGTATTTCCTCCTACCTTGCTCCCATTCCACTGACCAAAATTTTTTTTAAATGGCCTCAATTATTAGACAAACCAAATTCCACACTAGCCATAGCCAAAATGTGTATCGCTACCTTTTAAGTTTATCACCTCTCTAACAGGAAGTGTTTTGTTTCACCTTCATTACTTTATACTTGTGGTTTATCATTGAGTCGATCAGTTTTAAAGTCTTTCAAAGTTTTTATACGTTATCACTGTATAGCTTGTTCTCCTAAACCTATTCACTTCACTCTCTATTACTTTATAAGATGTCTCATGGTTTCTTCTGAAATTCCTTACTTCTTATGAAAATCTTTATTTCTTAAAGAAATACAAAATTTTGTTTTGCCCTTACCTAAGAGAGACACAACCCTTTAGATTCCAGATTTTGCCAACTATGAAAAGAGTTGAAATTATTTTTGAACACAGGTATCCTTTTCCTCTTTCTTTGATCTTTTTGGGGCATAGGCCTAGTGGCATAATTTCTGATATACACAATTTAGGAACTCTTTGGGAGTGGTTACAAACTGGCTTTCAAAAGGACTGTCCCAATTCATAGCTCCACCGGTGTGCCTGTCTTATAAAAGCCCCTCTAACAGAGGTTAATCTGACCAGCATGAGGTATTCATATTTATGCATATTCAGTGTTTTCTTCCTTTCATTCCTTACCCAGGAGTGTTTGTTACTTGTGCTTTCTCACCCATATTTCATTTATTTCTGAATTCTACTGCAGATTATAAGGTCATGTCCAACTCTGTATCTGTTCCTCTTTGGTGCTGGCCCTTCTCAGTGCTTTGCTGGGAGAAGTGTTTAATTTTTTCCACTTCATGTGAAAAAACATGTTGCATAAATATCAGATGTTATCACCTTTCTTCCCTGAGATGGTTAGTATTGGAAAATTTAACAGGTTGGCATTTTGTTCAATTGTATGTTTCATTAGTGAAAATTATTCTTATTTAATCACTACCTAGAATTCTGAGAACACCAAAAAAAAACCCAAACCATTCTGTCTGCTTAATGTCCAAGTATTACTAATGATGGTAAAATTATCTTACTAAACAATCCATTAGATTGCCCTCATGTGAACCACCTTGATCAAGAGGAGTACTGAGTTGCAGTGCTTTTGTTAGCCACAAGAGAGAGCACTTATTGCCCAGGTAGTATTGGTAAAACAAAACCACTATTTATCAGGGCTGGTTTACAGCAAATAAGATCATGGGACAAATCTTTTTCCTATTCCCCTTCACTTTTCCTGAGATTTGGCAGGGAAACATTTTTCATGGTTTTCAAGAATTTTCAATGCTATCAGGAAAGGTGCTTGGTCACATTTTCATTCTGATGTAGAAACAGAGCTCCAAGAAAATGGGGCTGGAATTCAAGTTGGGGTGATTCCCTGGTGCAAAGCAAGGAATCAGCAACCCTGGTGATGCAGAGATACAGACAACATCTCTAGTCATTCCAGTCTTCTCGGGGTACCCCAAAGTACCTTTATGGGGCAGAGACATGACAAATGCTTTTACATGCAAGAAATAATTTTTATGTTTCTACTGCAAAATGCTTTTATCAACCAGGAAATTTGCAAAACTCTTTTCAATCCTGATGGATTATGTACATTCTACCTCTAGCAGTGAAGCTACATTGAGATAAGCTCATTTCCTTGATGTTACCTCCAACAGCAGGTCAATCAGTGGAGTTTGCTTGCTGGCAGGTGTGAGACTGAGATTGTCTATAATCAAGACTCGCATGAAATCAAAAACAAACTTTTTTGCTGGGTGGTTGGTCAAGTAGGTTTTGGAGCCGACATTACAGTATTCTGATTGGCTTCTGTTCATTCCTGTGTCAACTGCGAAGGCTTTGAACTCTTCCGCTGGAGACCCTACTTCATCATCAAGATCAGTAACCTGTTTAAAAATAAAACAGAAAAATGCCTTAGTCTTCCAATTACTACTAACTTTTATCTAGCAAAGTGCTCATTTCTGTTTGTTTTTTATATAAGTATAAGTTACATTATAATAGTACTGGCCACTTTGTATAGTTTACCTATTATTCAATTACTTCACAAATTAATTCACTTATGGTTAAAAGTCATCATACCATACAAAAGTAGTTCTTTAAATTACTTCACAACTGAAATGGACAAAAGCAATACTACAAAATGTTAATCCAAAAGATTTCTAAATTAAAGATATGTTTCTTGATCATTAGTTAAATTTAATATATGATCGTCTTAAATTAATTTGATGGATTATACCAAAATAATGACCTACTGTTTAAAATGAACAAAAAGAACAGAATCAGCTATTTGGAAGGAGTAGGGACATTTGGAGATTATCTAGCATGGTGGGGAAAGGAGGGGAACCTTCTAGTTCTACCCCTGATCTAGCAAAACGCCCTAATTTTAAACCAGAGGAAACAAAGGGCAAGAGAAGGGAAAGTGACTTGACCAAAGTCTCCCCACCAGATCAAGGCAAAGATCGTGATCTGAAACTTCATGACCTGACCACTGAGAAGCTATTACAAACTTTCAGCTCAAGACTTGATATCAGAGTAGAATTTGGGATTAGAATAATAAAAAAACAATTAAAAGGAATTTTTCCATTTATTCAGTTTTCCTACAGCTAATGAAAATTACAAATCAAAGGGAAAATTCAAGAGACACAAAAATAATAAAAAGTGTGAAAGAAAAGTAAAAGTAAAAGATATGTGTCATACTATAGCATGGCAAAAAAAAAAAACAACAACGTAATCACATGTATGAAATAAGCTAGGATGACTTCATGGTATATTGTTGGGCATTTACTCATCTTTCCACAGCTCTAAAATAATTATTATCTCTACATAATGGGGTGGAGGGGGGAAGGAGAGTTGGTATCATTGTTTTGTTCCAGGCCACAGAACTGAATCAGAAAAGGAAACAATCCATTTTCTATCATAGGATGATAGATTTAGCGCTGGAAGAAACCTTAGAGGCAAAGGGTACAACCTCTTCATTTTACAGATAAGGAACTATAGTGGCAACCACACTGGAATACCCAGGATAGCTGCTAGTAGAGGTTCTTACATTTGCTTTACTAGGAAAGACAGCGGTTTAAGGGGTCAGCAATCTCTTTTAATTACATTCACTAGGTCAGGGGTAAAGTCAGCATCCTGAACTTCAGAGAACACACAAACAGAGAAAATGCAAAGAAAATACAAGCAGAGAAATAAAGAACAACAGACAGGGCTCTGCCTGAATCAACTATACACTTTACATACATCCCTGGATTGAGAGAGCCTTTATATCTGAGCAGCCAGGGAGCTCTGAACACAGGGCTACTCTATCACAAGATTCTTCTCATAAGTGAGCCCCCAAAGCAAAATATCAAAATACTAACGGGCTGGGGAAAATCTTGTATCTCATTTACATTACAGGAACCTAAGATACAAAAAGGTGAAGTTGCCTGGGGTCACATTTGAACTCGAGTCTTCCTGACTCCAGTGCCCCATTCACTGCACTGGGCTGCAATGAGGGAATATAAACATCATTCTGGCCTGAAGCATGATGGGAACAACAGGACAGAGTGATCCGATGTCCACATCAGAGTTTATCATTGATTTTCTTTTACATTAGAGTACATACAAAAAAACTAAACTCAAACAAATCAGTGGCAGTTAATGATGTCTCACAATGCTACTTTGGAAAATGATGAAATCCTAAAGTTTACAATAATTCAATTTCCTAATCGAATCATGCTTCACAAGTGCAGAAAGTTTTACAAATAAGAATTAGAGCTTTGCAACCCAAACTGTAGGTCCCATGGAATCTTCTAAGTGTTTGGAACAGATAGCTTAATTCAGCAAGGAGGACTTGAGAACTGTACCATGACAAAAATGGTAGGAATGGTGTGAAAGGAAAGGAAATAGGACTCCCAGGGATGGGGAGTAAATAAGACTAAAATGTTTGGGTGTTGGAGATATTCTAGAAAATGAAATTATATGCTACAGGCTGAATATAAAGTTATCAAAGACTGGAATCTGGGCTGCTTCATAAAAGACTGTTTGACAGACTAATTCCAGGCAGGACATTTTTTCCTTCCCTTTCCTATGTCAAAAGCAGATTTCTGGGAGAACATGACCGACTCTATTTTAGGCTATATTAGCTATTATTATATTTCTTTCTTTTTCTGTATGACACTGAATGTCCTAAATGTCTCCTTCAGCACCTACTTTTCCTGATCACTTCAGAGTTACAAAAGAAAACTCAGAGGGCTTGGAAGAGTTATAGGAACTCCCCCAGTTCACTTTATTCTGTGCAAAAAAGCACACAGTAGCAGATTAATAAATTCTAATGAACTGAACACTGAAGAAGAAATCTATTCTTTGGTCTGGTGTAAATAGCTATGCTACAGGCGTCTGTAATATTTTAAGCATCCTCTTTCTTTTCCTAAAAGTGCACCTTTTGCTGCTTATGTGACCTACCTGAACTTACTCAAACTGGGTCACGTAGCAGCTCAGAAAAAAAGATAGAGATTTAGATCTAGATCCCTGTGTGTATACTGTGTACATACATAGATATGTGCATAAATATGTATACACACATATGTATGTATGTATGCATGTCATCTGTGGGACACACGTTCATCACCTACTGATAGCGTACATCACATTCTTGAGTGGATAAATAAACTATGTACCTGTTTTACTATAATCTGTGCTGGCTTATTCGCGCAGTGGCTAGAAAGGACTCTGAAAAATCTTCCAACACGTACCATCTCAGAGTAAGGCCGGATATTGAAGGGGAAGACAGTAGCTGCTAATGCACACAGAAACTCTGGGCTCATCCACATTGAACTGAGGTCTGGAACATTGTGATATAAGTATCTAAAAAACTGCATCAAGGTAACAGGGTATTCTCTAAGCCAAGACCCTTCTTCTTCTGATTGCCAGGGCTATTATGAAAGCAAGAAGAGAAATAAAGAATTAGGGCATGTAAATGCTACTGTTTAAAAGCATGATGACAGACTCACTGAAACATGTTACACAGACACACAGACACACACACACACACACCCCAGTACAAATACAATCTGATGACTATTACATCATGAAACACTTGTTGCCACAACAGACTCCTCCCTGTACAATATGGATATTCAAAACTGTTCCTTCTTTGATCTTCACAGGAACCTTTCCATGGAAAATCAAAGACAAATTAAAGTCAAATACAAGAGATGTTTCCTGGGCATTTTCTCTGGTAGTCTCACATGCCTAGAAGGCTCTCCTTTCTCAGCAACACTTACTGACTTTTCTTTAAGCCCCAACTAAAATCCCTTCTTTTACTGGAAGCCTTCCTTCCCTCTGTTAATTAATCCAATTTATTTTGTGTATAAGCTTGCTTTTTAAATATTTGTTTGCGTTTTGTTTCTCCCATCAGATTGTAAGACATAAAAGTAACAAAAACAATGCTAGCGAAAATTAGAAGATATTTTTATTGTACTGTAGCTGGGCTAAAAACAGGTAGTGACATGTGTGAAGTAAGTTAGTATCATTTCATGGTACATTGGTGGATATTTGCTCATCCTTCTACAGCTCTAAAAGAACAATTATCTCAGCTCCCCTAATTCCCCATTCTCTCTAATCAACATAGAAGTCTAGGCCATTAGTGTAAGGATAAACTATCTCAATTAGCCCTCCATACTGAATATTATAATACAATATAATTAATATATATTATACAACAGTACTTTATTTAGTACTACTATAGTAATAGCGGCAGGCTGTGTACAATAACTGATAATACCCCTAATCAGCAAAAACTTGAAGTATGGCCAATATACTCTTTAAAAAGGCCAGGAAGCAAGAAATACACTTTTTAAAGATTTCCATGAAAAAGGAAAGAAAAAGTTTAATTGCTATACATGTGGCTATATAAAATGACCCCAGATTTAAGGGGTTTTTGAAGTATGGAGACCTGACTGTATCACCTGGCTATAAATGTTTCTATGCACAAAGTGCAGGGCCTTTGATTTTCGTGTTTGCTTTGTGAGACAACATGATTTTAAGGGAAGCATACCAAGTCTGCAATCAGAAGGTTCTTAGGTTCACAGCCCAGTAGGATGTTTGCTTATTTGCCTGACTGAAAAAAACCACTTAACTACTGGAAGCTTCAGTGGCTTGTCAGCGTGAGAATGTGGAGGCCCAATACAGCATTACACAAAGGTGAGTTACTCTTTAACGGTATCTGTGACAAATGGCTGGGTCATTCTGTCATCTGCTTATGGCAAGAATCACTGCTGTCCACACCTGCAATTCTTCCAGGTGTGTATGTGTGTCCGACCACATAATCTCCAAGTCAGAATTTCAGGACTTGTGGGGAGATATTTTTAAGCACACGGATCTTCACTACATATGAACATGTCAGGAGAGAGTGTGATGTCCATGGAACCAGATACCAAGTATTAAATCCCGACTCTGCTATTGTGTGGTCTTGGGCATTTGCCCACTTTAATTCTCTGGGCCCTCTGCCTCCTTATCTTTAAAAAGTGGGCTCTATATCTACAATCTGAAAAACAAGCCTTGTACTACTGATCTCAGTAGGTGGTTGTGATGAAAATGCTTTGTCACAGATTAAAATGCTACATGCTGGAAGCTAATAAGGAAAAATGCCATAAAAACAAACACCATGGGCCTTTGAGATAAATTTACCATAACATTTATAGCAATACATGATGTAAGAGTGGGAGATTAAAATAAACCCGACCCAGATTAATTTAAAAACAGAAGGCTCAGACCTTTGCAACTGAATTAAAGCATAAACTAGTTATCAACAAGTCCTTAATCAATCTGGAAGGAGTAAAGTGCTTTAGTCATTGGATGAGGGCAGATAATGTCACTCAGGAAATACCCTGAGATTGGTCGAAAGACTCAGAAACACTTTTGGACCTAAGTATAATGTACCTCATAAGGCTGACCAAGCCCTGGCTTTCCAACAGCAGATCAGTCTGGTGGAGGAACAGCACTAGCCAGACCTTGCAGACAGAATCCCTGAGGGCTGGAAGAGAGTCCTTTCTTCCCTACCTAGCCCTCAGGAAATGGGGTCAGTTCAAGAGATCATCAGAGCCAGAGACGACCCACTGGCAACTCAAATGGGTAGCAGTATCCCTCTGACACAAGTGGCTAATGGTAGCATCAGCACTGGGATCTGAGAGTCATGTGACAAACCCAACACTCTGAGGAAAAGTAGTTTCAGGATGTTATGAAGATGTCAATCATCAACCTAACCCTTGGTGCCTATCAGAAAGGGACGCCTAGGGGAATGGCTGAACAAGCTGTGGTATGTGAATATAAATGGAATACTACTGTGCTATAAGAAGTGATGAGCAGGCAGACTTCAGCAAAACCTGGGAAGACTTATATGAACTGTTGCTGAGTGAAGTGAGCAGAACCAGGAGAACACTGTACACAGTAACAGCCTGTGTGATGATCAACTATGATAGACTTGGCTCTGCTCAGCAATTCAATGTTCTAAGACAACTCCAAAAGATTCGTGCTGGAAAATGCTCTCCACATTGAGAGAAAGAACTATGGAGTCTGAACGCAGATCAAAGCATACTATTTGCTTTCTCTTTTTTCTTTTATTTTGTTTCCTCTTTCTTGTGGTTCATTCCGTTGATTATAATTCTTTACAATATGACTAATATGAAAATTTGTTTAGTATGACTGTATATGTAAGAGCCTATATCAGATTACATGCTGTCTTGGGGATGGGGGAGAAAATTTAAAAGTTCAAAAGCTTGTGGAAGTGAATGCTGAAAACTAAAAATAAATTAATTTTTTAAAGAAGAGACGCCTAAGGGAGAAAAAGACTTCCATTCATCAGGAACTGAGACCTCCTGGCCTCATCTGCTCTCTATCTGAGTGCTGATATGTGTACTTATATTTGTGCTCACTCTGCCTATAGACCCCCAGCATTAAAAAAGTTAGTACAAGACAGCTTTTGACTCACAAATTTGGAAAATGTTTCATGAGTAAGTTTATATTATAGGAATTAGCGAGGCATTGTATCTCACAACTTCAGAGAAATATAATAAAAATATCATATATTGAAATAAATGCTTTATAAGGTTCTTCTGTTGATATTGACACAAGGTATTATTATCATGGAGATGAAAAGCATGGGAATGAGATTCTCAAAGTAACCCCGTAAATCTCCCTCACAGGGGACCATTCTGGCTAATGTTCTTCTGTTTAGAATAGCAGAGGCAGATGCAGAGTTATTCATACTTCTCAGTGCTGCATCATACTTACTGAATTTAGCATGCTGCGAAGCATTCCCAACAACAGAAAAGCAGCTTCTGTGCAGACATTGTGTATTGAAGAGACCACGGTCCCACTGGAGGCAGGAACTCCAAAGATAAATGTCCAAATGGAATCTAAATCAAACTATGGGAGTGAAGTAAAATGACAATTGGATATAAATTCTTTTCCTCAATAGGAACTCAGACTTCTAATATTCCAACATCTTTAAAATAAAATTCTTTAAATGACCCAACTGATGTTCTAATAATCACAATCACATAGCTGTGGTATCAAGAGGCACAAACTTGTGTCCACAGTATTTATTTTTTTTCCTATATCCTCTAGGACCTTCTTATCTAAAAGGAGAAACTATGTAAGAATATCGACATTCTATCTTGGGCATTTCTCTCATCTTTCCAACACAAATAGACTATATTTTAAAAGACTTCATATATTCTTTCTAATAAATTATTACAAAAGAAAAATTCTAGAACAAGTTAACCTGATGATCAAAGGAATGAAATCATTGGGAATTATATTAGCAAACTAATGAATTTAAAGCATGAAAATTTTCTCAACTAGAAAATAATTCAAATGAACACTCCCCAACAAATAAACAAATACCTTTCTAATTCAGTCTCACACGGCTCACAGAAGTTCTTGCAACTAAAGTGAGATGTAGCTGTGGGGGTCTGTTTCATTCAAGTGTTTCATCGATAAAGTATGGTTTTTGGGACCATATGAGCATGAAAAATAATTGCTATGAGATTCAATAGCTCTCTTGGAGGTCACTTACCCACTTACTAGGCCAGCGACAGGACACAGAGGTGAAGGTTTTAATTTTGAAGGGATTACAAACTATTGGAATTGACTAAGACAGTATTAACACTTTTAAGCGTTTATGCTCCAGGAAGCTAAAATACAATTAAGTCTAAGGGAAGCTGAAAATCTTTCTCTGAATGCTAGAACAATCAGTCTATCTGTCTATCTATCTATCTATCTCCCCATCTTCTATAAGAAGCCTTGTTCAACCCCTCTTAATTCAGTGCCTTCTCTCAGTTAATTACTTCCTCTTCAGTCTTATTATATAGCATGCTGTGAATATCTTTGCATGTTGTCTTCCCCATTAGATTGTAAGCTCCCTGAGGCAAGGATAGTCTTTGGCTTCTTTTTGTATCCCCAGTGCCTGGTGGTGAGGTTCTTGATAAATACTATTTGCTTGATGTATTGATCTGTGCTTACAATTGTCAGAAAATCAGAAAGCACAAAAGTTTTACTTTATCTCCTAATTTCCTAATTTAGATGTCATCTTACTTTATACTCTTTAAAAATTAATATTAGATGTTTAATAATCAGAAATGGTTTTAAATCTTCTTTCTGTAATAACATGACATTTCTTCAACAAGTCGTCTGTAGAAACACCAAATTAAATTCTTCATTTTTAGTTTTTCCAAAGAAAGTTATATTCTTAAAATATAGAATAAAGTCCTCCACAATTATTTAGATCAGCAGTAAAAAGGTTTATTTCAGTGCTGACTTTCTGACTGACATATACACATATAGGAAAATATGTACTTGTGTCTATAGAAAAAAAAGTCACCCTTTTAGAGTAAAATTTAGAATAAAAATATCTCCAGATTTCTATTATATATCATTTTTATACATGTGTACTAAATAATTTACAGATTTAGTAAAGAATTGTTTTTGAAGAAATTAATCCATAATTACCATTGGTAAGTTCATTCCCTCCCTCTTGCCTAGCCCACACCTCCAATGCCCCAACCCCAAATTACAGGTGTGTCTTGCTAGATAAATTCCTACCTGGCAACCCTGATTACATCGGCTGCTGATGACAGGTACACTGACCTGCAGGTTTTCAGGCAGCTCGGTGACTGGCTGCTGCAGAAAGAGGGCCATGAGGAGAAAATAAAGGGCAGGGACATTAGTGTGCTTAGGAAGAAATGACTGAAGAACTGGAAAACCAGGAAAATGGCAAGCATCCCGGTTAATTTCCCTGATAGCTGACCGGCCACCAGCACTTCTGCCCACATTGAATCCTGAAGAAAAGGAGATAGAAAAATGAGTGTAAAACTTGGCAACAATTCTTATTGTGCAGTTACTGCATAAAGCTCTGGAATAAAAAGGGTTAAACTGATCTTTATACCTAGAACATTCATACTAATAGCAGGCAATTGCTGATTTAATCTGTCACAATTACATATAAACGGTTGCCTCCAGAGGTAGTGGACTCCACTTCCCTGGGAGTCTCCAAGCGAAGCTGGATAACCACTTGTTTAGTGTGTAGCAACAGGGATTTCTTTGGGGGTAGTTTTTGGACTAGACAACTGATAAAGTACTTCCAAATTTGAAATTCTGTGATGCCATGACTTTGCTGCATGACTCCTGGTCATAGAAAGTTAGCATAATAGGACACAAGTTTGACTGTGAGATTGTAGGGGCAAATGTAAAGACATCTGGAAAATGATTCATGACAAAATTACAGTTTTACTCATTAAAAAACATGAAAGTTCATTTATTTATCTAAATAGGAGATGAAAGAAAACATGTAGCCAGAGTATAGAGAGCAACAAAAATATCAATTTGCAAAATTTGTGGGAGGCTACTTCACTCAATGAAATCACGGATTATGCACATTGGAAGAGTTGCATTTCTGGGTGACTGGGAAGAGGGTGGTACCCTTGACAGTAACAGGTAAGTGAGGAATAGGGGAAGATTTGGGAGGAAATATAATGAGTTCAGTTCTGGAAAAACTGAGTGTAAGATACCTTTGAGCTGTCCAGTTCAAAATATTCCACAGGCAGTAAGAGATGGGATACTAAAGATCAGCAGGGACACAAACAGGTGTAAACATCAGCAACATAGAGATGATGGTTACATCCATGGGAGTAGATGGGATCGTCAAGTAAAATTGTTTAGAGGAAAGTACCCGGGACAGAGTCAACATTACATACAAGGTGTGACCTGAACAATGATTCAGCAAAGAAGACTGAAAAAGAGTAATTAAATAGTAAGAAGAGAACCAGGATAGAAGAACGTCACAGAAATCTTGCAAAGAGGATATCAAAAAAAAAAAAGTGATGACAGTGTTGAAAACAGAACCAGCCATTAAATTTGACAATAAGATCACTGATGGCGGAGCCAAGATGGCGGCGTAGAAGCAGCAACATATCGCAGCTCTCACATAGCCACCCCAAAATACCCATAAAATAGGACTCTAAACCAATCCTGGAACTCCAAAACGCACACAAAGATACTTCCCACTAAAGTCAGC